>JAVXUO010002483.1:0-84294 GCA_033065855.1 Escallonia rubra | reverse complement strand
GTACTACAACACAAATTTAACTTTGGTCACTGAATTTTTATTTGTGTCAAAGTGATCATTGGACTCATTGATTTGTCCAATTAAGTCATTCCGTTAGGTTATGTTAAACTTCAATCCGTTAAGTCATTTAATTTAGGGGCAATGCGATCTTAGCCAACCATGCTAAACTGTAACTAGAGTGCATGGGTAGATCATTGGTCTACTCTCTACATGGATCATTGGAGAGACCAAGGGATTTACAAGCTCCTCCATATGTCAAGTCCAAAGTTAGACAAATGGCTTTTGGGCTCATCTTTTTGCTTTTGGTCGATCACTATCAATGCCTTCATGTTTAAGGCCAAAATGATGGGTTTCTACAAGTTATGACATATGCGTTTTGACTGGACTATTGTCGATTGACGCACATGCTAATTCTTTATCCTCGCACAATCCTCTTGACATATCTCTTGAGTCTTCATTTGTCCCTTCTAAAAACTCTAATGTGTTCAATCGATCTAGGGGTCCAGATACTAGACTACCCTCACTACAAGAAAACAGACTTTTAGCGACGGGGAAATCCGTCGCTAAAAGCCCAAAATCCGTCGCTAAAGGAATTAGCGACGGATTCACCGTCGCTAAAAATCCCTCGTATAAAAGCCCGTCACTAATAGTTTAGCGACGGAATTTTTAAATCCGTCGCTAAATATGTGATTTTTACCGACGGATTTAGTTTTCATTAGCGACGGAATATCCGTCGCTAATTATATTTTTAGAATTTTAATTTATTTTCTTTTTTGTCCAATTAGCGACGGATTAAATATTTAGCGACGGAATATTCCGTCGCTAAATAGCTTATTTAGCGACGGAATATTCCGTCGCTAAATATTTAATTGAAAGGAATATTTTAGCGACGGAATAAATCCGTCGCCAAAAGTCAATTTTTTTTTTATTTTTTTTTATTTTTCAATTACCTAAACCTGTACAGAAATACAATTCTCAACAACAACGCGCAATAAGCGAAATACAGAAAAAAAAATATATAATCAATTATAAAAAATATTTATTATAAAAGAAACTAATACATGTACAAGCCGGGAACCGGAGATAGCCGGTTAGGAGAGGGGAGAAGAGTAAAACCCGGGGGGGGGGGGGGGGGGAAGCTAGGAACGGGCACGGGAAGGGGCTCATCAGGGGTTCCCGAGTCCCGGATCTGGATCCTGCTGAACCGGGGCCGGGGCGGCTGGTCCAGCAGTGCCCTGCTCCCTCATCATCCGGCACACCACTGTAGCAATGCGCTCGATATCCTCCTCGTGCAACTGAGGCCGAGGAGCCGGTGTCTGTGGAGGGGCAGCAGGGGGTGAGGACGCTCCTATCACGGCACGAGGAGTCGTGCTAGGCAGGCCGCGTATGCGGCCTTTCGGCCGATTCACGACCTCCGGCGTATCCAGCCATCGCTTCAACCCCCCAGTACTCGCAGCCGTACTAGTGGACGCTGATGGCTGTCCGGACTGCTGCTCGGACCCCCTTAGCTGTTCATACGAGGCCTGCAAAAATAGTGGTTTAACGATATGTTATGGCATTAATTAACGAAACAGACATCGAGGATAGAAAGAAACAGATTAACTTAAATAAATTGACTCACATCGATCCGCCGGGCAATATCTGAAATATAGTCGCCCGCCTGGTGCGTCTCGTCCTTGTCCTTCTTCCGCACGTGCGTCTGAGTATAGGTCAGAGCTATGACCTCATCCTCCTCTAGATCCGGGTGCTCGACCGCGTTCATATGTCGGACGATGTCGTGTGGCACCGACCCCCCCGTGTGCGTCGGATCTCTGTTCTGTCTGTTCTCAGCCCCGCTCTTACTCTTGGCGTCCCAACCTGGATCCGCAGCCCACCGATCTATCATCTCCCCCCATACACGGTGAGATATCCAATGTGGGGGATATTTCGTCATGTCCGTCATCGGGGCACCCGCGGGCAGCGCCCTCTTCGCCCGGTCCCGTGCATCGTGGAGCCATCGGCGGTAATTCTTGCCGATGTAGGCAAAGAAAGCCTGCTGCCCCAGTCCCTGCTGCTCAGGCGTATCAAACGTGAACCCCTCCTGTAATGCATTCAATAACACAAATTAACAACATAAAACAAACTGTAATTTAACATTTACTAACGCTGAAAAAAATACTTCACCGTACCAGCCACTCCTCCCATAGGGCCTCCCTCGCAGCGGCATCCCATTCCTTCCAGTACAGGCGTGGCTCGAAGAATCGGCCCTTCACAAGAACGCCGATCTTCGTCCTCGCCATATTCTCCAGGATCCTGCCAAAGAAGTAATTAAATTAATTAATACAGTTCAAATATAAATTAACACCCAAAATTTTTAAACATAAGGCATGAGGTGATATTTTTAGTACTTACAGGCCCTCCTGCGTGAGCGTAACTCTCTGTTTACGCTGGGGGTCGATGCGTACCCCGCGTGTCGGACCACGGCCTCGTCGAGATCCTACAAAACACAGACATTAATACAGTTCAAATATAAGGCTAGCGAAAATGTAGGAAACACCGTTATCAACTATACCTGAGGTAGAACCCACGGAAGATGGAGACGGCTGGGGCGACGGCGATGGCTGGGGCGACGGTGACGGCGACAGCTGGGGCTGGGCCCCCGATGGCTGTCCGCGATCACTCTGTGCCTCGTCATCAGTAGGCAATGACGAGGTGGGACTAACCGGGGAGGAAGCAGCTCGGCGTCCAGCCCGGCCACGAATAGCCCGTATCCTATCCATATCTGACTTCATATAGATTATATACAAAGACATTAACACGTGAAAAACAATAATTTGGCCTAAGTCATCCTCGGCACTATATATATATATATATATGAACGGATGTGCAAAAACACATCAATAAACACCAAGTTCTAAAATGTTACTACATTTTTCCCGTGATGTTACAACATTACAAGTCAATCATTTTCAGTTTGCGAATCATCTTCATCACTATCCTCGTCGCCCTCTTCTTCGTGGGACTCGTCGTCCTCTTCATCTTCTAATTCATCCTCTTCATCAGTAGACTCGGTCACATCATCTCCAACACTTTCAACATCTTCCGCGTCATCATCTACGACTTCTTCTCCCACAAGAAGTGTTGTTGGAAGAGGAAGATCGTCCTCCTCGTTGTTGACCTCAACAGGGAACAAGACACGTGGTTGGTCGGCTTGAAAGGAGTCTAGCTCACTGTCATATGTCACGGGCAATTTCTTGGACTTGATAGTTGTATACCAATGAGATTTGGGATTGGCGACGTCCTCCGCGTAAAAGACTTGTACAGCTTGACTAGCAAACACAAAGGGCTCGTCTGATGCAAGTCTTGACTTGACATTGACATCTACAATCCCTTGAGAGCTAACACGGATTCCTCTGCTGCATGTGACATCGAACCACGTACACTTGAACATTACCAGGCGGTTTTGGGAACCCAGATATGTTAGCTCAACAATCTCATCTAACTCTCCGTAAAAATCCATGCAATTCTCGGCATAACAGTCGCCGTTGACCAAGACTCCACTGTTTTGGGTTTGTTTTGTTCGGTCATCATCTTTTACGTTAAACCTAAACCCGTTGATGATATAACCTCCGTAACAGGATGTTTGTTTGTTAGGGCCTTCGGCTAGTAATTTCAAGCAGGAGGCCACTGGTCTATCCATTGACTGAACCTATTGTAGATGACGGTAAACATTAAGGATAAATCAGTATACTAATTGGCCACAGAACTGTATATAACACATAATATAATTTCGTTAAATAATCTTACACGGATTTTGAACCACTGTACAAATTGTGACTTCCGGTGAGATTCAAGTCCAGCGGGATCAGTGATTAAAGATTCCGCATCGAACTCACTGCAAACCAATATGCATCTAACTCGCTTAACACACACTTTCAATTATGTACAGCAATGTAAGTGAATTAAGACTTTAACTTACTCAACGAATGCCGAAACTTCATCGCAATTTAGAAGGGCATATATTGTTGCAGCACTGTACTCTTCATCTGTTAGCCATCGAGTATACGTTCGGCCGAACGGACTACCTGACTGCTTGAATATTGACAATTGCCCTTCCAAATTTGTGCTTGCTCCGGGATCATTTCGGCCTAGTTGATTTAACCTTGTACCAACATCCGAACCGAAATATTGACTACAAAAGTTTACAAGTTCTTCCATTACGTAAGCCTCCGCAATTGAGCCCTCAACCCGAGCCTTATTACGGACTTTTTTCTTTAAATGGAACATGAACCTAGAAGTTTAGGGAATCGAGTTAGGTGGAATATCAATGATAACAGATGTCGCATTAAGTGTAAACGAACAACTGTAACAATTTAAGGATTACCTCTCGAAGGGATACATCCACCGATATTGCACGGGTCCACCCATCTTAGCTTCATATGCCAAGTGAACAGGCAGATGCTCCATTGAATCAAAGAACGAAGGTGGGAAGATTTTCTCCAGCTTGCAAATCGTCACCACAATGTTCTTCTCAAGCACTTCCATGTTACTCACCCGGATCGTAGAAGAGCATATATCTCGAAAGAAATGAGATAATTCAGTCAAAGTCTCGCAAACAACCCGTGGCAACAGTCCCCGGAAGGCAATAGGAATGAATCTCTCCATGAATACGTGGCAGTCGTGACTCTTCATCCCTTGGAACTTGCATTCCGAAACATTGCAACAACGAGATATGTTGGACGCAAACCCATCCGGAAGCTTCAAATTCTTAACCCACTGACAGACCTTCTCCACTTGTTTCTTGTCTAGACAGTAAGGTGCTTTCGGAAGTATGGTCCTCCCACTGACTGTCCGAGGATGCAATTCACGGCGTACACCCAACTGTTGTAGATCCCTTCTCGCTTTAAGGTGATCTTTCGATTTGCCCTTGAAATTCATCACTGTGTTGAACACATTATCAAAAACGTTCTTCTCAATATGCATCACATCCATGTTGTTTCGGATAACGAGCGTCCTCCAGTAGGCTAACTCCCAGAAGATACAAAATTTTCTCCAGTTGTGCTCTTTCCCGAACCCTGCAATCTTCTGATCCGGCACACCCTTACCGTGTGGTATGTCAGTATCAAGTGCCTCCAGGTGTGAGAGTACTTCTTCACCAGATGGGTAGTCCAGCGTGACAACCTCACGCTCGATTGTCCCGTCAAATTTATCCTTCTGCCTACGAAACTGATGGCCCGGTGGCAAAAGCTTACGGTGACATCCGAACCACGAGGCCTTTCCGCCGTGCTTTAACGTATGACCGGGGTTCACGCCCATACAAGCAGGGCATGCTAGCTTCCCATGTGTGCTCCAGCCACACGTCATTCCCAATGCGGGGAAATCATGTATAGTCCACATCAAAGCAGCCCTCATCTGAAAATTTTGTTTAAGGGATGCATCATATGTTTCGACTCCATGATTCCATAATTGTTTTAACTCATCAATCAACGGCCTTAAATACACATCTATGTCCTTACCGGGACTCTTCGGCCCCGGAATAAGCAACGACAAGAACATATACGGCTTCTTCATGCACATGCCTGGTGGAAGGTTGTAAGGGACAATAATAACAGGCCAACAGGAGTAAGGCGTGGTAGACTGACCGAAAGGGTTGAACCCATCGGTTGCCAGACCAAGTCTAACATTCCGAACTTCCTGAGCAAAAACTGGATGCCTGCGGTCAAACTCCTTCCACGCCTCTCCATCAGCTGGGTGTGTCAGCACATCGGCATCGTTGCTGCGAGTCTCACGGTGAGCCCTCATATGTTCAGCCGTACTGGAGGAGTAGTACATTCTCTGAAGCCGTGGTGTGACCGGGAAATATCGCAATATCTTCCATGCAATGTTTTTCTTCTTCCCTTTGTCCGGTTTGTACCTCGAATGATCACACACTGGACATAATGACAAATCCTTATTCTCTTTCCAGAATAATACACAATCGTTATTGCACGCATCTATCCGGTCGTAGCTCAACCCAAGTTTCCTCATCATCTTCTTCGCGTCATAGTACGACGGCGGTAGCTTTTCACTTTCGGGCAGTATTTCTTTGATGAAGGTAACAAACTCGTTAAAACCTTTCTCACTCAGCCCGTGGTCTGATTTCAACTGTAATAACCTACTAACCGCAGACAGCCGTGTGTGTTTCGGAGCTCCATCCCACAGCGGCTCTTCCGCAGCTCTCAACAACTCATAAAACTGATGAGCCCCCTCGTTCGGCGGTTGTGGCCTGTCGTTACCCCAGTCAACATTAGCATGCCCAACATCCATAATCATATCTCGGAAATCATATCGTGCCTCCTCCCTAACTTCAGTTTGACTAGCCAGGTTGGACGACAATACTATCGTTTCCCCGTGCTGCGTCCACCTTGTGTATCCACCCATAAAACCGTACCGACGAAGATGCCATTTTACTTCAATTCTTTTTCTCCAGTGCAACAACTCACATCTACCGCACGGGCACCTTATCTTATCAAGGTCAACATGTGCAGGATGCGCATAAGCGAAGTCGAGAAATTCGTCAACGCGACACTCAAAATCTTCAGCATTCTTCCTTTTCATCCAACTTCGATCGACTGACATGACGACTGAATTATCGTACTGTATACCACCTTCAATAATGACCAGTGATTAAGCATTGCCGATGTAAATATCAATGCATGAATGTTACAACACGTCTACATATTTCCCCTCCACTCTTGAACAGGTAGTGGTCCTATCCCATTCAGAAAAGCACATGTTTATAAAACAGTGAATAACTCATGCTTAGTCCGATGTCTGTGGAAAATTCGGCAGCACCTCCCCGCATTTCTCCAAGTACACCACATCGATTAGGTGTTCTAACATTCATCTAACCTTGCTCAGGAAGGTTTGACGGATGTTAGAACACCAGATCTGTATGCACCCGGAGAAACACACGAGAACGTGTACCAAATATCCACGACATAGAACATAAAGCATGAGTCAAAATACTGTTTTATAAACAATTAGCTTTTCCAAACTGTCCAAACTGGACATCCAAAGGCTCATTACAAGGCATTACTTTGTAATGAGTACCTTTGAACGGGAACTAAGGGTTTTTATGCATGCATGTGTTCAGAAATTGATAAGATATGCAAGAATCTTTTCGAAATATCAAAACTGCAGAATGATCGTTGCATATGTTATCAATTCCACATTAAATAGAACTCGTTGGCAACGAGTTGAACCATCTCGTTGCCAATGGACTTCTCAAAACAACAATTAATATAAAGAAGGCAGGGTTTGTAAAGAACGAGTAATTGAACCATCTCTGGGCAACATGGAGTAATTATGGGATGTACAAGGGCTAATTAGGGCTAACTGGGTTATTAGGGAACAAGACACGATTATTAATTATAGCTGATTAGAGTTGATTAGGACTAATTAGGGTTATTTAGTCCTAATTAGGGTTTAATTGTGCCGAGTAGTGATGATTAGTCCTAATTAGGGCTAATTGGGCTTAATTGGGTTATGTTAGGGCTAATTAATGTTAATGAGGGATAGTTTCGGATGATTATAGCTGACTAGGGTTGATTAGGACTAATTAGAGTTATGTAGTCCTAATTAGGGTTTAATTGTGCCTAGTAGTGATGATTAGTCCTAATTAGGGCTAATTAGGCTTAATTGGGTTATGTTAGGGCTAATTAATGTTAATGAGGGCTAGTTTCGGATAATTATAGCTAATTAGGGTTGATTATGACTAATTAGGGTTTAATTGTGCCGAGTAGTGATGATTAGTCCTAATTAGGGCTAATTAGGCTTAATTGGGTTATGTTAGGGCTAATTAATGTTAATGAGGGCTAGTTTCGGATAATTATAGCTAATTAGGGTTGATTATGACTAATTAGGGTTTAATTGTGCCGAGTAGTGATGATTAGTCCTAATTAGGGCTAATTAGGCTTAATTGGGTTATGTTAGAGCTAATTAATGTTAATGAGGGCTAGTTTCGGATAATTATAGCTAATTAGGGTTGATTAGGACTAATTAGTCCTAATTGTGCCGAGTAGTGATGATTAGTCCTAATTAGGGCTAATTAGGCTTAATTGGGTTATGTTAGAGCTAATTAATGTTAATGAGGGCTAGTTTCGAATAATTATAGCTAATTAGGGTTGATTATTAGGGTTATTTAGTCCTAATTAGGGTTTTGATGGTGCCGAGTAGTGTTGATTAGTCCTAACTAGCGCTAATTAGGCGTAATTGGGTTATGTTAGTGCAAATTATGACTAATTAGGCTAACTACAATCAATATGCGCATAATTGGGTTCATTTGGGCTAATTTGAGGTAATTACAGCTAATTTGAATTTCATCAGGTTCTTAGGGTTAATTAAAACTAATTAGGCTCGTTAGAGCTAATTAGGGTTAATTGATTTACTAAAATATTGTTAATCAGGACTAATTAGGGCTAATTATAGCCAGCGCTGGAGCCACGATTAGATTCCAGGGGGTGCATGCTAAAAATGTCGCATTAACCTAACTAACCTAAATTTAATGCACATTCAACAACCTCAATTCCGACACCTCATATAGGGTGTCGATATGGTGTCCGATACGTGTCTGACACCTCCGGACACGTGTCCGACACATACCGACACGTGTCCGACACATACCGACACGTGTCCGACGCCTTTGGACACGTGCCCGACGCCTCCGGACACGTGTCCGACTCCCACCGACACGCACCTCCAGACACATCGGCATACGTTAATTTGTTTTCTAAATGTCGGACACCGTCGATCAGACGTGGTGTCCGTGTCTGCGCTAACTAACAGGTATCTCAATCCAATTGGGTCCCATCCTCCGTCAACAATCTCAATTCTCAATTCTCAAATGCTCAATGCAATAAAAATTAACAAAAATCACACATTCAATCCAATTGGGTCCCATCCTCCGTCAATAATCTCAATATCTCAAATGCTCAATGCACAATTAACAATCTAAAATCATTAATTAACAACCTAAAATCATCAATTCATAATCGCAATTACTTCAAATACACAGCTAATAACCTAAAATCATCGATCAATAATCACAATTCTAAAACGCACAATTAACAACCTAAAATTATCAAACAAATGATCAATGTTCAAATGGGAAAAAAATGTTCAAAATTCACATATCCGATGCGCTTGAATTATTTCAATTTAGGGTTCGATTGTATTAGGGCATTCAATTTAGGGTTCAATTAGTTTCATTTAGGGTTCGGTTCGATTAGGGCATTCAATTTAGGGTTCAATTAGGGGGTTCTATTGATTCAATTTAGGGTTCAGTTGATTTGAGGCATTAAATTTAGGATTCAATTAGTTCAATTTAGGGTTCGGTTCAATTAAGGGGTTCTATTGATTCAATTTAAGGTTCAGGTGATTTGAGGCATTAAATTTAGGGTTCAATTAGTTCAATTTAGGGTTCGGTTGGATTAGGGCATTCAATTTGGGGTTCAATTAGGGTTCGGTTAGATTGGGGCAATCAATTTAGGGTTTAATTAGGGGTTCAATTAGTTTAATTTAGGATTCGATTCAATTAGGGCATTCAATTTAGGGTTCAATTACTTCAATTTAGGGTTCAATTAGGGGGTTCTATTGATTCAATTTAGGGTTCGATTGATTTGAGGCATTCAATTTAGGGTTCAATTAGTTCGATTTAGGGTTCGATTGGATTAGGGCATTCAATTTGGGGTTCAATTAGGGTTCGGTTGGTTTGGGGTTTAGGGTTTAGGGTTTAGGGTTTAGGGTTCGCATCTATGATAACCTACCCGAAACAATCCTTGTTTTAACCTAAATGGAATAGTTCAAAGATTAGAATGTAGCGTACAATATTGTATTATAACTCACTATTAACTCACGCACAGTCCCAGAACGACCCCCTCACTAGATGCGTAAAATTATCAAATTGTCCTTGCGGTTTTCGGCACCAGAAAAATCCCAAAATATCTGAAAATACTATTTTAAGTATCCTGAAGTCATTTTTGGGCTAAAAAGTATTTTAAAAAAAAATTGCCCGTAAATCTCGAACTAGTGTCCAGACCGAGCGCTAAAAGGTCAGTTTCGAAAGAACTACCTATTGGCCTCAGAATGGCACGAAATTTTAGAATATGAATCATATCAGTAAAATAAGATTTTCAGATTAAAATAACTTAGTTTACTAGGTTAAATAATTTGTTAACTTTGATTAATCGATGCCATAATTTAGCACCCCTTACGGACACCGAAAATTCTCAAAACATTCCGGAGCCTACATCTCGTAAAACTATTGGGGGTTATAGTTTTGCACTTTGTCCAATTCTGATCCTAGATATTTATAAAAAAATCATTGAAAACTGCCTAATTTTATTTTAACCTTTAGTGACCATCACCTTTACTATTCAGATTAAGCACACCTAGTATTTCACCTAAATGCACACACATCTCCTTCTACCTTCAGCCGATATGTTCATCCCACACCCACTTCACAACCACACATTACTTCACTTCCAACCCACTTTAAATCATAGAAACCTCATTACACCATTATAACTCACTATAACATACACTTAAACACTCAATTTAACACATTTACACACCTATAATACACACACCATCAAGAACACACACACACACAGAGTCACGAACACACACTACACCTACAAAACACGCACTTAACTCCTCGAAAGCCACTTACATGTTAATAAAAACCAAAGAGAAATTAATGACAGGACACGGGAAGCAAACCAGAAGACCTTCACCGGCAGTGGTGGCAGATCGGCAGTGGTGGCGGCGCGACAGTGGTGGCAGCGCGGCAGTGGTGGCAGCGCGGCAGTGGTGGCGGCGGTCCTTCGGTTTTGAAGATGGGCGGCAGTGGCGGTGGCAGGCTCTATCGCCGGTGAGAGAGAGAGAGGGAGAGAGAGAGAGAGCAACGGGAGAAAGAAAGCGAGAGAGAGAGCAACGGGAGAAAGAAAAGAAAGGGGGATCTGATATTTTTAAGTCCTTTACCGACGGAACACACCCGTCGGTTAAAGTCCGTCGGGAAAACCCTACTTTCACCGACGGGTGTTTTTACCGACGGAATTATTCCGTCGTTAAATAGTTTTACCGACGGACTTTTACCGACGGTTATTTCCGTCTCTGAAATGACTTTTAGCGACGGAATTTAGTCCGTCGTTAAAAGTCCGTCGCTAATTCTCTCTTTTCTTGTAGTGCCTCAGTTCAGCCTGCCATCCATGAGTTATCTGCCTTTTTATGGATTTGGTTATTTAGTCACATTTTTTGTGTGTCTAGCATGTCCTTGACTAAAGAGTATCTAAATTTAGCCATTGCCTTAACTTCTGGGAAAAGTGTATGCCCTTGATCCTTTTCTGCTAGGCAGTTTATATAGGGCCTTGCGTGTCATGGTTACAAAATTGATCCGCTGGAGTGTGGACGGTTCTACTTGGCTTGTGCAACTCTTGCTTTCTTAATTAAATTTCAGATTATATAACTGTCAGTTATTTGGATGTTAAGATTCCAGCAATTTTTCTTTCTTTTTTTAATCATAACAATAAGGTCTGCTCGTCGAAACCTTATTCCCCAATAAACGATAAGTACGCTGTCTAAGGTCTACTTTTTAGGGACATATAGGGTGTTATAATAAGGTTTACCTAGATAAGTTTTCGAATATTATAAGGTTTGGATTCTACTTGGTATTTAAATTAATTCCAATATCCGGTCCGTATTTTTCAAAATCTCACACATAAATTTCTTTTCTTGAGATATATCGGTTCTTGTTTTCATGTTATATCCTTACATTGCATATTGTTCAGGTTGAGTTTTGAAATGTTCCAGAAATAGATGTTAAAAAATGTAGGATTTAGTAATTAAGCGCTTACGATTGAGCGTATCAATTCATTTACCACAAGACTATGGCTTATGATTGCAACATCTATGTTTGTTTTGAATACTTCGAAATTCGTTATTTTCTAATAGTTTATATATCAAGTCTTATAGTAGCATGTTCAACTTATTCTACATTTTCTGTGACATGGGTAGGCAGGTTGAGAACTCTTAAAACTGTTATGGTACTCTTTAAGTCAACGTGCTCTCTACTAAAACTGTTATGCGACTTATTGTGTATTATATTCAGCCAAATATTTGATTATGACAAATTCAACGAAAGCTAGGCACTGGTGAATGGTACAACTTGATACTCTCGCTCCGTATATGTATTTATTTGTTTTAATTACACTCATGCCTTTTGGACGAGGAAAAAATTATACGCGTGTTCATTAGTTGAATAAATAACAAAGATTTCTTTTAAGTAAACGAATTTTATAATATCTAATGAATTAAAGAAAATGACTTTATTGCCCTTAAATTGGAAGGTTAAAGTACCTAATGGGTATTTTACAACTTTAATACTTTTATAAATATGAATATATCTCAAGGTATATAACACTTTACATACAATATTTTGGATTGTCCTATAAGCACAACAAAACAGCCTTTAAAGGACTCTAGGAAGAGCACTCTTGGAATTTTGTTCATTGCTTTGGGAAAAGAACTTATTTATGATTATTAAACTTTGTCTTCTAGTAAGAACCCTATAAATTTTATGTATAATTAGAATCCTAATTGGAACTTTTGTTATATTAATTTATAGTGCTTTTGATGTAATTTGTCCAAAGAAATCAAGACTTTGGAGTTAAATTGTGCAGTTAAAGGTAAGGGTTTATAAATCTGAATCAGCACTGGACCAACCAATTCTATATTCGTAAGGGTTACTGTTTACAATTTGTATTACTGCTAGACCCGTCGTTTTGTATTACATCAGTGGATAAACTGTGAATCTATTCAAGTTGTGAGGATGCCAATGCAAGCGCCTAAACCTTTTGATCATTAGCGTCGAGGCTTTTGCGATTGTTTTTTTCTTCTTTCCTTGTTTCACTTCCGCAACTTATTTCGTATTTTCTTCAAACAACTATATGAGTATATATGACAGACGCAGATGTTGACGAAATAACATATTCTAAGTCAATGAAAGCAACACACTATTGAACAATAGTGCTTGATACTCTCACTCTATATATGTATTTATTTGTGTTAATTATACATCGGTCTCTCAGGTTAGGGTGAAACTACCTGCGTCACTCATTAGTTGGACAAATAGCAGTTATGTATGTTAACCAAATGAATCTGAAAGTTCCTATTGGTTTTAAGCAAATGACTTTACTGCCCTATACTTGGAATGTTAAAGTACCGAGTATTTTACAATTTCAATACTTCTACGAATATAAATGTATCTCTAGGTATATAACGCCTTAAGTATAGCATTTTGGATTTCCCTAGAAGCACTAAAAAACAGCAAAAACCCCTAGGAAGAGACCTCCTTAGATTTTGCTTATTGCTTAAAGGTAAGCAATTATTTACGATTATTTTTAGTTTGGCTAGTAGTAACAACCCTATATTTTTTTTTATTGTTAGAGTCTTAATTGGAACTTTTCGGTATATTAATTTCAAGGCACTTGATATACTTTGCCTGAAAAACACAACACTTTGGAGTTGAATTGCGCAATTAAAGGTAAGGTCTTATATTTTATTTCAAAATATGAATCGGGGTTGAATCAATCAATTTTATATTCGTAAGAGTTTACTATTTAGAATCCAAATAACTGCTAGACCCATACAGTGAATCCAATCAAATAGCGATGAAGCCAAGTTGCTTCGACGCTTCTGCCGTACCTTTTTCTTATTTCCTTGTTTCACGTATGATATATGGGCGTAGATGTTGACAAAACCAAATATTCCAAGTCAACGAACCAATAGAACCTGAGACGACTCTGACTATGTATGTATTTAAGTGAGTGTGAATCAAAGCCATATTAAATTGAAATTGAGATACTGATACAAGTTCATCCATGTGTTAATTACTCTGGGATTATGGTGAAAATTAGACGATGGTTCATTAGTTGGATAAATAGCAGTAATATCTATTAGCTAAACAAATCTTAAAATACTTAACAATTTTTAGAAAATTACTTTATTGCCCTTACCTTGGAAGGTTAAAGTACCTAATGGGTATTTTATAATTTTAAAGCTTCAGGAATGTAAATATATAACCAGGTATATAACACTTGACATATAATAATTTGGATTGACCTAGTAACACAACAAAACAACCTCCAAAGAACACTAGGAACTGACCTCTTGAGATTTTGCACATTGCTTTGAGGTAAGAATGCATTTATGAGTATTGAATTGCGGGTTGTAACAAGACCCTTATAACTTTTTTGTACAGTTTGTAACATTCCGGAATTTTCCAGAACGTTAGCCACTCAATCAATCAATGCTTACTTATTCAATCATCTCGATTCTACTTAGAATACCCCAATACATATATTAGAGTTTCTACAATAACTCAAATGTTCAAGTCATTGTTCCTAAATGCAAGGACTACATTAACGAACTCAACTAATTAAGTAAGTTACACACGGATTTCCCTCACAGGAGTTTAATTAGAGAAAACAATGAAAATCAAATCTAAACCAGCTCCGTAATCAAGCTCTAGCAAATCCAAGAATCCACTGATGTTTATTACCTGCAGAAGGGAACTGAAAAGGGAGAGTGAGCTTTCGAGAGCTCAATAAGGTCGCTCAAAATTCAGTAGGGAATACAAACGATTTGGAGAATTTATTTCAATGGCAATACGGGAAGAGATTAATCTCAATCCCTCAAATCAGAAATCAATAGAACACTTTCGATTACACTGAAACAATGCAGATGATATTGACCATGAGTGATATGCAAAGCCACACAGGCAGTGCAGGATAATCACTTAGCAAAGCCACAAAGGCGATGCTCAATAACATTGTAGTTACATATGCATATGAACACTAGCTAGACCCTCAAGGTACTAGCATCTCCCGACAATAACAGACCATCCTTATATCACCCCCAATATAGACCATCCTTATAACTCCTCAATATACTAACTCATGTCAATATGCAGAATGCAATAATCTATGATGCAATGATTAAATCGATGCACAATGAGAAATAAATACGTAACATCGAAAGGAATTTTCAATAAACATACAAGGCTCAAAACAGGGTATTAATGGCAAGCGATGCAATTTCATCACAATTATAACTGAGTCCAATGGAAACATCAATAACAATTTAGAAAGAATATTTACAATGTCAAATAGATGAAATAGGGTTTCGGAGGAAATCCTTTACCTCAATCGATCCAAGAAATGCGCTTGCTGCTATTCAAACTCGTACAAACCTCGAATTAACCTAAATTGACAGATTAATTATTAGAATACAACCTAGCCTGACAAACAATTAATCTAATGCCAATTCTCAATCGTTGCTCACTCCGACACTCTTAATGTAGACGAAAACGAATCGGATCCCTCAAACAGCTAAACCTAATCGATAATCATGCACAATCTATAATGCATAAGACACTCGTATAAAATACTTTTATACGTTAAAACAGCATAACAAGTTACAGTATAAATTTTCTGGATTTCTTTTGAATATTTTCGAATTAAAAACGATTTTCTTAAATACCAGAAAAAGCCCAAAAATAACAATTAATACTTCGAGCTCAAATCAAAGTCCCATAATTCTCATGATAGCTTCATATTATATAGGAAAAATACTGAAACTGAAACTAGGCTTTAAAAAAAAAACACTGAAACTATTTTAAAGTCATCCGTTTTGCTAAATCAAATGCGATACGAATTTAGTGACAAATCAAGTCTAAAATTTACGAAACTTAAGCTAAAACTTATTTATATCATAAAATCATCACAGTAATTTTCATAACAGTGTAAACTGCAGAGACATATATCACAACTTGTTTCCAATTACTAAATCGACTAACAAACAAAACCTCCTCATACCGACAAAAAGATCTAAAGATTGTATCAAAATCAAGAACAAGAACATAAAATGCTGATGATTCATATACCTGACCAATCCACCACATTCCTAGCAAACTTCCCCTTGCCCAACGACACCTCCCTTGAGGTCTTCCGGAGCTCGTACCTTCCCGTCCTAGTCCTCCCACGCGCACACATCGGTACATACAAACACACACTGCCATCACAGCTTATCCCCCTCTTTTTCACCGCTACACACACAATTGCACATTATACACACTACATCACAACTCTATAAACACACACACTAAAATATTGTAAACCATGAGGGAGAAAGGATCGACGCTTACCGAATTCGAAATCCAAACTCGCGGATTCCGACACCAAATTCCAAACGTCGGTGACTCATCTTCCAACTTCTACTCCTTTCTCTCCCCTGTAACGTAACTGAAAAACTCAATTAAGAAAGTAACTAATTGCTCATTCCTCCCCTTTATTTCTTTCCTTGATTCCTCCCTTACCAAAATAAAAAGGTTGACTAAATAAATTTTCAGATTAATTTTTTTTTTCTTTCTAATCACTCAAATTAATATATAATATATATATATATATAAGTTGCTCTTTTAACCCTTCATTAGTCTCTATATCGTCTTGCGTTAAAAGTGTTGCTATCAATGCTAAGAAAAATAAAGAAAAAAAAATATCGTCGCTAAAAGTTGCCGATAAAAATTCAGCCGCGCTAATCGATGCTAGATGTTGCTTATACAAACCGTCGCTAAAGAAATGAAATAATCGACTAGAAAGTACCAACGTTCTGGGTATTACATTCTCCCCCACTTATGAAAATTTTGTCCTCGAAATTTCACAACATTGTCAATGTCCAAACACTACGCTTTCACTATATAACATTTATAGTAGCCAACATAATGGCCGAGCATCGTTTAAACTCTTCACCGAAATTTATGTCCGACAATCATACGTCACTGGAAATATTTTCTTCCCACCATCATAAGTCAACTTCACTCAAATGAAAAGCGTCCTCGTGACTTTATATATAGCTGCCCAAAACATGAGTCAAGAAACCGCAAAATTGCAATTCAGCATCTTCAAATGTTTTACTATACTATATGACTCTGATTATAACTTAGGTTTTTAGAACCTAATCATCTAGATCATTACTTAACCTCTAAGTACTAAGGGACCCAACCTTGTCACGTACACCCCCAAAATGGAAGCCGTGATTGTTATCAAAGTTCTTAAAATGAAATATTAACCCACCATATCACTAGTAACACCATGTATAGATAGAGCATCTAAATGCGTAAAAAGAAAGTATCTATAAGATCACAATATAAGAGAGCTCATTCTCTTAATAATCCTCTTCAGAAGAAAAATTCAAATGCAGCAGTTAAAACGACTACACAGACCCAAGCTAATCAAATTATCCACATTCGGTAAAGTTCTCAAAAATAAAACTATAAAGTTCAATTAATACTAAACCTCAAGTCAGTCCCCATGGCCTTCTGAAAACTCTCCAAAAACCTCGAGATATTTATGACTTAGCTAGTATGAAACTCACTTAACTAAATTTTTCCGTCCAAATTCAATGCATGTACAACTAATCAAATCAACCTCTAATCCATTATGCTTCCGCTGCGCTATTTCGATAATGTACCAAAAATACACACTTCGTACAATCTACTAATAAGAACAAGCTCAACTTCAAGCTTATGGTTTACTAAGGTACTAAGCAATCATTACATATGACATGTAGTGTACAACATGATCCAACCTTGAGTTCTAACTATTAATCTCATCACCTCCCCAGTCTCATACTAGCATGTAGATGATCGAAACCTAGGCCTATATAAAGTCCCCATTAGAGTCATCTCAATTGTGACATAGCTAATATGGATAACCAATTTTTACAAGCACTTATGCATCACACTAAAGACGAAAATGACTATGTTTTCACTACTCATTATGATGTCTCAAAACAACACAGTTCAAACTACTACCAAATCCATCAAAGAGAAATGCATTACCTTAAAAGGGTACAAAATCTAGTCCTACACACATATATGGCATATTCTCCGCGTTTAAGTCTCTAGCTAACCCCATCAATTATATCTCGCAATCCCAACATTTACCTTCTAAGTTGATTGAGCTCCTCAAACATCAAAAGGTTAACATCTTATCCTTCAATCATCTATTTTGGTTAACACTTAGTATCCTGGAAATCTATAGGTAAGTAACATGTCTACTATTGCATACTCAACTCAAATCTCAATCCAATGCTAAAACCTCAAATAAGTCTTCAAACCTAATACAAGTTTTCAAAGTCCAATCTCAGTCGCAGATTATCTTAGGCTTAAGAGTTACAGAATCTCATACCTAATCTCTGATACCAAATGTAACATCCCGGAATTTTCCGGAGCGTTAGCCACTCAATCGATCAATGCTTACTTATTCAATCATCTCGATTCTACTTAAAATACCCCAATACATATATTAGAGTTTCTACAATAACTCAAATGTTCAAGTCATTGTTCCTAAATGCAAGGACTACATTAATGAACTCAACTAAGTAAGTTACACACTGATTTCCCTCGTAGGGGCTTAAGTAGAGAAAACAATGAAAATCAAACCTAAACCAGCTCCGTAATCAAGCTCTAGCTAATCCAAGAATCTACTGATGTTTATTACCTGCAGAAGGGAATAGAAAAAGGGAGAGTGTGCTTTCGAGAGCTCAGTAAGGTTGCTCAAAATTCAGTAGGGAATACAAACGATTTAGAGAATTTATTTCAATGGCAATAAGGGAAGAGATTAATCTCAATCCTTCAAATCAAAAATCAATAGAACACTTTCGATTACACTGAAACAATGCAGATGATATTGAACATGAGTGATATGCAAAGCCACACAGGCAGTGCAGGGTAATCTCTTAGCAAAGCCACAAATGCGATGCTCAATAACACGGTAGTTAAATATGCATATGAACACTAGTTAGACCCTTAAGGTACTAGCATCTCCCGACAATATAACAGACCATCCTTATATCACCCCTAATACAGACAATCCTTATAACTCCTCAATTTACTAACTCATGTCAATCATTAAATCGATGCACAACGAGAAATAAATACGTAACATCGAAAGGAATTTTCAATAAACATACAAGGCCCAAAACAGGGTATTATTGGCAATCGATGCAATTTCATCACAATTATAACTGAGTCCAATGGAAACATCAATAACAATTTAGAAAAAATATTTACGATCTCAAATAGATGAAATAGGGTTTCGGAAGAAATCCCTTACCTCAATCGATCCAAGAAATGCGCTTGCTGCTATTCAACCTCGTTCAAACCTCGAATTAACCTAAATTGGCAGATTAATTATTAGAATACAACCTAGTCTCACAAACAATTTATCTAATGCTAATTCTCAATCGTTGTTCACTCCGACGCTCTTGATGTAAACGAAAACGAATCGGATCCTTCAAACAGCTAAACCTAACCGATAATCATGCACACTATATAACACATAAGACACTCTAAAATTCATAATAATTACAAATAAAATAGTTTTATACCTTAAAACAGCATAAGAAGTTACAATATAAATTTTATGGATTTGTTTTTGAATATTTTTGAATTAAAAATGATTTTCTTAAATACCAGAAAAAGCCCAAAAATAACAATTAATACTTCTAGCTCAAATCAAAGTCCCATAATTCTCATGATAGCTTCATATTATATAGGAAAAATACTGAAACTGAAACTAGGATTTAAAAAAAAAAACACTGAAACCATTTTAAAATCATATGTTCTGCTAAATCAAATGCTATACGGATTTAGTAACAAATCAAGTCTAAAAATTACGAAACTTAAGCTGAAACTTAGTTATATCATAAAATCATCACAGTAATTTTTCCAGAATTTATTAAGTATTTTAAAGGCTCTAAACTAATTTTAGAGAAACTGAAATTGCAAATAAAACATTTCAAATCTAGTCCTCTTATTTTAGTCCCTAGTAGAGTCGCCACTGTAGTGAATGACCTCAAACATTCTTAGGCGCGGTTAATTCTAAAACTAGGAGTCGCCATCTTATTATATTGTTTTAAAAGAAACAAAAGGAAAAATAAGAAAAACCCTAAAAGACTTTAAAAGACCCAACTAGGCTCCTAATCTGTCGAAAAACAGAGGTGATAAGTTCAGAGACTAAGTTATACAACGGGGAAGTGTAAGGCACCCGCCATACCTGAACGGTCTCTACGTTATTTTAATGTTTTTTTCTGGCCTTTTGACATATAACACATAAACATGCATATAAATATATATAAATCCACCCTGTAATTCTGTGATTTTGGTTTAAAATTGATAAACGGGGTCAAATGGCCTACGTATTCGGTCGGACAAACCAGACTCTAAACTATCGTAGTTCCACCAGACCCTACAGGAGGCGACCCAAGTCTTGGTCTTTGACTCTTATGACGACTCGACTTCTTATAGTCGAATGGGCTTTTAACTCTAATTGACTACTTTTCTAATTGCTAGAATTATAAATAAAATGAAATAGAAGACTTGGATTTTAACTTTTATAAATTTTTACCCGAGACTCGGACACGGTGAGGGGGAAACAATAGAAGGCTCTTATAATCTAGAAATAAAAGTACTCATAAATGGATAGAGAATTCTACCTCGCTCTGGTATTTCCAATGGCTTGATCTGTGAAACCAACTAGAAAATTGCTATTTTGGGCCTGAAGATGACCTCAAACGTATTTGACTACTCCTACAAAGTTATAGCTCTCGAAAGATAAATGATTTAGGCTTTTGAATTGCCTAAATCGAGTATTGTATGAGCAGGTTAGGGCTTTTCAAAAACCTAAAAAGGGAATCTGTCTGATCTAGAAAAAATGTTATTTTGGTCGTGAAGACAACCTTAAATGGATTTGACTTCTTCTACAAAATAATAGCTTTTTAAAATATACATGAATTAGGCTTTTGAACTGCCTAAGTCAAGCATTGTATGAGCAAGTTATGGCCGGTCAAAGTTTGCGTGTGTGCTTGATGCGAGAAGTCGGGATTTATAGGATTTTCTCTGTCTCTAGAGTTTCTTGGCAGAATTTTATATTAGAGAAAACTCCTAAACTTCTAAGGATGAAAACGAAAAAGTGTTCCCTTAATTTTGTAGCCCAAGGGATCAATTTATAGAGGTCTGGCAGTTGATAGATATGATAAAGATGACTGATTCGAATCTATCTCTGACATAGCCAATATTTAATTATAATCGCACATTGAAAAAGTCAACGCACCGGTCAATTTGTCGAGAATTAGCTGGTTCATCCCTTAATATTTCAAGCTTTCCCGAATTTTGGGACATCTTTCCTTAATTTGCTAATTATCTCAGATAAAGCAGAAGAGATGTACCAGATTTCCGGAATTATTCCCAATTTTCATCTAAATTAAGGAGATTTGACTGCAAGAAGGATAAAATACAAGATATTTGAAAACCATTTGGTTTTTAGTTTTTCCTCCAGTTTTGTAATCTGGAGAAAAAAAATGCGTTTGGCACACAGTTTTCGTTTTTTTTCTTCAGTTTTTAAAACATGGTTGTTTTTGAAAACTCCCATTTTGGAGTTTTGGGTTTCTAGTTTTTATTTTTTGTTTTGAGACCCCCCCCCCCCCCCCCCCGCCCCCCGCCCCCCCTCCCACCGCCATAGCCACCGCCCGCCCACCACCACCTGCTGCCGGCCACCCTCGCCAGTCACCGCTGCCTGCCAGCCACCGTCGGCCACCCTGCCAGCACGCCCCACCACCGCCACCGCAACCACCACCAAAGAAAAAACTCAAAATAAAAATTAAAACTAAACTGGTTTTGTTTTTTATTTTTTTAAAAATAGAAAATCAAAACTAGAAGTGATTTCAAATAAACCCTAAGTTATCTATTGAGGCCCAATCTCTTGATTTTAACTTTGGGTTGAATCTAACTAACTAGACTGGTTTAACCAATTGGACCGGACTCTAACTGGATTGGATTTAACCATTTGTTGAACTTAATTAAATAGATTAGACTTATTATATTACTAGGCTTAAACCCATGATAATCATAAACTTAATTATCAACAAAGAACAATAAATCAAAGAAGAAATATGAAAATAAAACTACAAAAATGGGTGTCTACACCCGTCTTTGACCAAAAATTGCAGCAGCGAAAGCATTTTTTGCCTAGTTATGGGAGAGCTTGATGCTTGTGAAGATGTGATTGGTGGTGCCGTGGTAGGGGGTAAGATGGCGGTGTAGCAAGTATTGGTTGGTTGGTGAAAGTGATAATAAGGGGTGGTTGGTGAAAGTGATAATAAGGGCTCTAGTCTTTGGTTAGAGGTACTAGTGATGGTTGAGAGGTACAGAGAGGTAAATGAGGAGAGAAAAAGAAACAGAAAAATTGGACCAAGGGCAAAAATAGAAAAACCTTTACCAAATTTTTTCTAATACGGAAAGTGAGCAATATTTTCTAAACATATATAGTAAATTTGAAGCAGAGAGAACTTTGTCTGGTCACCGTTTATTTAGACAGTCTCTTAACTCGCCCCATGTGAACTTTTTAATTTTAACTTTTTAAAACCATTTTGAATTTACTTATAAATTGAATTATAATTTGGATTCCTTTAATTCTTCTCTCACACCTATTCAATTAAATTTGATTTGATTTTTTTTCTCTCGCCCTTCCTCTCACGCCTCTTTCTCACCCCCCATCCCCATCCCCTCACCCCCACACACACAAACACACACATACACGGACATACACATACACATATCAATTATGCCAATTCCTTATATATCTCTCTTTATATCTATCTTTTGGATATGCAAAGTTCTTTTTTTAATTTCATTTTAAAATTTTGGCTACAATATACTCCACTAGTACCATTTGCACATAACCCAAGCTAATTTGATGGTTTTAATTCGAAATGAAAGGCCTCATATTCCAATTTCGTAAACTAGTCCCTAATTATCTCCAACATTTTGTATTTTCATTTATAATCTTTAATAGTTGTATTTGTTTTTACAATATGAGTTTGTGATTTTTTTTATTAACCAATCACTAAATTAACTCGGAATTGTTTATAGTTTTATTCTTAAATTTGATAAATAATTTAGTAATTCTATCTTTTTCCTTTCATTATCATGCACATGTGTACTCTCTCTCAATCAACGCGCCTTTTTGTTTTCTTATTTGTAGTACAATAATTTTACCTGTTAAAAAACTTCAATCGTCACATGTTCATTATCTGACTCCAGCGCATGTTCTTTTCCTCGTACCTGTCCGAAATTAAATTACACAACACATTAAACAAAACATATAGGGAGTGCATAACTAGAGCTTAGACATAGATGATAGGTCTACGATAACAAAATTGTTTGTGTCAGAATAACATAACATATATATTAAACAAAAGGGAGATTCCATATTGGAGACATTCCAAACATGTCTTAGGTTATTCTCGTCTTTATCAAATAAAATAAAATAAAAAACTGTCTTAGGTTGGTGGCTATGGCAATAATAAGATGATCAAGACAAAAATCTTGCAAGTGGTTCTTTTGTTTTTTTTCTCCCTCGTATATTCCGCTGATCATGCCAATGAGCTATCCAGTTAAGAACTTGAAAAGGTAATTTTATTTGTGGCTTTTATTTGAACTTAATTAACTCCAAGTAAATGCTGGTTTACTAGCTAATTTCAGTATGAAAGTACTTGGTCGATCAGGAGTAATTAGTTGTATCGTTTGAGAGTCAAATCTAATCGAATAAAAATCTATTTAATTTATATAATTAATGTAGAAGCTGAGAATATGTTGTCCGGTCACTGTTTATTATGACTCTCTTAACTTGTCATGTAAACTTTTTAATTTTGACTTTGAAAAATTATTTTCAATTTATTTGCCTATTTCATTACGGTTTGGATTCCTTTTTCTAATCTCTCTCACGTATTCAATTCAATTTGATTTCAAGTTTTTTTTCTCTCCCCCTCCCTCTCATGCCTTATTCGCTCTCTCTCTCTCTCTCTCTCTCTCTCTCTCTCTCTCTCTCTCACTCTCACACACACACACACACAAACAAACACACACACACACACACACACACAAAATGCCAGTACCTCATACTAAGACCATTCACACATAACCCAAGCTAATTTAATGATTTTAATTCAAAATAAAATGCCTCATATTCATGTTTTGTAAACTAGTCCCTTATTATCTACAACATTTTTGCATTTTTATTTTTATTAAAAACTTATATACTTATATTTCTTTTTACCATCTGAGTTTATGATTATTTTTTTTTGTTGTAAAACCAATTATTATATTGACTCTACATTGTTTGCAATTTTATTTTTGAATTTTGATAATCAAAGTAGTAATTATTACTTTTTCCTTCCCTTATCTTGCACGTGTACTCTCTCACTCAACGCCCTTATATGTGGAATGGAAATATACCCGTCTAAAAAGTTAGATTATCACTTGTCACGCTACTTAAATTTTAAAAAGGACAGGTTCGTCTTCCTTTAACGGGTCAACATTTACTGGTGCTTCTTTGTACATCGGATTAAAATTAATATTACAATAATACTCTTATCAAGTAATTTAGAAATACAATTTACACTCTCTCATGTATTTTTTTTTCATTTTTGTTTGTTAAAAATGTACTTTAAAGACAATTTTTAACTTTTTAGCGACAAGCATGAGGTGGAAATAGGCTCTTCCTACATGTTAGTATTTTATTAATTACAATATAGTGATCATGTGTGTAATGCACGGGGTCGAGACTACTTATAGATGAAGGAAGTGACATCTAATAACGTATGAAAATGTGGAAGTTGATTTATCTAGTACTAGCTAATGGACACGTGCAAATGCACGGGATATGTTTAAAAAATTGTCTTCCTTCTAATTTTAAGAAGTAAAACAAAGACACATTAAGTCATACTATTGAATTTATAATAAACATGTAATATACATCCATATGTTTAATTCTTACTTTAATGTTTAATTTTCAAACCAAATTCTTCTATTAGGTGTCATATATTCAATTTCAAATAAACTGGAATTTTAGTTTTTTAAGCTTGCAAAGACAGTGATCATCATCCCCAAGCGCAGAAAGGAAGTATTAACGAGATAGACCACTAGGCTTAAATTCAAAAACCATCTTTTGTATAATATCTCGAAGTGAATGTTGACTTATGAATTTTATCCATATGAAATCGGGCAATAAACTCTTTTATCCATATGAAATCGGGCAATAAACTCTTGCTCTTGAAAAGTTTTTGTATGCTCTCGACTTGCTAAGGGTGGAGAAAATTCCTTAATAGGGACACAACGTCTATCTGACTCAAACCCTAAAAAGAAAATTTCAAGGATTAAAAAAATATTTTTGACTTTTATTTCTTGTTGTTTTGATTCGTTATCAGCCACGCCAGACTAAATCGGCAATCAAGGAGTAAGAAGAGAAAATAAATTTTTTATCAATCAAAAGAACAGGTCTGAAAAAAATACAATCTTAGAAATGCTAGGAAAAATATCAGACATAGAACTAAATTAAGACTCTAGCTCGACATCGTCCTTGACTCGACATCAAGAGAGTCTTTGGCCATCAATCGAACAACAAATTGACCTTGCTTTAAACCGGGGTGATCTGGCTAGCAGGATCCATGATTTCCTCTTCTTGTTTGAGCGTAGAAGGATCTAACGCCTAACGAGATGTCTCAGTTATGTTCACTTCATATGCTAGTAGAGGCTATTTTTTCACATTGGGTCCGACAACAGGGCTGATCTGACCCTTGTCGAGGAGATCTTTAATAGTGTCCCTCAAGGTGATACACCTCTCCGTGCGCATATGGTGTCCAAACCCTTGGTATATTCATATCGAGCCTGTATGTCGACCCTTTTGATGTAGCAGCGGGGTAACTTGGCAATAATATCTCACTGAGTAGCCGCTCAAACACTTTGTTCATAGGGGCATGCATATTAGAGAAATTTTGCCTAGTGACAACTGGCTATCTTAAAACTAAGTCTTGAGATTTGACCGCGTTGACATTCCTGCTTGTGAACATCTTTGTTGAGTGTTAGAATTCCTTAGACCAGTCTTGTATTCTCCTGGTTTCCATCATTGACTATCGCTCCTTTGGTGATGGCATCCTTTATTTGTGTGAGAAAACCTATCAATGCCTTGAACGTGGTGCGGTAGTGGCCAAAGATATACCCGTGATAGACGGGCAAAAAATTGTTTCATACTATATTCACTTGCTCATCCTCCGAGGGGTGGTTAAACATCTGAGACGCTTTATTCCTCTATCGAATAATGAAAGCAAACACTGACTCCTTTGGCTCTTTCTTGGTGGTTTTTAAGTCTGGCCTGGTAATATCGAGATCAGCGTTACACTGATATTGGTTAATCAACTCTCATCCTAAGTGCTCTAATATAGGAATTCGTGAGTCCTCGAGAGTAAGGAACCATAGAGTGGAAGCCACTCTTAAAGTCCTATGGGATAGTTGGACTAATTGATTATGGTTAACTCCATCAAGAGCTAATGCACGCATGTACATCTTCACATGTATCCTTGGCTTTGACGTCCCATCAAACTTGTCTATATCGGGCATCTTGAATTTTGGTGAGAGCCTATCTTATAGGTCCAAGGTAAGGGACGTCTGCTTTTCTCATCCGAGCATTATGTGACTATAACGTGGCCAACTTTTCCTTCCATTCCAGAATTTCGATGTTTTCTTCATCCTCGGACTCATATTGCCAATCAACTTCATTCTTGGGATCTCCCTTTTTTCTCTCCTCTTTTTTTTCAATTTTTTGGTCATTCCCATGCTCATTCTCTTGGACATTCATATTCCCCTTTAGGAATCCTAAGTCCATGACTGTCTTCGTGTGCTGAGCGGCCAGAGTGGTGAAGCTAGCTTGAAAGTCCTTTTCCAAATCTGTGAGGACTCTAACAAGTCATGGATATGAGGTATTCTTCTCCCATTTGAACCCACTTTAGTTTTTCAGACATATCCCGATGCTAGAGTTGGCTTCTGATGTTGGCTCTTTTTGTCTTCCTAGAGAGAAAAGTAAAGAAAATATTTTGTACTTCTTAAAAAATTTTGAGCATCCTTTCTTTTGAGCATCCTTTTTATTTCTTTTATCTTTTCACCTTAGGAATTGAAGGGAAAGAAAAAATGACTCAAGGTAGGAAACTAGCACTTAGATAGGACTATACAATCAGAGAATGCACATAAGCACACCACAACATTATGAAAAACACATTTAAACTGACCGGTTTATACCCGTAAAAAATCTGGACATTAATTAACCGTCCAGTTGACCTTGTGGGTTAACCGTCCAGTTAACCTTGTTTGGGAGATTATAGGAGGTGGTCTAGAAAATGCTACACTCACTAATCGTCTGGTTACCTAGTGACAGTTTTTTGGGATTTTTTGAAATGTTGCACTAACTAACTGTCCAGTTACTCAGTGTGGTGATTTGGGTATTTGGAGAAGTTTTTGAAAAATGCCGTATTGATTAACCATTCGGTTAACCTTTGGGGTGAACTGTCTGGTTACCCAGGGGGGGGGGGGGGTATGTTTGGGTGCTTCTAGAAAAGTGTCTGAAAGATGGTTACTAACTAACCGTCTGGCTAACCTTTTGGGTTAACCATCCAGTTATTTCGCTGGTTGTTTTGGGATTTGGAAAAGTATATTAAAAAGTGGGAATTGATTAACTATCTGGTTAGCCGTCTGGTTTCAGTGGGTAAAGATAGGGGGTATCAACCGACTTGTTTGTATCTACAACAAGGACACTTACTGACTAACCGTCCGATTGACCTGTTGGTAAACCGGCCGGTTGGAAAGACTCACTAATTCTATAATTTCTTCGAAGTGAGAATACATGCCGCATTATAGAATTTCAGGTGGGTTCCCAGCCGATATGCCATAAACTTGGCAAATATTCTCCCTAAAAGGGTAGACTACAGAAATGATCTGGGTGTGTGATTTTCTTCTCAACTTTGGGTGTAAGGTCACCCATCGGCTTGACTTGTACGATATACCTCCCCCACCCATAACTCATGTAGTTAATAATAGGTGATCACTGGTATGTGTACACAAGTCATTTAATACACCAAGATACCAAGAGGCTCTCGGTACTAGGCCTTGGTGGTGAGAGTACAGTCAAATTCTTAGGTAGTTTGGAGATTTCAACCTTTGCCCTCAAGTGGGTCGGTTTAGGACAATCGTGCACGTATGTGAGCCACAAGAATAAAAAATAACAATTACCACAGTTAAAGCACATTGTACATGTTATACAAAATAAAGAAGAGCAGAAAAGACCAAAAAAATCAAATATATCAGAAAAATCTGAAATTTTACCAGTAATTCTAATATAACCCCAAGAACCTTCTTGTAAAGTTTCAGCATTTTTCGAGAATAGTACGATACACAACAACTACGTGATAAAACTGTGCAAGCAAAGGATACCACTCACTGCACAAACCATTTCCCCGCTTCATCTTCTTCCTCCTTTCACCTTCTGTCCAACCCAGAACACACACTCAGCAACTCACTGTTACTGTTCACGCAGCTTCACTCTCACGCCTACCACACTACACTTCACTCCATTAACATACATATATACACACTATATCTACAGATTCATTCATACACTCACAACCATGCTTAACACACACCACCTGTTAGAGCTACTGCCTCACATTCTTGCCTAACATACAGACACCATTTTCTCTTTATTTTGTACTCACACAGGTTCACACAAACCCATTTTACAGTAGCCCCTCCATCTCAGTAACACCACAACACCCATAAACAACCGCACAACAGATACACACCACTCTGGTATACAACACACACGGTTTTTCACTCACCTTACACACTCACTTACTCTTTCCATCACAGAATAGACCACCATCACAAAAAGCTAAGAACACCAATGGTTGCCATCCTGCATTTTGCAATATGCCTATTATCTAGTTCAAGAAATTGTGACAGAATTCATTCCCAGTTGCTTCTCATTACCCCTTTGGTTTTTCCTCCTCTGTCATCACATACTAGCCAATAAAACCCTCAGAAAGTTCAGCATTGCAGATCACCACTAGCACCAATGACTATTTTTCTTCATATGACTATTTTGATTATATATGACAATGACGTGAAAGTTGACAAAACCAATTATTCCAAGTCAATGAAAGTTACATAGTACTAAATGGTACAACATGTTACTCTTAATCTATGCAGGTATTAATTTGTGTTGATTACTGATATGGCTAAATATATCCGCCCAACCGACTAATGACACGTGGCATGTTTGACTCTGAGTGGACTAACGAATCTGTATCGGGATAGAACCTAATAGAGGTGATAGAAGTCGTTAAGGACTCAAGTGCTAAAGGAAGAGTCCTAACATGGCTCTTCTACAAGAGAATCAGTCAGAAAGGAGTTCTAAAGAAGAGAGGAGTCTAGAGATGACCTATATATTGGGTAGATCCTCAGGTACACAGACAAGTTGACACACTAGCACTCAGTGCATTTTCAGTTATTCAGAATCCTACCCTAGTAGCGTTGTTCTAACTTTAGCATCGGAGCCGTCTCCACCAGAAAATCCCCGGTGGTCACTCTGTGTTTCTATTTTGCAGGCTCAATTCCTAGCTGTGGTCTCAATCAAGATTTAAGTAGTAACATTTTGGCGCCATCCGTGGGACCGACAAGGAACATGGCTAGGCAATCACCTTCAGACACTCCCCCAGCCGTCGCTCCGTCCAAAGTCGACGAGCGAAATCAAGCGGCTCCCGCCAAAGAAGTCGGCAACCAACACCATCCCAACAACATTCTAGTAATGACTGGATTAATATAACTTCAGTCACCCCGAAGACGACTGACAGCTCCCAGGGAACTCGTTCCCCGACCCCTCTTTTAAAAAGGGGAGACTTGCGCCATCGCCTAACCAAAAAGCTGTTTGACACTCCGAATGCGGATCTGACCAGAGAAGTCCACGAACTTAAGGGTGTGGTAACCACCTTACAGAAAAAGCTTGAAGAGGTGGCCCCGATGATTTCTACTAACCAGACACGCCTTGATCCCAGCGACCTTCGTCTTAGACTGACCTCAAGGTCCAGCTATGGTCGAAAGTATAAATCAGAGACTGATCCCAGCTATCAGCCAGAAGAAGAAACCAAAAAACATGTCACCAGAAGTGGATCATGTTTTCGGCACGGGATGTCAGTAGAGAACAGCACGAATTCACATCCTGTTGTAGGCGGCGAAAGTCGAGGTCAACGCTGCGCGAACCAAAGGCATTGTCCCCAAGGACGAATTCATGACTCCATACGAAAAGTGCGTCCCCAAGGGTGAACTTCTCGCAAAACTATCTCTGGGCCTCGCCCGGAGGCATTCACTCCCCCAAGGGAGGACTCAGGATACCCACTGTCCAAAACAATTGAGAAGGCGAAACTTCCTCCGAATTTTCGAATGCCGCAGTGCGATTTATATGATGGGAGCGGAGACCCTGGAGAGCACGTCTACCAGTTTGAAACAAATATGCTGCTCCTCCAGGTCTCAGATGCCGTCATGTGCCGCGCATTCCCAACCACTTTGAGGAAGGCGGCGCATGCGTGGTTTAAGTCTCTGCAACCCAGGACCATCCATTCTTTCGCCCAGCTGTCTGACTTGTTTCAGAAACATTTTGTGAGCAGCCGAACTCGGAGGAAGAATTCAGCAAGTCTTCTCAACGTGGTTCAAGAAAGGAACGAATCCTTGTCGCGATATTTGGGACGCTTCAATGCGGCGACATTAGAAATAGATAACCCTGATGAGTCGGTAAAGTACACGGCTTTTATGCGCGGGCTTCATCCTACAACCAAATTTGCATTTGCGGTAAATAAGAGCCCCCCCGGAAGCATGAGCGCCTTGTTGGATAAAGCCAACAAGTACATCCAGGCCGAAGAGTACTTAGAAACCCACAAAGGACAAGAGCAAGAGAAGAGAGCTCGAGAAAATAGTCCAAGAGGTGGACAGGGTTCTAAGCGTTCAAGAAGGGACGAAAGGTGCCCCAAAGAGATGTTCGACATGAATAATCTGACGCCATTGACTGCAAGACCATCGCAGATTCTTCATGAGATAAAGGATAAAGAGATACTGGAAAGACCAGACATGATGAGATCGGCGCCCAGTCAGAGAGATAGGAATTTGTGGTGCCGTTACCACAACGACCATGGCCATATTACCGACAAGTGTGAATCGCTCAAGCGTGCAATATAGGCTCTTATCAAACGCGGACACTTGCGAGGGTATGTCAATCGAAGAAATGAAAAGAGGGAAGCCACTCCTTTAGCAGGAAGAGAAGAGGCGCAAGAAAATGCGGGTGTCATCCATACTATCTCGGGAGGAATTGCCGCAGGAGGTTCTTCTGGACATGGACTAAAAGCTTACGCAAGAGAAGTCCTCACAACTATGGGGCCGTCGGTTAAGAAGCAGATGATAGAACCGGCCCCAACAATATCCTTCTCTGATGACGATGTGGGAGACACGAGAACACCTCATGACGACCCCCTAGTTGTTACACTCCGGGTAGGGAACTTCGACATGAAGAGAATCCTTGTAGACAATGGGAGCTCGGCGGAAGTACTTTTTTATGAAGCATTTCAAAAAATGAACATCCCATCCGACCGCTTACAGAAGATAGATACGCCCCTATACGGTTTTTCTAACCATCCTGTTGCTTACGAGGGAATTATTACATTACCCGTAACCGTGGGTGCCCCTCCGACCCAAGCTAAGCTGATGTTAGACTTCGTGGTGGTACGCGTACGCGTTCCTTCGGCCTATAATGCAATTATAGGCCGAACAGCGTTGAACCAATTAAAGGTGGTGGTATCAACATACCACATGAAAATGAAATTCCCCACGGAGAATGGAGTTGGGGAAGTAAAGGGAGACCAGGTGGTGGCTCGGCAGTGCTACATGGCATCATGCCGAAACAAAGCCAAAGAAACCCTCATGATAGAGGATTTGAGGGATGAGACCAAAGTCGAGAGAGGCAAGCCCGCTGAAGACCTCATTCATATCGAATTATATCCGGGAAATCAAGAGAAGACAGTAAGGGTGGGAACCGGTCTGTCAGACAACCTCAAGCTCAAGCTTGTGGATTTATTAAGAGGCTACTCAGATATCTTCGCCTGGACGGCATCCGATATGCCTGGGATTGATCCCGAAGTGATCACCCATAAATTGAATGTTGACCCACTCAAGAAGCCGGTCAAGCAAAAGAAGAGGACATTCGCTCCTGAAAGACAAGTGAAAATCGAAGAAGAAGTTGACAAGTTATTGACAGCAGGATTCATTGAGGAGATATCGTATCCTGATTGGGTCGCCAATGTCGTGATGGTACCCAAGTCGAGCGACCGTTGGAGGATATGCATCGACTTCACTGACCTCAACAAGGCTTGCCCAAAAGACAGCTACCCGCTACCTCGAATTGACATTTTGATTGATGCAACTTCGGGTCATGAGCTGTTAAGTTTCATGGATGCGTATTCTGGGTACAACCAGATAAAGATGTGCGTAGATGATATCCCCAAGACCTCCTTTATTACAGAACGGGGATTATATTGTTATAAAGTCATGCCTTTCGGACTCAAGAATGCGGGGGCAACTTATCAGCGCCTCGTTAACATGATCTTCCACGACTCAATTGGGAGAAACATGGAGGTATACGTGGATGACATGCTGGTCAAGAGTGTGGAAGCCGAGGCTCATGTGGAAGACCTCAAGGAAACCTTCGACATCCTGAGAGCTTATAACATGAAACTAAACCCGCTCAAGTGTGCGTTTGGCGTAGCATCAGGGAAGTTCTTAGGATTCGTGGTATCTCAACGAGGTATCGAAGCAAACCCAGAAAAGATAGGCGCTATTCATGCCATGAAGTCGCCTAAGACAATCAAGCAGGTTCAGGAGCTTACAGGAAGAGTGGCGGCTTTGGGAAGGTTCATGTCCAAGTCAGCCGAAAAATGCCTCCCCTTTTTTAAGGCTATCAGGAAGGCGAAAGATTTCGAGTGGACCGAAGAATGCCAGAGGTCATTCGAAGAATTGAAGCAATACTTGTCGTCCCCGCCGCTCCTTACAAAACCGGTTACTGGTGAAGACTTGTTCTTATACCTATCGGTTAGTGAAGTAGCGGTAAGCACGGTTTTAATCCGAGAGGAAGAAGGCAAGAAAAGACCTGTTTATTACATGAGCAAGGTCTTACAGGACGTGGAAACGAGGTACCCTCGAATAGACAAGGTGGCCCTAGCCCTTGTCACATCGGCGAGGAAATTGAGACCATATTTCCAGTCGCACACCATCGTTGTGTTGACTGATCAACCATTGGGTAAAGTTCTCCAAAATCCTGATGCGTCGGGGAGATTGGTAAACTGGTCGGTGGAACTGGGCGAGTTTGATATTCGGTATCAACCCCGTACAGCAATTAAGGCTCAAGCCTTATCAGATTTTGTTGTTGAGTGCACGATACCGGAGAACCCCCCGCAGTTGATTCTTTCAGAAGTTTCGGATCCTTGGCTCCTTTATGTTGACGGCTCTTCCAAGGTAGGAAGTAGCGGAGCCGGGCTTATACTTATCAGCCCTGAAAAGTTTGTGATTGAGTACTCCCTCCGCTTCAATTTCCAGGCATCAAACAATGAAGCTGAGTACGAGGCGCTCCTAGCAGGAATAAGGTTGACACACTCCCTCAAAGTTGACTCTCTTTCTGTCCATAGCGATTCTCAATTAGTTGTGAATCATATCTTGGGAGAATATGGGGCGAAAGATGATAGAATGGCCCAGTACCTCCAAGCCGTGAAAACGGAAGCTGCTAAGTTCAAAAATTTCGCCATCCGCCACATACCGCGAGACCAAAATGCCCAAGCAGACTCACTGTCAAGACTGACTTCCGAGGACATTTCGGAGTTAAACCGGGCAGTATACATTGAGTTCCTCCAAGAAAGAAGTATCCAGCCCTCAAAGGAGGTGGATGTAATAGAACATGAACCTTGCTGGATGGACCCAATTATTCAGTACCTCATCTCGGGAGTGTTACCGTTAGAGAAAAGCGAAGCGCGCAATTTACGTGCAAAAGCTGCTCGGTTTGCCCTTGTAGATGGGATGCTATATAAGAAGTCTTTTAGCCTGCCATACCTAAAGTGCCTGAGCCCTAGAGAGGCAGACTATGCGTTACAGGAGGTCCATGAAGGGATTTGCGGACAACATTTGGGGGGAAGAAACCTGGCGCACAAAAACTTGCGGCAAGGTTATTATTGGCCAGGGATGCAGAGAGAGGCGATCAAGTTCACAAAAAGATGTGACCACTGTAAAAAATTTGCCCCGCTCACGCACACGCCGGCGGTACCCCTTAGTATCTTGACTTCCCCAATTCCGTTCACAATGTGGGGAATGGATATTTTGGGCCCATTTCTGATAGCTACCGGGCAAAGGCGTTTTGTGATAGTCGCCATCGACTACTTCACAAAATGGACTGAGGCCGAATCGTTGGCCACCATAACGGCATCGAAATGCGAAGAGTTCTTCTGGAAGAACGTTGTCTGCCGTTTTGGGGTTCCAAAGGTCCTGATCACTGATAATGGGAAGCAATTCGACAATTCAAACTTTCGAAGCTTTTGTGAAGGTCTCTCTATTGATCTCCGTTTTACGTCGGTCGCTCATCCCCAATCCAATGGACAGACAGAGAACATGAATCGCTCAATCCTTCAAGGGTTGAAAAGAAAGTTGGACGATGCGAATGGGGCATGGGTTGATGAGCTTCCTAAGGTACTTTGGGCATACTGCACAACACCCCATTCTGTGACAGGCGAGACACCATTTCTCCTATCTTTCGGTATAGAGGCACTGCTACCCGTAGAAGTGGGCCTCCCTACGGTTCGAGTGTTGCAATTTTCAGAGGCAGAAAACGAAGAGAATCTCAGAGGGAATCTGGATCTGTTAGATGATGTGCGAGCCTAAGCCTTAGATCGGATGATTTCAACAAAACAACGAGTTGTAAGATTCTACAATCAAAAGGTCCGAATGAGGATATTTAGAGTCGGCGATCTAGTCCTCAGAAAATTGGAAGTTTCAAACCCTAAGGCAGCTGTGGGGAAGTTGTCGCCAAACTGGGAAGGACCTTACAAGATATCGAAGGTGCTTAGGCCAGGCGCTTATTGACTGGAAACACTTTCAGGAGAAGCGATCCCGCGAACATGGAATGCTGACAACTTGAGGAAATACTACCAGTAGAATCTTGAGGAAAAGCGAAGACGTTTTCTTTTTTTTTTTTGTTGGGGGGAAAGTGGCATAGAACATAGTTGGAGAGTAGAGATGAAGTGTTTTCGTTATAATAAAATGCAACTGCAGTTTGAAGTATATCGTTTCGTCTACCCAATATTAACATCTTCATTATTGTGTGAAAGAGGTATTGCTTACATTAGCATAACGATCATTGGTTAATTCAGTTGACGATATTCATGTTCCCAAGAACGACGTACATTCAATATCCGAGCAGACTGCCCGAACAGACTGCTCGATTAAGTGAAACAACGAATGTTGCTTAAGCAAAGTATCACCCAATGTGATAGGGTAAGACACAAGTCTTACCTAACACGGTCTAGCTTTAGTCCTAGCCCGAGAAATGGCAAAACCATGTGGGAGATCGTCACCCTACCCTGTTTTGTTAAATTCGAAACATGGCCAAGTGTGAGTGCGAGGCTTCTTTGCCAGCCCTTAGCTGACAATAAGGGTTCGCGTCAAAGTAAAAACAAAATATCACCCAATGTGATAGGGTAAGACACAAGTCTTACCTAACACGGTCTAGACTTAGTTCTAGCCTGAGAAACGGCAAAACCATGTGAGAGATCGTCACCCCACCCTGTTTTGTTAATTCAAAACGTGACTGAGCGTGATTGCGAGGCTTCTTTGCCAGCCCTTAGCTAACGATAAGGGTTCGGGTCAAAGTAAAAACAAAGCAAAAGGTGAAAGATTCAAAACACAATTGCAAAAACAAAACCCCTCAAGGGGTAAACAAAAATGTTTCCATTTGCAAGCCTCTGAGGCAATAATAGTACTGAGGGAACATCAAATGGGAATTACAAAACGTCATGGGAATAATCATAAATTGCCCTAAGACGCAAGAGCATTCCCGGATCGAACACTTTTCTCCCCGGGAGAAATAGCATCTCCAGCTTCAGTAGGTGCAGTAGTTTCCCCCAATGGCAAGTCAAAGCTGGGCACCACAATGTCGTCCAAGAAAAGGCTCGGATATTTGGCCACCGTTAACTCCTTGGCTTTCTGAAAGCCCTCTTGAAAGATGGAAAGCCCATCTTCTGTCCGCTTCCGGAGCCATTCATCACCAGCAGTACCATCAAGGAATGCCTGGATTGCCTTATTCCCCATCTCGGCCTTTTCATGCCTTAGTTTCTCACATCTTTTTTCAAGACGACCGAGTTTAGTAAGCAGATCAGCATTCTCCGCCTTGAGGTTCTTGACCTCCTTGTCAAGTTTGTCAGCCATGCCTTCAGCTACTCTCTTGTCAGTTTCGACGTTGCGAGCCACATCCATCGCCATAGCGAACCTGTCCTGCATTTGGCTGCTATAGCAGTAAGCCTAAAAATAAGAGAGAAATGAAGACGAATTATGTGTCAGAAGGACGGGGAGAGTTTAAGTAACAACAAAAAAAAAATGGGCCAAAAAGTGTAAAGTAATTCAAATTACGTTGTAAGCAGCTTGGACGTGCGCCATAGCAAAGGCCTCGTGAGGCTGGTTTTCCAAGATGAGTTTATCACTTGGCAACACCCCATGAGCTAAGTGTTGAGCGGAGACGTGCGAGTGGGGCATTCCCGAGTCCCCTCTCTGAATGGTCCATCGGGGATGAAAGATTGGATCCTTGTCGATGGAAATATCCTCAACCACAAGCGGAGGCACTGGTGGAATAGGAGCGCGAAGCCTTTTTACAAGAGGGGAAGAACCTTCCCCCGTGCTTTCCTTCCTTTTCCCCGTCGAAGCCTTTTGCAGCAATCCTATAAAGTCACCTTTTGCACCTTCTCCTCTGCCAGCCATTTCTGTAAGAAAACAAAAGAAACCGAGTTAGATAACTTGTTCACAAAAAGAAAGGACATAAATATATAAACATGGCTTCAGACTCTACCTAGACTTGGAGTACTAGAAGACGATGTTCCTATCGCCAGTTCTCGAGTCTTAGGCTTCGAAACAATTCGAGGTTCTAAAACAGGAGTTGGAGGAACAGGCATAGCGGGGGCAGGAAGAATGAGCCCCGCATGCTGCATCTCTTGATCTGTAAGGGGTTCATCAATATTGAGAACACCCCTCCTCTTTATGTGATCAAGCAGTTTCTTTGTCATAGCATTGGGAGCCAGAAAGCCCTTCTTTTCATAATCTTTACAGAAACCGTTCCACTTTCTTCGGAACTCCCATTTGCCGCTTGGCCGCTGAATGAAGAAGTATCGGGAGTGCCAACCTTTGTTAGATTTGGGACCCCCATTTATCACTCTGATCCGGTTGTGAATATAATACCAGCCAACACATTTGGCCACATTCTTTACAAAGCATACCTCAAGGTATAACCTCATGAACTCATGCACCGTCACTGGATACCCTGAGGTCTGCACAAGGTAAATCAAGCCAACTAGCTTCCTTCACCCGTTGGGCACAAGTTGACCTGGCGTCATTTTATAGTGATTGAAAAATGCGACGGCAAAGGGGTGCATTGTGATTCTATAGCCAGACTTAATCTGGCCTTCGTAGACACTGGTTTCCAAGTCCGTACCATAGTTGGCAGGCTCTTGGAGTGCAGGAACCCGAGCAGAGAAAGGAGGAGGCAAAGGATATTCTTCCAAAAGCTCGACTATGCTTTCTTTTGACATCTTGTTCCTCTTCTCATCTGCGGCGAACCAAGTGTCTTCATCAAACTTATCTTCAGCTTCATCTTTGATTTCCCCAAGAGCATCATCTATATGGGGAAACAAAGTGCTGGTTTGGGGAGCAGAAGTTCCTACTTGGCTGTTATGAGTCGAAGTACCTACTTGTGAGGATCTACTTTCTGAATCACTTTCTAAATCGTTTTCTGTTGAACTACTCGAAGGTGACGAAGAACTACTTGAAGTTGATGAAGACATATTCTAAACAGACTCTACGATATTTAGAGCTACTAAAGGGATAAAGATATGTGCCGAGCAGGAAAATGAGAAGAAAAACTTACTTGTTAGAGATGAGCCAAACAGAGATAGAGTGAGTAGCAGGGGGCAAATGAGGAGAGGAGCTCCAAATATATTTAAATAGGAGTTGGAGTAACCGCCATTGTAAAGGCGGCAACATTTAATTCACGTCTGGCGCATTTCCCGGAGTATTTAATTTTGAAATTCAAAATTAAACAGCCATAATTTTGGCGGCTGAAGGAACGTTACAACTGTTTCGATTCCCACCACGTGGCAGTGCCCCAGCAGAGTTCCACGTGGCAGAGTGCCCGAATAGAGTGCCCGTGCAGAGTGCCCGAGCACAGTGCCCGAGCACAATGGCCGTGCAGAGTGCCCGAGCACAGTGCCCGAGCACAGTGCCCGCGCACAGTGGCCGAGCACAGTGCCCGAGCACAGTGGCCGTGCAGAGTGCCCGAGCAGAGTGCCCGAGCAGATTTCCCGTGCAGAATGCCCGAGCAGAGTGCCCGTGCACAATTCGAGCAGAGTGTCCAAGCACAATCCGAGCAGAGTGCCCGAGCAGGCTGGCCGAGCAGAGTGTTTAAGCACAATATGCTCGACCAGACCAGGATGATTAACCAGGCCTCCCAAATAGGATGCCCGACCAGGCCTCCCGAGCAGGATCCCCGACCGGACATCCCGAGCAGGATGCCCGACCGGACATCCCGAGCAGGATGCCCAACCAGGATGCCCGACCAGGTCTACCGAGCAGGATCCCCGACCAGACATCCCGACCAGGTCTCCCGAGCAGGATCTCCGACCAGAGATCCCGACCAGGGCACCGACCAGAGATCCCGAGCAGGACGTCCGGCCAGGTCTCCCGAGCAGGATGCACGTCCAGGCCTCCCGAGCAGGATCCCCGACCAGAGATCCCGACTAGGACGCTGACCAGAGATCCTGAGCAGGACGTCCGGCCAGATCTCCCGAGCAGGATGCACGTCCAGGCCTCCCGAGCAGGATCCCCGACCGGAGATCCCGACCAGAGATCCCGAGCAGGACGCCCGACCAGAGATCCCGAGCAGGACGCCCGACCAGACCTCCCGAGCAGGATGCCTGACCAGGCCTCCCAAGCAGGATCCCCGACCAGATGTCCCGACCAGAACGTCCGACCAGGATCGCCCGAACATAACTGAACAACAGACATGGAAAATTAACGGCTGAACGGTTTTTGGTCGATTTTCTACACTATATGTCTTTAACTGTTCATTTGAGGGAATCGTCAAAGACAGGGGGCATTATGATATGGCTAAATATATCCGCCCAACCGACTAATGACACGTGGAATGTTTGACTCTGAGTGGACTAACGAATCTGTATCGGGATAGAACCTAATAGAGGTGATAGAAGTCGTTAAGGGCTCAAGTGCTAAAGGAAGAGTCCTAACATGGCTCTTCTACAAGAAAATCAGTCAGAAAGGAGTTCTAAAGAAGAGAGGAGTCTAGAGATGACCTATATATTGGACAGATCCTCAGGTACACAGACAAGTTGACACACTAGCACTCAGTGCATTTTCAGTTATTCAGAATCCTACCCTAGTAGCGTTGTTCTGACTTTAGCATCGGAGTCGTCTCCACCGGAACATCCCCAGTGGTCACTCTGTGTTTCTATTTTGCAGGCTCATTTCCTAGCTGTGGTCTCAATCAAGATTTAAGTAGTAACAATTACAATCAGATCTCTTGAGTTAGGGTGAAACTCCACCTGTAGTTGGACAAATAGCAGTGATGGTACTGTTGACCAAAATAATATTAAAATACACAATGGTTTGAAAAAAAAATGACTTTATTGCCCTTAACTTGGAAGGTTAAGTAAGGTACCTAATGAGTATTTTAATACTTTCAGGAATATAAATGTATCTCTAATTATATAACATTTTATGTACAATATTTTGGATTGCCCTACAGGCACAACAAAACTAGCCTCCAAGGAACCTAGGAGGAGACCTCTTGGAATTTTGCATCGTATTTACGATTATTGAATTGCGGGTTGTAGTAAGGACCCTATATTTTGTTTGGTACAATTAGAATTCTAATCCGAACTTTTGGGTATATTTATTTCTAGCGCTTTTGATGTAATTTGTCTGAAACGATCAAGACTTCAGAGTAATTTGCCCTACAGGCACAACAAAATTTTGAATCGATGTTGGACTAATCAATTCTTTATTCTTAAGGGCTTACTGTTTAAAATCCTAATTAGCGTTAGGCCCATCGTTTCGTATTGAATTGATTGATAAACTGTGAATCCATGTGCCTAAACCTTCTGCTCAAGTTTAAAGTTGTTCGCATAGGTGCTTCCAGGCTTCTAGCGCAATTTATTTTTTTCTTCATATGACTACTTTGATTATATATGACAATGACGTGAAAGTTGAAAAAATTAATTATTCCAAGTCAACGAAAGTTACACAGTACTAAACGGTTCAACCTGTTACTCTCACTCTATGCATGTATTAATTTGTGTTGATTACAATAAGATCTCTAGAGTTAGGGTGAAACTACACCTGTTAGTTGGACAAATAGCAGTGATGTTACTGTTAACCAAAATAATATTAAAATATCCAATGGGTTGAAAAAAAATGACTTTATTGCCCTTAACTTGGAAGCTTATGTAAGGTACCTAATGACTATTTTACAATTTCAATACTTTGAGGAATATAAATACATCTCTAATTATATAACATTTTACGTACAATATTATGGATTGCCCTACAGGCACAACAAAACTAGCCTCCAAGGAACCTAGGAAGAGACCTTTTGGGATTTTGCATCGCATTTACGATTATTGAATTGCGGATTGTAGTAAGGACCCTATATTTTTTTTGGTTCAATTAGAATTCTAATCCGAACTTTTGGGTATATTTATTTCTTGCGCTTTTGATGTAATTTGTCTTAAAAGACCAAGACTTCAGAGTAATTTGCCCTACAGGCACAACAAAATTTTGAATGGATGTTGGACTAATCAATTCTTTATTCTTAAGGGTTTACTATTTAAAATCCAAATTAGCGTTAGGCCCCTCGTTTCATACTGAATTGATTGATAAACTGTGAATCCATCCATTTTGTGAGGAATCCAGGTGCCTAGACCTTCTGCTCAAGTTTAAAGTTCTTCGCATAGGTGCTTCCAAGCTTCTAGCGTAATTTCTTTTTTCTTCATATGACTATTTTGACTATATATTACAATGATGCGAAAGTGGACAAAACCAATTAGAGGGTGTTTGAGATTGATTATGGGATGGTCAAACCTGATTTAAACTAGATTAAATCAGGTATGTGGGTGTTTGGCAGAAGAGATGAAGAGATTTAATCCATCTCCAGAAGCTAAAAATTGATTTGATCCATACTCCTCAAAAGTGAGGATTATGAAATAATCATTTTTTTCATAATCAGATTTGACCTTCTAATTTACCATCGTATCCCCATATTTTTCACAAAAAGACCTCTTATACCCCTTAATTAATTATCTTAGATAGTTTCTAGAGTTTATCTCTTCTCTTATTGCTAAACTCTTCTCCTACGGCTAGATAAATTTTTTTTTTTTTGCTTAAGCAAGACATTATTTTTTTAATTTGGGGATGTTATCGTACTATAATCAATAACATGAGATTTTTTGTGTTTTTAATTTAAAATAAAAAGTAACAACTTATGTAGGTGCGTTAAAATAGCTATTTTAATAATTTATTTGGGCAATATAGTTACTTACGAAAAAAGTTATGTTAACATTGCTTGGATATTAAAAAATTATTTATTGAGTGTCCTCAATGGTCATTTTGTCGTAGTGAAACTGATTTAAGTACTTTTTATCCCAACACTTTTTAAAGATTTAATTTAGTTTACAATTACTTTTGCCAAACAACAAACTAATTCTAATTAAATCAGATTTTAAAAACTGATTAAGATTTAAGCTGAATCTACTTTTTTTAATCAATCCCAAACGGGCTCTTAATCCAAGTCAACGAAAGTTACACAGTACTAAACGGTGCAACCTGCTACTCTCAATCTATGCATGTATTAATTTGTGTTGATTACAATCAGATCTCTTGAGTTAGGGTGAAACTACATCTGTTAGTTGGACAAATAGTAGTGATGTTACGGTTAACCAAAATAATATTAAAATACCCAATGGTTTGAAAAAAAAAAGACTTTATTGCCTTTAACGTGGAAGGTTAAGTATGGTACCTAATGAGTATTTTACAATTTTAATACTTTGAGGAATACAAATGCATCTCTAATTATATAACATTTTACGTACAATATTTTGGATTGCCCTACAGGCACAACAAAACTAGCCTCCAAGGAACTTAGGAAGAGACCTCTTGGGATTTTGTATCGTATTTACTATTATTGAGTTGCATGTTGTAGTAAGGACTCTATATTTGTTTTTTGGTACAATTAGCATTCTGATCCGAACTTTTGGGTATATTTATTTCTTGCGCTTTTAATGTAAAATATCTGAAAAGATCAAGACTTCATAGTAATTTGCCCAAAAGGCACAAAAAAAATTTTGAATCGATGTTGGACTAATCAATTCTTTAAACTTAAGGGTTTACTGTTTAAAATCCAAATTAGCGTTAGGCCCATCCTTTCGTATCGAATTGATTGATAAACTGTGAATCCAGGTGCCTAGACCTTCTGCTCAAGTTTAAAGTTGTTCGCATAGGTGCTTCCAGGCTTCTAGCGCAATTTTTTTTTCTTCATATGACTATTTTGATTACATATGACAATGTCATGAAAGTTCACAAAACCAATTATTCCAAGTCAACGAAAGTTACACAGTACTAAACGGTTCAACCTGTTACTCTCACTCTATGCATGTATTAATTTGTGTTGAATACAATCAGATATGTAGAGTTAGGGTGAAGCTACACATGTTAGTTAGACAAATAGCAGTGCAGTTACTGTTAACCAAAATAATATTAAAATACCCAATGGTTTGAAAAAAAATGACTTTATTGCCCTTAACTTGAAAGGTTAAGTATGGTACCTAATGAGTATTTTACAACTTCAATACTTTGAGGAATATAAATACATCTCTAATTATATAACATTTTACGTACAATATTTTGGATTGCCATACAAGCACAACAAAACTAGCCTCTAAGGAACCTAGGAAGAGACATCTTGGGATTTTGCATCGTATTTACAATTATTGAATTGCGGGTTGTAGTAATGACCTTATATTTTTTTTGGTCCAATTAGAATTCTAATCCAAACTTTTGGGTATATTTATTTCTAGCGCTCCTGATGTAATTTGTATGAAAAGATCAAGACTTCATAGTAGTTTGCCCTATAGGCAAAACAAAAATTTGAATCGATGTTGGACTAATAAATTCTTTAATCTTAAGGGTTCACTATTTAAAATCCAAATTAGCTTTAGGCCCATCGTTTCATATTGAATTGATTGATAAACTGTGAATCCATCCATTTTGTGAGGAATCTAGATGCCTAGACCTTCTGCTCAAGTTTAAAGTTATTCGCACAGATGCTTCCAGGCTTCTAGCGCAATTTTTTCTTCTTCATATGACTATTTTGATCATATATGACAGTGACGTGAAAGTTCACAAAACCATTTATTCCAATTCGACGAAAGTTACCATTGATTACAATCAGATCTCTTGAGTTAGGGTGGAACAGCACCTGTTAGTTGGACAAATAGAAGTGATGTTACTGTTAGACAAAATAATGTTAAAATACCCAATGGTTTGAAAAAAATGACTTTATTGCCCTTAACTTGGAAGGTTAAGTAAGGTATCTAATGAGTATTTTAATACTTTCAGGAATATAAATACATCTCTAATTATATACTCCCTCCGTCCCTTAAAGAGTGATCCATTTTATTTTGCACGTATATTAAGGATTTAGGTTATATATTGTGTGTCTTTCCCATTTTACCCTTTAGAGAGAGGGGGGAAGAGGGTGGGCCATGAGAGAGAAAATTGGTTGGTAGAGTGTTAAATGTGGAGAGAGAAATAGAATAAAAAGGTGTAAAGTGGTGGGCCCGGAGAGAGAAAATGAGTTGGTAGAGAATTAAATGTGGTGAGAGAAATAGAATAAAAAAGTATAAAAAGGGTAAATATGTAAAAATACTTATAAAATCTTTCCTAATTTGGAAGTGATCACTTTTTGTGAGATGACCCAAAAAGAAAATATGATCACTCTTTAAGGGACGGAGGGAGTAACATTTTACGTACAATATTTTGGAATGCCCTACAGGCACAACAAAACTAGCCTCCAAGGAACCTAGGAAGAGACCTCTTGGAAATTTGCATCGTATTTACGAATATTGAATTGCGCGTTGTAGTAAGGACCCCATATTTTTTTGGAACAATTAGAATTCTAATCGAAACTTTTGGGTATATTTATTTCTAGCGAATTTGATATAATTTGTCTGAAAAGATCAATACTTCAGAGTAATTTGGCCTACATGCACAAGAAAAATTTGAATCGATGTTGGACTAATCAATTATTTATTCTTAAGAGTTCACTGTTTAAAATCCAAATTAGCGTTAGGCCCATCCATTCGTATTGAATTGATTGATAAACTGTGAATCCATCCATTTTGTGAGAAATCCAGGTGCCTAGACCTTCGGCTCAAGTTTAAAGTTCATTGTGTAGATGCTTCCAGGCTTCTAGTGCAATTTTTTCTTCTTCATATGACTATTAAATTTGATTAGATATGACAATGACGTGAAAGTTGACAAAACCAATTATTCCAAGTCAACGAAAGTTACACAGTACTATACGGTTCAACCTGTTACTCTTACTCTATGCATGTATTAATTTGTGTTGATTACAATCAGATCTCTTGAGTTAGGGTGAAACAACACCTGTTAGTTGGACAAATAGCAGAGATGTTACTGTTAACCAAAATAATATTAAAATACCCAAAAGTTTGAAAAAAAATGACTTTATTGCCCTTAACTTGGAAGATTAAGTAAGGTATCTAATGAGTATTTTAATAATTTCAGGAATATAAATGCATCTCTAATTATATAACATTTTACGTACAATATTTTGGATTACCCTATAGGCACAACAAAACTAGCTTCCAAGGAACCTAGGAAGAGACCTATTGGGATTTTGCATCGTATTTACGATTATTGAATTTACGGGTTGTAGCAAGGAGCTTATATTTTTTTTGGTACAATTAGAATTGGGCAAATTACACTTATATCCCTGAGGTTAGGGTATAATTACAGTCAAGGACAACGAGTTTCAAAATGTAACATTCCGTGACCAAACACTTTTAAAATGTATCAGCCGTGTCCATCCGTTAGGGTTTCATCCAAAAATTGTACTTTTTGTATGATGTCATCAATATGTATTTTTAAAATGACGATACTACCCCTTGTACTGTATATATTGAAAAATATCTGTTTATTATTATATATGATTTATTTATCAGTTTTAGTTTTAGGATATTCTTGAAACCCTAATTTGCAAATTAGGATATTCTTGAAACCCTAATTTGCAAATTAGGATATTCTTGAAACCTAATTTACAAATTAGGATATTCTTGAAATCCTAATTTGCATTGAAATCCTAATTTGCAAATTAGGGTTTCAAGAAAACCCTAATTTGCAAATTAGGGTTTTATGTCTCCCATTGCCAGTGAATCTGAAGTCCCCGCCGGTCGCCGCCTCCCTCCCCCGCCCCCGCCGTTGGTAGTCCCTCCTTCCCCGGCCCTTCGCCGCCGGCAGCCCCTGTCCACACCACCCCACCACGCCAGCGATAGGTTCGACGCCGGTAGGAGATTATACGCGGTGGCTTGGAGTGGGCGGTGACGAGGAAGGGGAGGTAGACGGGGTGGGCGGTGACAGGGTGACGAGGAAGGATGAGGCATGCGGGGTGCGGCGCCGGAGAAGGGGAGGCAGGCCGGGTGCGGCGCCGGGGAAGGGGAGCAGGCGGGGTGCGGCGCCGTGGAAGGGGAGCAGGCGGGGTGCGGCGCCGTGGAAGGGGAGCAGGCGGGGTGCGGCGCCGGGGAAGTGAAGCAGGCGGGGGGGGGGGGGGACGGGGGAAGGCGAGAGGGATGCAGATGGGGTGGGGAGGGGTGGGGGGGGGGGGAAGACAATGAAAATTAGGGTTTCATGTGGTCCCAGGGACAAATCAGGCTTTTAACTTTTATTTAGGGGCAACTTGGTCTTTTTGTCAGAACCGTTAAGTATTTTTGTATTCCGTTTGTCAATGGACACAAGTGTTACATTTTGAAACTTTGTGTCCTTGCGTGTAATTACCCCCAAACCTCAGGGACATAGGTATAATTAGCCTATTAGAATTCTAATCAGAACTTTTGGGTATATTTATTTCTAGTGCTTTTGATGTAATTTGTTTGAAAAGATCAAGATTTCAGAGTAATTTGGCCTACTGGCGCAAGAAATATTTGAATCGATGTTGGACTAATCAATTCTTTATTCCTAAGGGTTTACTATTTAAAATCCAAATTAGCGTTAGGCCCATCCTTTCGTATTGAATTGATTGATAAACTATGAATCCATCCATTTTGTGACGAATCCAGGTGCGTAGACCTTCTGCTCAAGTTTAAAGTTCTTCGCGTAGGTGCTTCCAGGCTTCTAGCGCAATATTTTTTTTCTTCATATGAATATTTTGATTATATATGACAACGATGTGAAAGTGGACAAAACCAATTATTCCAAGTCAACGAAAGTTACACAGTACTAAACGGTTCAAACTGTTACTCTAACTCTATGCATGTATTAATTTGTGTTGATTACAATTAGATCTCTTGAGTTAGGGTGAAACTACACCTGTTAGTTGGACAAATAGCAGTGATGTTACTGGTAACAAAAATAATATTAAAATACCCAATGGTTTGAAAAAAAATGACTTTATTGCCCTTAACTTGGAAGGTTAAGTAAGGTACCTAATGAGTATTTTTATACTTCCAGGAATATAAATGCATCTCTAATTATATAACATTTTACGTACAAATATATTGGATTTCCATAGTGGCACAACAAAGCTAGCCTCCAAGGAACCTAGGAAGAGACCTCTTGGGATTTTGCATCATATTTACGATTATTGAATTGCGGGTTGCAGAAAGGACCCAATATTTTTTTCGGTATAATTTGAATTCTAATCGGAACTTTTGGGTATATTTATTTCTAGCGCTTTTGATGTAATTTGTCTGAAAAGATCAAGACTTCAGAGTAATTTGGCCTACCGGCACAAGAAAATTTTGAATCGATGTTGGACTAATCAATTCTTTTTTCTTAAGGGCTTACTGTTTAAATCCATATTAGCGTTAGGCCTATGCTTTTGTATTGAATTGATTGATAAACTGTGCATCCATCCATTTTGTGAGGAATCCAAGTGCCTAGACCTTTTGCTCAAGTTTAAAGTTCTTCGCATAGGTGCTTCCAGGCTTCTAGCGTAATTTTTTTTTCTTCATATGAGCATTTTGATTTTATATGACAATGACGTGAAAGTTGACAAAACCAACTATTCCAAGTAACGAAAGTTACACAATACTAAAGTGTGCAACCTATTACTCTCACCCTATGCATGTATTAATTTGTATTGATTACAATCAGATCTCTTGAGTTAGAGTGAAACTACAATTGTTAGTTGGACAAATAGCAGTGATGTTACTGTGAACCAAACTAATATTAAAATACCCAATGGTTTGAAAAAAAATGACTTTATTGCGCTTAACTTGGAAGGTTAAGTAAGGTACCTAATGAGTATTTTACAATTTTAATACTTTCAGGAATACGAATGAATCTCTAATTATATAACATTTTACGTACAATATTTTGGATTCCTTATAAACACTAAAAAACTAGCCTCCAAGGAACCTAGGATGAGACCTCTTAGGATTTTGCATCGTATTTACGATTATTGAATTGCGGGTTGTAGTAAGGACCCTATATTTTTTTTTTGGTACAATTAGAATTCTAATCCGAACTTTTGGGTATATTTATTTCTAGCGCTTTTGATGTAATTTGTCTGAAAAGATCAATACTTCATAGTAATTTTCCCTACAGACACAACAAAATTTTGAATCGATGTTGGACTAATCAATTCTTTATTCTAAAGGGTTTACTGATTAAAATCCAAATTAGCGTTAGGCCCATCGTTTCGTATTGAATTGATTTATAAACCCTAAGTCCATCCATTTTGTGAGGAATCCAGGTGCCTAGACCTTCTGCTGAAGTTTAAAGTTCTTCCCATAGGTGAGGCTTCTAGCGCAATTTTTTTTTCTTCATTTGACTATTTTGATTATATATGTCAATGACGTGAAAGTTCACAAAACCAATTATTCCAAGTCAACGAAAGTTACACAGTACTAAACGGTTCAACCTGTTACTCTCACTCTATGCATGTAGTAATTTGTGTTGATTACAATAAGCTCTCTCGAGTTAGAGTGAAACTACAATTGTTAGTTGGACAAATAGCAGTGTTGTTATTGTTTGCCAAAATAATATTAAAATACCCAATGGTTTGAAAAAAAATAAGTTGATTGCCCTTAACTTGGAAGGTTAAGTAAGGTGCATAATGAGTATTTTAATACTTTCGGGAATATAAATGCATCTCTAATTATATAACATTTTACGTACAATATTTTGGATTGCTCTACAGGCACCACACAACTAGCCTCCAAGGAACCTTGGAAGAGGCCTCTTGGGATTTTGCATCGTATATACGATTATTGAATTGCGGGTTGTAGTAAGGACCCTATATTATTTTTGGTACAATTAGAATTCTAATCCTAACTTTTGGGTATATTTATTTCTAGCGCTTTTGATGTAATTTGTCTGAAAATATCAAGACTTCAGAGTAATTTGCCTTACCGGCACAACAAAATTTTGAATCGATGTTGTACTAATCAATCTTTATTCTTTAGGGTTTACTGTTTAAAATCCAAATTAGCGTTAGGCCCATCGTTTCGTATTGAATTGATTGATATACTGTGAATACATCCATTTTGTGAGGTATCCAGATGCGTAGACCTTCTGCTAAACTTTAAAGTTCTTCACATAGGTGATTCCATCTTCTAGCGTAATTTTTTTTTGTCTTCATAAGACTATTTGATTAAATATAACTATGACGTGAAAGTTGACAAAACTAATTATTCCAAGTCAACGAAAGTTACACAGTACTAAACGGTTCGACCTGTTACTCTCACTGTATGCATGTAATAATTTGTGTTGACTACAATCAGATATCTTGACTTAGCGTGTGAAACTACACCTGTTAGTTGGACAAATAGCAGTGATGTTACTGTTAACCAAAATAATATCAAAATCCCAAATGGTTTGAAAAAAATGACTTTATTGCCCTTAACTTGGAAGTTTAAGTAAGGTACCTAATGAGTATTTTACAATTTTAATACTTTGAGGAATATAAATACATCTCTAATTATATAACATTTTACGTACAATATTTTGGATTGCCCTACAGGCACAACAAAACTAGCCTCCAAGGAACCTAGGATAAGACTTCTTGGGATTTTGCATCGTATTTACGATTATTGAATTGTGGGTTATAGTAAGGACCCTACATTTTTTTTGGTTGAATTAGAATTCTAATCCGAACTTTTGGGTATATATATTTCTAGTGCTTTTGATGTAATTTGTCTGAAAAGATCAAGACTTCATAGTAATTTGCTCTACAGGCACAACAAAATTATGAATTGATGTTGGACTAATCATTTCTTTATTCTTATGCGTTTACTGTTTAAAATCCAAATTAGCGTTAGGCCCATCGGTTCGTATTGAATTGATTGATAAACTGTGAATCCATCCATTTTTTGAGGAATCCAAGTGCCTAGACCTTCTGCTCAAGTTTAAAGTTGTTCGCATAGGTGCTTCTAGGCTTCTAGTGTAATATCCCACATCGGTTGTGGGAGAGTTTGTGATTGGCCTTATAAGTCCCTGCCTATGAACTCATAAGTACCTATTTGGCTAGCCCTTTTGAGGGAGGCAATGCCATGTGGTGGAGTCGTGGACCGGGTCGTTACAGATGGTATCAGAGCCAACTCTCGAAAGCTCGGGGTAGGTTGTCATGTCAGGTTGCCGATGGTTGGGAAAAACAAAGGCAAGCCCGGGTATATCCCACATCAAGAAGATGGTTGGGGCAACAAAGGGTGAGCTGGGTATATCCCACATTGGCTAGAGAGGAAGATTCTGGGTTATGTGTGATCGAGCCTTAGCGAGAACGCTAAGGAATATGGTGGGGAGATTGTAATATCCCACATCGGTTGTCGGAGAGTTTGCGATTGGCCTTATAAGACTCTGTCTATGAACTCATAAGTACCTACTTGGTTAGCCCTTTTGAGGGAGGCAATGCCCTGTGGTGGGGCCGTGGACCGGGTCGTTACGTCTAGCCCAATTTTTTTTTCTTCATATGACTATTTTGATTATATATGACAATGACGTGAAAGTCCACAAAACCAATTATTCCAAGTCAACGAAAGTTACACAGTACTAAACGGTGCAACCTGTTACTCGCACTCTATGCATGTATTAATTTGTGTTGATTACAATCAGATCTCTTGAGTTAGGGTGAAACTATACCAGTCAGTTGGACAAATTGCAGTGACGTTACTATTAACCAAAGTAATATTAAAATACCCAATGATTTGAAAAAAATATGACTTTATTACCCTTAACTTGGAAGGTTAAGTAAGGTACCTAGTGAGTATTTTAATACTTTCAGGAATATAAATGCCTCTCTAATTATATAACATTTTACGTACAATATCTTGGATTGCCCTACAGGCACAAAAAAACTAGCCTCCAAGGAACCTAGGAAGAGACCTCTTGGGATTTTGCATCGTATTTACGATTCTTGAATTGCGGGTTGTCGTAAGGACCCTATATATTTTTTTGGTACAATTAGAATTCTAATCGGAACTTTTGGGTATATTTATTTCAAGCACTTTTGATGTAATTTGTCTGAAAAGATCAAGTCTTCGGAGTAATTTGCCCTACAGGCACAAGAAAATTTTGAATCGATGTAGGACTAATCAATTCTTTATTCTTAAGGGTTTGGTGTTTAAAATCCAAAGTAGCGTTAGGCCCATCGTTTCGTATTGAATTGATTGATAAACTGTGAATACATCCATTTTGTGAGGAATCGAGGTGCCTAGACCTTCTGCTCAAGTTTAATGTTCTTCGCATAGGTGCTTCCAGGCTTCTAGCGTAATTTTGTTTTCTTCATAAAACTATTTTGATTATATATGACAATGACGTGAAAGTTGACAAAACCAATTATTCCAAGTCAATGAAAGTTAGACAGTACTAAACGGTTCAACCTGTTACTCTCACTGTGTGCTTGCATTAATTTGTGTTGACTACAATCAGATCTCTTGAATTAGGGTGAAACGACACACGCTAGTTGGATAAATAGCAATAATGTTTCTGTAAACCAAAATAATATTAAAATTCCCAATGGTTTGAAAAAAAAATGACTTTATTGTCCTTAACTTGGAAGGTTAAGTAAGGTACCAAATGAGTATTTTAAAATTTTAATACTTTCAGGAATATAAATGCATCTCTAATTATATAACATCTTACGTACAATATTTTGGATTGCCCTGTAGGCACAACAAAACTAGCCTCCAAGGAACCTAGGAAAAGACCTGTTGGAATTTTGTATCGTATTTACGATTATTGAATTGCGGGTTGTAGTAAGGACCCTATATTTTTTTTTGGTACAATTCGAATCTAATCGGAACTTTTGGGTATATTTATTTCTAGCGCTTTTGATGTGATTTGTCTGAAAAGATCAAGACACCAGAGTTGAATTGTCCAATTAAAGATAAGAGTTTATTGTGTTTGAAAAGTAAAGCAATGTAAAACAATCAATTCTATATCTTAAGGGTTTTCTGTTTAAAATCCAAATTACTGCTAGACCCATCGTGTTGTATTGAGTTGACGAATAAACTGTGAATCCATTCAATTTGTGTTCATTAGCGTCAAATTCAAGTTTAAAGTTCTTTGCAGGGTTCTGCCTCATTTTTTTCGTCTTTCCCTGTGTCTTGTTTGAATCGTTACATTAGAGTTTGACTTTTGTGATAGACTTTGAATTTCAGCCACCTGTGTAATTCCATGCCACTTAATTGTCCTTAATTCGATTTATTATCCTCTTCATAAATTATCAGCAAGATTTGTCTGCCTATGAATCTCTTGAATTGCCTTATTATATTATGTGAAGCTTTCTAAAGTTGAGTTCTTCCACCGACGATTCGGTCCGCAATCAGCATCATCATAAGAGTTAGTCTACCTTTCAAGTTCATTCCTTCGTACTTGTAGTTTGCTACTGACGTCGCTTGCAATTACTTGTTGTGTTTGTTTCTATTAACGATTAATTGCAATTAATTGGGTCTGGGGTAATCGTGTCGCAAGTCCCTTTTCTTGTTTCTCACTTATGACCCTTTGTAGCTTATAAGTGTATCTGACCTATGAGTTTACATCGTCTATGCGACTTCTGATGTCTCGTCTGTTTTAGGGGTTAATTTTACCCAGCACCCTGTACTTAGGGGTCAGTTGCACCCAGCAACTTAGGGTTTTAAAATTGGCACCCAACACCAAATGACGGTCAAACTGCATGTTGACTAGACGGCTGTTAGTTTTTCAGGGACAAAATGGCATTATTGCCCCTAAAGCTTACATGTCATCCCAGTTAGTGACACATGGCCAATTGGCTGTCCACGTCATTTCCCTCCAACAGCCCTTATTCTCTCTCTCCTTCCACATATCCCTCAATTAATCCCCAATTACAAAATTTCCCAACTGTTTATTCGAGGGGCATATCGATCAACGATTCGCAGGGAGATGGAGCCGACGGAGCCTATCGCAGTACCGTTACCTGGATTCATCTTTCGCTGGGATCCCGCCGGATGCCATTAGCCGGCCCCGCATTCCCCCGTTGACCCGTCACTGTCCTCGCCGGGATCGGTGATGGAGCCGACCTTCTGACCGGAGACCGGGCGCCCCTCTCTGTCGTTCTGGGGAGTTCGCCGGAGTACGGCCGTTTTCTCGGGATCTTCGCGGGAGACTTACGGACCCTTTGGGTCACTTCTCCGCCGTCATCGTCCCTCACCTCGGTCACCGTCGTAGTCGAGAAGCTGCCGCTGAAGCTGCAGATCTCGAAGACCTCAGAGACGATCTCGTCCGTCGGATTTGGCAGAGCCAGTGATTCAACCTTGGGTTCTTGGACTCTGGGCCGTTTGGTGCTGTCTGCTACTACCGGTGTTGGTGATTTTGGGATGGGGGTTTCTGAGAGGACTTCTTTCACGGTCTCTTCCTCCAATACTGGCGGTGGAAGTGGTGGGTCTCTGCCATCAGAGCCAGATTTAGGCAAATGGTGGTGGTGGTGGGTCGAAGGGATGGAATGTGGGTGGTTTGTTTTGGGCGGCGTCGTGCTAAGACACTAACCCATTGTTGATGGAGAGATGCTATGGGTGAGAGTTTAGAGACCAGAAGTCCAGAGCTGGTGACGTGGAGAGCCCAATTGGGCCATGTGTAGCTGACTGGATGACATGTACTCTTTTGCCCCTGAAAAACTAACAGACGTGTGGTCAAAGTGCCTCTTGACCGTCATCTGGTGCTGAGTGCCAAGATTTTTCAAAATTTTGGTGCTGGGTGCCAAAATTAGAACCATAAGGTGCTGGGTGCAACTGACCCCTAAGTACGGGGTGTAGCGTAAAATTAACCCCTATTTTAGTGATTATATGTGTAGCTTATTCTATGAGCCATGTTACCATTTATATGACTTTTCTGTCTTTGACTTATCAATACGGTTTGAAATGTGGGCTAACTTAGTGGGATGGGCTAAAAATCATGATCTTATTTTATGTAATAACCCGAAAATCTGGAGCGTTGGACAATCACACGATCAGAAACACTAAGAGAATAATGTTCTCATAAGCCAAAGTGGACAACTATCATCACTACAAGAAAAAGAACTTTTAGCGACGGATATTTCCGTTGCTAAACATCCGATATCCTTCGGCAAAGTGTTTTATCGACGGACGTCCCATCGTTAAAAGTTTTGCTTTACGGAAATTTTCAACGACGGACGTACAAATACAATTAGCGACGGATATTTCGTCACTAATTGCATATTCTGTATTTTTATTTATTTTCTTTTTATGAAAATAATTTATTACGTAAAATATTTAGCGACGGAACATTTTGCCGTAAAAAATCGTTGATTTTGCAACAGAAGTCTCGTTGCTAAACGTTTGTCGTTTAAAAAGTTAATTAAATTTTTTTAAAAAAATATTTTTTTAATACCTAAACCCTATAGTTACAATCATAATCCAACGATCACAATCGAAAAATAAAATGAAATTCAGGAGGGCACGAGAGTGGGGTACAATCGAGCAGGGGACTGGAGTACAAGTCGGGTCACGTCCCGGGGGGGTACGGGAGCGGAATACAGAGAGAGATGAGGGGAAGGGCTAATCAGGGTTCGGTGAGTCCTAGATCTGATGGGTCCTACTGATCATCCTCGTCCACGGGTGCACTGTGATCCGGATCCGACTCGGCATGTCCAACAGCAGTGCCCTGCATGTAAAGGCACATACGCATTTATTTCGATAACAATCGTATGTAGTGTTCAGTAAACATATATAGAGGTTGTACTTGATTATGCGACCTGATTATCCTATAAACCTCCACAGCAATGCGACAGACCTCATCCTTATGAAACGACGAGCGCTTCACGGTCGGTGTCCGCTTCTGTGGAGATGCAGTGGGGGGAGGGGACGCTCCTATCACGGCACGTGCATTCATATCGGGGAGGCCACGTACGCGGCCTAATTAAAACTGATTAACACTAATTAAACTCTAGTTTACAGTAATTATTCATAATTAAACCCAACTAACTCCGATTATCCATAATTAACATTAATTAACCCTAATTTACGATTAATTTAATCTTTAATTAGCCATAATCACCGTCGATTAACCTAATTAAATCCTGATTGTCATGATAAATCGTGACGAACCCTAATTAAACCCAATTAGGGTAATTAACTGTAATATGCTCTAATTAGGCTCAATTAGCCCTAAGTAGCTCGAATTAATCCCTGAATAACACTAATTGAGTCTAATTAAACGCAATTAACTGTAATTAACCCTAAATAGCTCGAATTACCCTAATTGCCCCAAATTAACACATTAACTCGGCATGTTCATCTTAATTAGCTATTATCTATTTAGATTTGGTACAAAATTATTTGGTTATAATGAACTTGGGCAGAGAAAATCACCATTCCTAAATCCTTTAATATCTAACGATCCACTAAATCAGGATTCTCAAGTAAACCCATGGTTGGTAAGTTATGGACTCAAAAAAATTTCTTATAGCTCGTCATGTTGAACCATCTCGTCTAAGATCTTATCTTCCGCGACTTCAAACAATACTTTTGGCTCGCAACTCTCCATGTCTGTAAAAGAGAGAACTTTCTAAGGCAAAATGTCTTTCTCAGCCTCTTGCAGACATTCCCTGCCCTTCATTGTTCTTGAGGTAATTAGATGGTAATCATACAATTTTCTTTAAACGATCATGTATGCCCGACATATTACTTGCCTTTCAGCTAATGGATTGTAACCAATATCGAGCAACATAAATCTCGACGCCCCAACCAAATTTATGCCCGACATATGGCTTGCCTTTCAAACCTCATTTAGCTCGAATTAGCTCTATTTAGCATTAACCCTCTTTAGCTCGAATTAGCCCTTATTAGCCCTAATCGGCCCTGGTTGGGGCATCGAGAGTCGTTTTTCTTGATATTGGTTGGAACCCATCAGTTGAAAGGCAAGCCATATGTCGGGCATACAGGATTGATTAGAAGAAAACTGTGTATATTTACCATCTAATTACCTCACGAACAATTGAGGGCAGGAAATGTCTGCGACTGATTGAGAAAGACATTTTTATCTCAGAAAGTCTTCTCTTCTACAGGAATGGAGAGTTGCTAGCCAAAAGTGTTATTTGAAGTCTCGGAAGATAAGATCTTAGACGGGATGGTTTAACAAAAAGCGCTAAGGGAAATTTTTAAGTCCATAACTTACCAACTAAAAGCACCAGGTTTACTTGCGAATCCTGATTTGGTGGATCGTTAGATATTAAAGGATTTAGAAATGATGATTTAATTTCTCTGCTCAAGTTCACTATAACTAAATGATTTTGTACCGAACCTAAATAGATAATAGCTAATTATGGTGAACATGCCGAGTTAATGTGTTAATTAGGGCAATTAAGGCAATTCGAGCTATTTAGGGTTAATTACAGTTAATTGCGTTTAATTAGACTCAATTAGTGTTATTCAGGGATTAATTCAGGCTACTTAGGGCTAATTGAGCCTAATTAGAGCATATTACAGTTAATTACCCTAATTGGGTTTAATTAGGGTTTGTCTACGATTTGTCAGAACAATCAGGGTTTAATTAGGTTAATTAGCGGTGATAGGGCTAATTAGAGATTAAATTAACAGTAAATTAGGATTAATTAATGTTAATTAGGATTAATTAGGGTTAATCAATTTTCATTAGGGCTGATTAGGGCTAATTCGAGCTAAGTAGGGTTAATGCTAACGGGGGCTAATTCGACTTAAATAGGGTTAACTAGAGTTAATTGGGTTTAATTAGACTTATTTATTGTTAATTAGGGCTTAAGTAAGAGCTAATTAAGGTTAATTAGAGTTAATGTGTTAGTTAGGTTAATTAGGATTGAGGCACTTTAGAATTCATAGAGTTTATTCGCAAAGTGATATTGTTTCTCCTGTGATTGAGTCCAGGGTTTAAGTATATAGTTAGGATTAGGTAGTATTTAGGATAATTAGGGTTAATTGGGAATATATTAAAATGGTTTAATTAGAGTTTAGTTAGGGTTAATTAGTGTTAATTACGGTTAATTATGTTTACTTAGGGTTAGTCAGGGTTATTTAGGTTTAATAATAGTTAATTAGGTTTAATTAGGTTTAATTAGGGTGTATCGGAGTTAATTAGGGTTGATCGGAGTTAACTAGGTTTAATTAGGGTTAAATATAGTTAACTAGGGTTACCTAGGAATGTGTTAGGGGTTAATCGGGGCTTATTAGGGTTAATCGGGGTTAATTAAGGGGTTAATCAAGGTTAATTAAGGGGGGTAATTAGGGGTTAATTATGGATTAATTAAGGGTTAATTGGGGCTTATTAAGCGTTAATTGGGCTTATTAGGGTTAATTGGGGCTCTATATTTATAGAAATATACTCAATCAGACGACAATAAAAGTAGTACATCCAAGAAAGTAACCAGTAGAAATCTAGAAATGAGCCCTAATCATGAAGTAAATAGACACGAAACGCCAAAAAAGTAACTCCGAAATACTTGCGAGATTAAGGCGGTCACATTAGTTTTACAACTCATAAGCGTTATTCTAGTACCACGTAGCAAAATTTCAGCATGATTGTTTAATATTTGCAAGACACATTTTCAATATCAACTCGAAGTAGTATTCTTAGTAGTTCACATATCACCAGGTTGAACAAGGGGAAATCAGATTTACTTGTTTCCTCAAAAGTAGAAAATTATGAGTGGAAATGTTAATGCATGGAAAGAAAGAACATTCATGAACCAAAACACCATTTCGAGTTAACTTAATCATATATCACAAAATTTCATCTCTATTTCAATTTCATCTTAATCATATGTATTGATAATTACATATATCATGCTATAAACAACTTCATCTCTATTTCATCAATTTTATGGTCAAAGAATGCTTACTCAAAAGAGTTAATTACTATGAAAAATAAAATTAAGTCTCATATATCAATCCAATTAGGTCACAAATCTCTATCAACAATCTCAAATACTCAATCTAACAATTCAATCTGAAATGCTCAATTAACAACCTAAAATCCTCAATCAATTAATCGCTGGTCAGATTTAAACAATCTAGCTCTATAATTGTAAATCTCAAATGCTCACATGCAATAAACCACATACATTCAACCACATACATTCAACCACAATTAGGGTAAGATGGACATATCGGCGGCGGAGGTAGTGCGACAGCGGCGGCGGAGGTGGTGTAACATCGGCGGCGGTGGTGGCGTGGCAGTGGATAGCCACAGGAGCTGTGGAGGGACACGACATCGTGGGGGGTTGTCGCCGGGGGAAGAAACTGCCGGTGAGTGAGAGAGAAAGAGAGAGAAAAGAAAGGAAAGTGGGTATTTATAACAAGACTTTTAGTGACGGATGTATCCCACCGCTATAAGTCCGTTGCTTAAAGTTAAGACTTTTAGCGACAGATATTTTAGCAACGGAATATTCCGTCACGAAAGGCTAGTTTTAGCGACGGACTTTTTAGCGGAAGAAAGTATCCGTCGCTAAAAAGTTTCTACAAAATTAAAAAAAGTGGCCGAAAATAGAAACTTTTTAAAAATCTTTTAGCGACGGAATGTCCGTAGCTAAAACCCCGTCGGTAGAAATCCGTTCGTAAAGGTTTTTACCGTCGATAAAAGTTTTTTGCGACAGACTTTTACCGATGATTGTTTTCGTCGCTGAAATTGCCTTTTAGGAACGGATTTGTGTACGTATAGATAGCCTTTTTCTTGTAGTGCATTAGAGCAACAAACCTTCAATCAAATCATACTCTCAATTGACTGTCATAAATGAAATACCAAATCTAAGTCCTACAAAAAAATTTAAATAGTATGATTCACCCACCCAGGGGTTTTAAAGAGCAACACTAACTTAAATCAGTTACCCTCGCTCGTCCCTAATCCATACTCAGACAACCTAATGTTGGTTATCACTTGCAGAAAGGACGTCAAAAGAGAGTGAGCTTTTAAGAGCCCAATAAGGTCGATCAAAGTTTTAAGCAACAACAATGAGCTATTCGAACGATTTTATATTTGTTGGGATATTTGTTCATTTTGGTAACCAAGCAACTGGTTGATTTAGATGCATTAACTTAATGGTTAACTTTTAGTGGTATTCAACAAATGCAGAATACTTATTATCTTCAATTCATTTGTGGGATGTTGGATTATTATTGTCACAAGTTGTGGCATCAATATTAGGAATAGGATAATCTATTATGCATATTTAATAGATTTTTTTTTTCAAAATTTTTAGCTCTTAAATATGATTTTTGCGATCAAATTAGCGACCACAAATTTTATTTAGTTCCTAAATATGTTTTTTGCGACGAAATAAATTCCTAAATATATCTTTTTGGCGACGGAATTATCGACGGAAAAATTATTTAGCTCCTAAATATGGTTTTTGCGATGGAATTTAGCAACAGAAAATTTTGTCCTCTGTTTGAGGTATTAAATTTGGCGACGGAATTTTCGTCGCTAATGATAATTTTTTAAAACAGCATAAAAAATATATTTATTTATTTTAAAAGTTAATTTTCTGAAAATTGAAGAAAAAAAATTTGTGACGGAAATTCCGTCGTTGATGTGTTACTAATTCCGTCGCTAATGAAAGAGACATTACTGATGAAATACGTACTAATTATGTTGACAAAACATTTAGCGACGAGGGTTTAGGCGATGAAACGTTAGTCATGGAATTTCCATCGCTAAAGGAATTATCGACGGAATGGGGACATTTAGCGACGGATTTTTGTTTTCGTTGCTAATTGTTATTTTTCTTATAGTGCACCCCACTAGTACACCCGTCAATCTCAAAGAAGCCATAACGCTCCTTCAACAGTTCCAGACTTCAATGACTCTCTCTTAGAATCAATTCTTTCATGCCTTCAGGTATAGCCCTATCATAAGGGCAATCACGAACAACCAGTCGTATTTTTCGGACGACCCATATACTGGCATCCACCGTCTCCATTAATACCTAAATCGATACTTACTTCTTGTCCTCACGTTCAACTTTCAGCCTCTCTATTGTTTAGTTAATTTCGCTAGTTAGGGACTTGAACTGACTTGTCGATTCGTCCCTTTTTCCTCGTCACTTGGAAGTACTTTCTCTTCCAAAAGTGCTCAACCTCTTCCATCATAGGTCATTCTGATTCACTTCCTACCGGACCTTCATCTGGTTCTTTCAACTTTAATTCCATCTTATCTACATCCTTGTTAGGGTCTTTTTCGGGATCCGACACCACAAACTTGTCAACATTAAACCACTCTTCCAAATGTAAGTGAACCAGTTTCTCTGCCATTCCCTAACGTAATAGCAGGAATCCTGATGTCATATATATATATATATATATATATATATATATATATATATATATATTACCTCCGCTCACATATCTCAACTATTACCCTAGTTCAGCCAAGTTATCGAAATTCTTCTTCTACTCCTCTCGTCGACGACTTAGGCATTCCATTAGACACTTTTAAAGTCAACAGAATCATATGACTAAGCTCTGATACCAACTTGTGACACCCTCAACCCTGGTGACATCACCGGGCTGAGTTATCGACCATAATCACAATCACAACCCTGTGCAGAGTACAGAGTAACTACACCTTCATACGTCATTAATAGACGCTCTAAATTGCGTCCTTACAAAAATTTCTTATAAGCATACATCATAATGCAGCGGAAGACTTTCAAGTCCTTAAAAAACATATACATAACAACGAAACACACGACTGTAGTCGTGTAGCTCTTCTCAACTTAGCCCGCAGCTCAATCTTTATCTTACCATTTCGAGCTTGTCTCACCTCGCTTATCACCTTTCACAACTTTTCTAACTTGTTTCTTTTCCCTTGCTAAAGAGTTCTCCTTGGTCAATATTATAACCTGCACAACACAACATCAGGAATGAGCACAAATTGCCCAGTAAAGGCAACACGAGAAATATCGTGTACAAGTAATTCGAAGGTCTCGGAGGAATAATAATCATCTCAACAATAACAATGAATCAAGAGTTGACAATAAGTTTCAGCATCAACGTAATTCGTCAAATGATATTTTTCTTTCGTTAGATTGAGCAGCTTCAAGGCCCAACGGAACAACATTATTGACACCTCCTCATAAACAAGACTTACTGATTGATTGACTATGCATCTGAACACTAAATCAAGAATCTCAAAAATGAAAAACATCAACGAAATCCAAAGGTAAACATCAGTGAAATATAAGTATTTAAAATCAGTAACATCGAAATAAAAATCATATGCATGCAACACAGACACGACAGACTAGACTCGACCAGACACGATAGACTCGACTCGAGCGCCATACATCCTTTTTGACCAGTGATCATGTTGTTTTTACCAGTGATCATGTTTCACAGGCCATCCTCCTCATTTTGATGTCCCATTATACAGGATGTTCATCTCAGTCTCAGATTATCAAAATCAGGAAGGGAACTCACAAAGAGTGCTTGTCCCTAACCACGTTATACCTAAAATAACAATGCTTCATCAACGAGGCGGACTAAGGAAAATTATTTCACCTTACGTCCTTAAAAACAAAACCCATGCAAGAATTACTAGGTCACAAAATCACCTGGTGTTCAACATAACAACAGAAATTCCACATAAGCATCATATACAGGGCGGACTCGGGAGAAACTTAACCACAAATCCTTAACAATGCTCTTAAATAAGAGAAATATCGGGGAACAATAATTTGGAACATCTCTGGACAACAACACAACAATTTCTACACAACATCACCAATCAACGACAGGGCGGACTCGGGAGAAACATGACCACAAGTCCTCAACAACGTTCTTAATTAGAAGAAACATCAGTTGCCAATAATTGCCGACATGTCACAGCAATCTCTACCCTATTATCATCAGCGACAGAGCGGACTTGGGAGAAACTTCACCACAAGTCACCAACAACATTCTTAACTAAAAGAAATGTTGGTTATCAATAATTGCCGACATCTCATAACAACCACACAACAGTCCTACACAACATGCTCACCAACGTAGAACGTGTACGCTAATCGAATCGAATCATAGCATACTAGAACACGCATTACCCTTATTAAACTGCATCAACAAGGCGTACTAAAGAAATTTCTACTACCTTCAGTCCTCAACAGCATAATTCAAATAAACAAATACCGATCACAATGACTACCAGTGTCCAATCAGAAACAACAAGAGTTTAACATAAAATTCATCAATATGGCATGTTAATCGAAACAATGAATTAGCATATCTGAATCGCATTGTTCTTACTTGATTGGCCTTTGGCCGAAGAGGTTATCAACTCAGAACATTTTATTACAACGAGTGGGATCATCTAATCAAATAAGACCTTACTCGTCAGACGCCATTTGAAACATAAACGCAAACTTTATTCTATCCCTTCCCATTTAACCGTTCATAGCGTCTTACGACGGTTAGTTATTCCTATCTGATAGTCGGGTCCTTAACCTAACCTTATTGATGCATCCACAATAACAACTCCTTTATTTTAGGTGTATTAACGTCATTCCTCACATCCCGGCACTCCGAACGCCAAATTACACGCATTATCAAAAGTTTGGCGCCAACATGACAAATTACCAAAATACCCCGTGATGGCCGCTACACAACTAACACTCCAAACTGCTTCCAAACCACTTTCTAATGTACTACATCCATTTCCGGACCCAAAAGTGCCTTCGAAAATTGTATATGGAAAATTACCAAAATAGCCCCCCCCCCCCCCTCCCGGCCATCATCCCTACAACGAACCCAAAACCAACCTCTTTTTAAACATATACGTTCATTGTGCAGACTAAAAAGCCCTTCGGAGATTTTTCATTAAAAAATTCCTAACAGCACTTAACGAAGCGCTCGGAAGCCGGTTCCGCTAAAAATAGCTATTGATTTTAAAATGCCCCTAAAAATTTTTACATTGAAGCATCTAATCATTTTAAGGTCCTCATATAATGTTTTACGCAAAAATGCATCGATTTGCTATCTTTAAATTCACCGTAAATGTTTACTGTGATAACATCAGTTAAACCCCTTCACGGCCTCGAAAAAATCTGAAAATTTTCCACAATGTAGATATCTTAAAAACATATAGGGTTTCTTCTTTACACTTTTCCTGAATCTGCCCAAACTATTTTTAAAAATTCAGAAAGTGTATAGTTTAAACCCTAGCTACCTTTTAGCGACACTTACAGTCATTGTTCGTCATCAACATGAATCAAACACAGCACAACACAAGAGCAGCAGCTACTGCCCCCCCCCCCCCCCCACCTAATCTCACCCACATTGCCCTTCCCCCACTCACACTTACCTTGCAAACCACCCCACCTTTTTTCCCTTACACTTTTTCTTCCTCATAACCAACCCCCACACAACTTTGTAGGGTTAATTTTACACTACACCCCATACTTAGGGGTCAGTTACACCCAGCACCCCGTGATTCTAAAATTGGCACCCAGCACCAAAATTTTGAAAATATTGGTATCCGGTACCAATTGACGGTCAAGATGGGCTTTGACTAAACGACTGTTAGTTTTTTAAGGGTAACTTTGTCTTTTTAGCTATTAAATCTATGAGTCATTCTAGTCAACACTAAATATGCACACACAGCCTCTCTCTCTCTGTCTCTCTGTCTCTCTGTCTCTATCTCTCACACACACACACACATCTAAGCTTCTTCCACATGCAAGCAAACACAAACATACAGACCACCTCCATCTAACGAGGCCATTATACACAGACAAAAAAAACACCAAATTTCTCTCTCTCTCTCTCTCTCTCTCTCTCTCTCTCTCTCATCCTCACCAACACCAAAGTTTATGTCTTCGTCTCTCTCTATCTAATACACACCACCACTTCTTAATTTCTGTCTTCGTCTCTCTCTCTAATCCTCACCAACACCAAATTTTCTGGATCCTTTACCCGAATGCTTTCCACTTTAATGAGATTGTGACGGACTAATTGTGGGATTGCGGTTGACTGATTGAATGATTAATGGGTTTTTGATGGGTTTGGACGGTGCAGGTTTGATGAATTCGGGAGTGGAAGGATTGGGTTTTTAATGGGTTTTTGATGGGAGATCGGGGATTTGGGATTCGTCGCGAGATTATTGCGCTAGAGGGCACGCGGCATCAGATCTACCGTCAACGGGGCTTGGTCACTACGTTTGTTTTCGGTTTTGACAAATGACATCAGGTACGCAATTGTGGAAGAGCTAGCAATATTTGGGGCGACCGTCCATACTTGTTCCCGCAACCAAAAGGAGCTCGATGAGCGGTTAGAAGAGTGGAAAGGCAGAGGATTTAGCGTGAAAGAGATCGTAGAGAGAGAGAGAGTGTGTGTGTGTGTGTGTGTGCGCGCGCGCGCGCGCATAAGTAGAATCTGTTGGAGAGGTACAGTGAAACACGTAGGATGCCATCTAGATGCCACATGGATGCAATCTTGGACACAGTAACGGAACTGACCATTTTACCTCTTAAAAACTAACAAACGTGTGGTTAAAAGGCATTTTGACCGTCAAAAGGTGATGGAAGTCAAGATTTTTTAAATTTTGGTGCTAGGTGCCAATTTTAAAACCACGGGGTGCTGAGTGCAACTGACCCCTAAGTATGGGGTGTAACGTAAAATTAACCCCAACTTTGCACCCACAAGACACACACACTTCACCCAGCAACACTGCTGTCGTAGCAGTAGTGTGCTGCCCCACGCACACACAGCTCTTAACACACACATCACACTACAACACACATACACACACCTCTCACACCCCACACCCCTTTTGCAGCCCCCATAGCTGCCCTCCCCCTCCCTTTCATCCTCCCACACACACAAAGCACACATCATACTCCATGAAAAAACACAGGCACGACTGGTTCCTTCACCCCATGAACATAACCAATCTAATTCAACTAAAACCCTAATTAAGAGAGAGAGAGAGAGAGAGATTACCCTAGGGTTTGGTGTCTTTTCTCTTCCTCTTTTTCTTTCTCTTCCCCTCCTCTCATTTCTTCTTCTTCTTTTCTTGAACTATTTTTCCTCCTTGATCGAACTAGGTTCGGCTTCTCCTTTTCTTTTCTTTTTCTTTTCTTCCTCTTCCCCTTTTGTTTTAATCCCACATAACCTATATTTATTCCTTAGTTTAATGAGTCACCTCATCTGAAGGAGGAGGTGCTAACTTCTTACTATTTCCCCCTCCCCCACACGCCACCACATGCTGCCACTAATCACAAATTTTCAAAATTGCAACTTAGCCCCTCGACTTTTCATAATTGCACTTTGACCCCACAACTTTTAGAAAATTACATTTTGGCCTCAAAGCGAAACTAGCCCCTCATTTTTATTTCTAACACTCGATTATCGATAAAAATAATGCTATCGATAAAATTTAAGCCCTTAATTAATCTAACTCGTAATTAGATTAAGTTAGGGTATTACAACTGCTCTCTCAAAGTGTGTGTATATATATAAAACCCTGGGTTGGAAAATTACCCAAAACCGCCTAAAATTTGTATGGTTATTCAAAATTTACCCAAACTTTTTATTATTATGAAAATGCCCAAAATAATTAGTTACGATAATTTTATGTGGCAGAAAAATTTGACAGGCTGTTATATAATCTCGCTTCACTAATCGTCGCTAATAAACTCATTGATGTTAAGTTAAAAAATATTCAAAAATATTGTTATGTATGTTTTGCAATTAAATAAAAAATTTGTTTAGCCCCATTGGCTAACTTTAGAAACCATAGATTGACAGAGCTTTAATTATTATAACAGCATAAATATAAGTGAATAGTAGTAAAAGTTAAAAGTTATGATTAGCCGACGATACTAAAGGACGATCGAAGTAGGAACCTGATATAGCTCAAATATAACTCCCAATAATTGGGGAACACCCGGCGAATCCTAGTCAAACTGGGAGATTTATGATTATCTTATCAGGATTCTAAAAAGAGTCTTTAAAGATTGTGACGTGATCCTCGAGGATCCTAACACGATCCTGATTGGATTAGTCAACAGCCTAGTCCTACTAGGACTCTCCTCCTACAGCTATATAAAGGGGTCTACCCCCCAGGTATGGGACAACTACACACACAGATACACATTGTGTCTTTCATGCTTTTTCAGAGTTATTATCCTGTAGCTGCGCTCTGACTTAAGCATCGGAGAGTTCTCCGCCGGGAACCCCACCCGGCGGTCACTCGTTTTCTGTCTTGCAGGTCATCGGTCCAGGCTCGGGTTCTGCAAAGTACGCGGAGCATATTTTTAGCAGCAACAGATTGGCGCCATCCGTGGGACACGCCAGCCTAGCCGATTAACCTCAGGGAAACTCAAACAGTTATATGGCAAAAGGTCGGTGGCAAGATGTCGGAACCACTGACAGAATTGTCGCCGCCACAAGCAGTAGCGGCACCGCCGCATAGGGTCAAAACCCTAACCCTAACAGATCGCCACCGTCGTGAAAGGTATGTCCCCTTTCGCCAAATGTGTAAGACCCCAAATAATATATAATTAATTATTTTAATTCTTGGGTTACTTTTGAAGTTTTAATAATATTTTAGAATTTCTTTTGAATAAGTAACATATCTTTAGGGGCCTATGGAGTAATTTACCAAGTTTAGAGAAATAAAAAGACTAGTTAGTTTGTGTTTTATCGTTAAATTAAGTCTGATCTTTTAGAGAGAGGAAAAGAAAGAGAAAACTAGGGTTTTGGAGGATTGCAATCTTCTGTGCACAATTGGTAAGATTCTTGAACCCACTTTTGATTATAAAGATAAATTAGATGATATTAGAATTGTGGTTGTTAAGATTTTAACGTAAGTGGGTTAATTATAATATCTAGGTTTTGAGGTTTTCGGAAGCGATCGCAATTTGGTGAAGACTATTATATAAATTTGAGGTAAGGGTTTCATACATACATCTACTTCTCTTCATCGATAAAAGTGTCATATTTTGTAGTAATTGTTTGGGTTGAAATTTCAGTTGCGATTGGTGGTTAGCTACGCAATTCCTTGGATTACGTACAAAGTAAATTGTCGGACGTGTTGTTGTTCTTTGACGTTTTCTTCTTTTATTTACTCATAACTACCTCAAATCAACTCGGATTGAAACGATTCAATTTCTGTTGAACTCTGATTTTTGTCCTCTTCGATTTAAGTCTAATATTGAATATATTTTGAAGTCGTTAAGATATCGTTTCTGAAATTCAAAGTTTTGATTCTTTGTCGCTAATACTTGTTTGAGATACTTTGATGTCCATTGGACCTCTTTGAATTGAACTAATGTTAGAACCTTCACGTGCTTAGGTTAACGTGATGCCATGACATGATATGGCAATTGCTACCGGTATGCAAACTTTGAACTTAGAACCTTCACGTACTTAGGTTAACGTGCTTTACAGTCACGTATTACGTGATTGTATCGTATTCGATTATTAATTCAATTATTCGAATGTGTTCCTTTAACTTTGACTTTGATTTGATATTTGATGGATTGGAATGTCCCGAAGTGGGATTAGTGGTCGTGCTGAGATTTTCAATCGTCTTTGCACTTTGTTGTCATATGTTTTGTTGGACTCAGCTATATATTATTGGATATCTGCGTTGTACTCCGTGGGTGCGTGCGTGTGATCTTTACTGGGCTTTGTGCTCACCCCCTTTCTCTCCCCATTTCAGGTAATTAAGCTGAGACGGTTTAGAGGAGTTAATAGCATTATGCTTAAGCTTGGAGTGAACTTTAATTGATAATTTTCTTAGTAGCTTTGAAATAAGAACAATGTAATAGTTTTTGATATAGTGACTTTTGGTACCCCAATGTTTGGGAAGTGACTATTGTTATTAGATTTCCGCTGCATTTATTAGACTTTGATACATTTAGAGCTCTGATTATCATTTTGAGGTTATGTTCTTGGTAAAATTCTTTGGGTATTATATTTCTGGTAAGCAGGGATATTTTGAAATAGTCTGTGTAGGTCCGCCTCCGGGTCGGGGGCGTGACAAAATGTCTGGCATCATGACGGGGATCGTTGCCAAGGCCATCCCATTAGCACCACCCCGTAAACGCCGATACGGGGCTGGCAACGCACATATTCAACAGCCACGGTACCTCACCCCCTTGCTCGAATTCTACCCCATCAGCCATATATCGCGACTGGCATCGACTCCTCCGGCCATCACTGTCCTGATCAGGCCGCCGCCGGCAAAGAACAATAACCTGTCGCACACCTGCTGCCGCAAAATTATAGCGACATCGGCAGCACCACTTGGCGCCATCGCCGTCAACCGCAAAGCTGCCGGAGCAGCCGCACAATCGCAAATTTCACAAACCAAAAAAAAAAAAAAAAAGAGAAGAAGGAAGAAGCTGGTTGTGCCATGTGATCAGCTCTACCGGCAAGGCGACGGCGACGCACCATCGCGGCTTTACCCAACACCGCACTGCCCACCGCGCTCACCAGAAGAGCGCCAACTTCGCCCACCATCGAAGGCAGCCATTGTCCGAATCCGCGCACAGCCACAAGCCCCGCCGAAGCCTCACCACAACATATCGGCATCAACGTTTCCTATTTGGACGCCAACAGTGCCAATCGGCGTCGCAGATCTGGGCAGCCTTCCCTCATTTGTTTAGATCTGGTCCAGTGCCACCAAAAGGGACAGCGCCACCGTCAACATTACGCCGGCCGTGGTCATGGCAAGCAGCGCCGCCAGCGCGCCACCGTCTCCCTGTTGCGCCGCCTGACCTTTGTTCGTGAGAAGAAGGAGCAGATTCAAAGAAAAGGAGGTCTTTTCCTTCTTTTTTGAAAAATTTGATATTAACCCCCATCAAATTGCGTATTTACTTTGGACCCAAAGGGTCTCCTTTATTTCACGCATGCCACAACTTTTTAAAAGCATGAAACTTTTAACCCATGCAAGATGCATATTTGTGCTTACGACCCAAAGGGTCTTGCTTATTCGACTTAGACCGCATGCTCCTTAAAGCATTAAGCTTTTTATAATGCATATTTGAACAGAGACCCGCAGGGTTTCATTTAATTCGCATATGATGCACATTATTCAAGTATGCGCACATGTTACATTTTGTGGCACGTCGTTAAAAAATAAGCGATTGTGACTTTAAAACAAGATATATTTCATTGCATATTGGTTGCTAAAAAAATTAAGCGACTACAAATTTTAGCGCCAGCAAGCCTTTCGAAGGCTACTTCCAATGCGCTTTTATTAGCTAGACTTACATTATATTGTGGTTTAGCATTATCTAATTGCGCCAATTAGCGCAAGCAGGTCGCAAGTCGGGACTCCCGACTGCTGTGACTTTTTAAAGCGCACATGCGACACGCAGTGCAGCGCACCCTGTCGGCTAACCGACAAAGCCTTAATGGGCTACGGTGACTAAAACACCGCTCTTATTTCTGTGTTAAAAACATAGTTGAACTTGTAAGTTCGCTTTTATTTCTGTGTTAAAACCATAGTTGCATTTTATATGCTTTATTGCTTCAGAAGCTGTTTTTCAGTCAAGTACTTTTATTTCTTGCAAGGGTTTAAACTACGCCTGCGAGCATTAACAGTGATGTATAAATCGCTTCGTAAATCAAGGAACAAATTCATAGCACCCTGCGACTTAAAGTCACGACTAGGGTTTCTACTGCAGCATCCTGCCGACTCGGCATTACCTATTGTCTCTTGATATTCGGTCACACAGTGACCTCGATCAGTAAATCAGAGCACTTCGCCAATAGCGTCGCTAATATGGATGGAACAACTGCAAGCTCAAGCTCATGCTCATGCTCATGCTCATGCAACCAAGCAAACTGAATCTAGTTGCTTATCAGTAAATCGATTAAATTCGACAACTTATCTATTGATCATCAATGACATCTTGCTCAGACGGACTCCATGCCCTCTAGCTTTATATGCACGTCCAGTCAAGCAGGCAGATATGGTCTTCTATATTGCTCGTACAGGTCTTCTTGCGATCGGGCCCAACATATGGGCTTAAAAGCCGTCTTTATATATCCATGCCTCCTCAAAGGCTGGGGGGCTTTGTATTTTATAAGATCATTCTTATACAGGCTTAATGCCTTGTGTCTTATCAGACAAGGAGGTTCGCCACAGCGGCCATATTAAAGGCTCCATGACCCGCGGCTTCTTATTTAGCACTGCGGCAACAAAGACAAGAAACCCCCGAGGGCGCATACGACGAGAATAATAAGTTCCATCAAACCCCCAAGGGCGCGTACAACGAGAACTCTAAAGTTTCGTCAAACCCCTAAGGGCGCGTACAACGAGGACTCTAAAGTTTCGTTAAACCCCCGAGGGAGCGTACAACGAGAACTCCAAGTTTCGTTAAACCCCTGAGGGCGCGTACTATGAGAATTGTTAAATTCCGTCAAACCCTCGAGGGTAAGTGCATAAGCTCTAGCTCAATCCGCCCCCGAGGGCGTGTATGATGAGAATTCTTAAATTCTGTCAAACCCTCGAGGGTAATTGCATGAGCTCCGGCTCCATTCGCCCCCGAGGGCGTGTATGACGAGAATTCTTAAATTCCGTCAAACCCTTGAGGGTAATTGCATGAGCTCCGGCTCCATCCGCCCCCGAGGGCGTGTATGACGAGAATTCTTAAATTCCGTTGAACCCTCGAGGGTAGTTGCATGAGCTCCGCGCTCCACCAGCCCTCTGGGGCAGTCCCTCGAGGGATGAACACCCCCAAGGGTGATAGGATAGAGCTCGAGTTCTATCCGAACGGTTTAGCTACAGTTCTAACCCGTGAAACGGCAAAGGACTATGGGACTTCATCCCCCCCACCATTCTTTGTCAATTCAAAACCCAGCCAAGCGTGAGTGCGAGGCTTCTTTGCCAGCTCTTAGCTGATGATAAGAGTTCGCGACAAAGTAAAATGCAAGCATGATGTGGTCGGCTCGAGCTCAAGAACACACACTTGCACAAAATGAACACCCTCCAAAGGAGAGGTGACCCCTCGAGGGGACATTCAAACACTTAGCACATGCAACAACTTGCATGCACAGCTTTGTGTCATCCTCCGAGATAGGCTACCATGGGGCACAGCCCCTAAAGGATCTCGAGATCCCATGATTCGTCTTTCGAAAGATGATTCCGAATAGCCTACTCAGGTGACATTCTAAGACTTGGCTCTCGAGAGCTAGGATTCTAGCACTCTACTTGGGCAAAGTTCCAAGGCTTAAGCTCCCGCTTAGATCGGAGCACATGGAGGAGAGAAATATTGTTACCCCTACAAGTGGATGAGAATCACTTACAAATCTGACGCGTGTCTCGAGACACCAGGTATAAACTTCCTCAGCCAAACATTTTAGCTAAGGAAGTGGGGGGCTTATGATATAGCTCAAATATAATTCCCAATAATTGGGGAACACCCGGCGAATCCTAGTCAAACTGGGAGATTTATGATTATCTTATCAGGATTCTAAAAAGAGTCTTTAAAGATTGTGACGTGATCCTCGAGGATCCTAACACGATCCTGATTGGATTAGTCAACAGCCTAGTCCTACTAGGACTCTCCTCCTACAGCTATATAAAGGGGTCTACCCCCCAGGTATGGGACAACTACACACACAGATACACATTGTGTCTTTCATGCTTTTTCAGAGTTATTATCCTGTAGCTGCGCTCTGACTTAAGCATCGAAGAGTTCTCCGCCGGGAACCCCACCCGGCGGTCACTCGTTTTCTGTCTTGCAGGTCATCGGTCCAGGCTCGGGTTCTGCAAAGTACGCGGAGCATATTTTTAGCAGCAACAGAACCCATAAAACAAAAAATAATAAAAACAAGAAACTAGGAGTCTACTTACTCTTGCTGTCAGGATTTTTCCCTTGGGATAAAAATTAATTACAGTCTTTCCGTTTTGTTAGGTGTGGACTGACCACTCTTGTAACCGAGAGAGAGAGAGAGAGAGAGAGAGAGAGAGAGAGAGATATTTGATTACGGCGTACTTGAAATTTCTGGTTTACATCTTTAAAATACAAAATAGAGTATCCAAAATATCAAACACCTCTACCTATTTTTCTTTGCAACATGCTTTATGTCATTCGAGTATGGACTGCTTTATGTCATTCGAGTATGGATACCCACAATACCAATTTCCAGATCTTGAATTCAATTTCTTTGATAGGTCAGAAATTCTGTCAGACATTTTTAGAAGATCAAAAAAAAGAAAAAAAGCAAATTAACCAAGTGAAGCGCATTTACACCCACCAGACCAGATTATAACTGATGACGTGACTTAACTGCGTTTTATGCAATGAACAAGACTCAAAACAAATCACTAACACGTCCTTATAACACTGCGCAACCCACTAAAATGTACACATTACAATTACAAAATTCTTGCACAAGGACGATTTTAAGTAATATTAAAATCATTGTCTTTTCACCAAAGCTGTGATGCATAAGTACATTGCTCATCCAAATTCCGTCACCGATAACAATTGATATGTGAGAGTAAGTTTGTCCAATTAAAAATAAAATTGACAATCTTGGATGAAATAACCATGAAATTTCAAAACTGCTATTGCAATCGGCAAATGGATAATTAACCGGTATTATGCCATTCAATACTTCTAGAGTAGATAGTATTATTTGAGTATACTGTGCTTGGCACGCTTCTTGGACTATTTTCCTATTTATAAAGGGAATTGCTGTAACATTATTTTTTATGTTACATATAAACTCATTTAGGTAATGACATAATCTAAAATATGACGAAAAAGCAAGAATATAAAATCACTATCTAAAACAGGTAACTTCACTTTTTTCTTTCATTTTGCACATTGCATTTGCCAACCTACTAATCAATTTTCAAATAACAAAAGTGTGCAAGTTGTAAATTCTATACTAACTAACATGACGAACGCATCCTCAACATGAACCAGATAAAGAGCTCAAGATCGGAAGGTGATCAGGTGCTTCCTTTCCAACTAGAAACTAGGGGAGCATACGTATCGGCGGCCATGGAAACTCATTTTCTGTCCATTGGTGTGGTGGGGTTCCTGGTACTTTTAGTGCGACTCTTTCATGAGTTGGTGGTCAAGCCAATCAGGCTTCGATACCTGCTAAAGAAGCAAGGCGTAAATGGACCGCCACAAAAATTTCTTCTTGGAAACTTCTTGGAGATGAAGAGATCAATATCAGAAGCAGTAACCAACGCTGCTACCAATGGACCCCCTGCCTTCCACAGTTGTGGAGCTGATGTCCTTCCTTTTCTTGATCCATGGAGGAAGCAATACGGTAGGTCACACGAAATTGTTGTAGTTTCTCCACCATGTCGTATATATGTTGATATAACCAGATGCGTCCAATCACAATAAATGTTTCTTAACCATCAAGGCATCGTATTGGAACATTTTCCTTGTGTGCAGGTGATGTATTCATGTTTGCACTCGGCCCAATACAAACTTTAAGTGTGACTGAGCCTAATTTGGTGAGGGAGATGACTACATGCACATCCTTGGACTTCGGGAGGCCTCTTAGCGGCACGAAAGAACTTCGCGCCTTGCTTGGCCAGGGCATTCTAAACTCCAACGGTGCTCATTGGGCTCATCAAAGGAAAATCATCGCGCCTGAACTGTTCGTAGATAAAGTCAAGGTATGTGCTTCCGAAAGAGAAGTGAAGTGATGATCCAAGTCCCAAACTGAACTAACTCATCGCAAGCTAGCAGGTAGAATTTATGGAAGACAAGATGTAGTGGGTTGGTTCAGTTTTGGAGTTGGGTTATTCATTCCCAAACTTAAAATAGCTTTGGATATTCAGTCTGGTTTTCAAATTTGGTCATCGTCTATGTAATACCCAAAAATCAAGAAAACCCACTTGAATAATATTAAAGAACATAAAACTGAGTTGGAAACAAAAAAACTCCACTTTTCTCTCGATAACGATCATGTCAATCTGAAAAGTGACACTACGCGTATTTGGAACTTCTCGTAGGGAATGTACAACCTGATTCAGGAGTCTACAGCTACATTGCTTGACACATGGGAAAGCATCATCGAGAATCAGGGTGGAATTGCGGATATTAAAATTGACGAGCACATGAGAAGCTTCGCTGGAGATGTTGTATCAAGAGCTTGTTTTGGTAGCAACTTTTCCAGGAATAAAGAGATTTTCTCGAAGCTTAGAGCTCTAGAAGAAGTAACCTTCAAGGCAGTTCGGTCCGCCAAGGTTCCCGGCATGGGGTAAATATGAGTTTCTTCTCCGAAGTCAAACTACAAATTGAATTGTCAAAGCTTTTCATTATATGCTTCGGGACTGATAAAATGAGATATTCATCATGTTTGTTTTTATAGTCTGCTTCCTACCAAAAGTAATAGAGCGCGACGGGCATTTGAAAAGGAAGTTCGTGCGCTGATCCTGAAAGTTGTAAAGGAGAGGAAGGAATTTGGTTACGAAAACGACCTACTGCAAACACTCCTTGATGGTGCCAAAATTGCTAATCTGAGCCAGGATTCAATTCAACAATTCGTAGTTGATAACTGCAAAAATATCTATCAAGCTGGCGGGGCAACAGGAGTGTTAGCCACTTGGTGTCTAATGTTGTTGGCCTCAAATCAAGAATGGCAAGATCGCGTACGTGCCGAGGCTCTTCATGTATGCAAGGGTCAAATCCCAAATGTTGATATGGTTCTCAAGATGAAACAGGTAACTTACTAAAAATTTCTATTTTAATGATCATCCCATTGGTGAGGACCCGTCTAGGTCACAAATTATTCGATGTTTAATAGAGCAGAATAATTTTGGCAAGGGAAAGGAGGACTACTGCCCATTGAACAAACCATTCCAAAGTAACTTCCTATGGACAAACAGAAAACATAATGAGCATTTGATATAAAGTACTATGAAAGTCACAGCTTTGAAACACGAAGACAGAGTCTCTCCATTTCGATGCACATGGCCTCATTATTAGTATTCTTTAGAGAATAGGCATATAAACTTAATTACTAAACAAATGATTTGCAGCTAGCAATGGTGATTCATGAAACATTGCGTCTATATCCTCCGGCAGCTATTATCGAAAGGGAGGCATTGGAGGACATGAAATTTGGAGGCATTACTATTCCGAAGGGTGTCAATGTTTGGACCTTGGTGACAACCTTGCACACTGACCCTGAAATATGGGGTCCAGATGCATTCAAGTTTAACCCAGAAAGGTTTGCAAATGGGGTGTCTGGAGCATGCAAACAGCCATACTTGTACATGCCCTTTGGGATTGGACCCAGGGTGTGCCTCGGACAGAGTTTGGCTCAGGCTGAACTCAAAATACTTATTTCTCTCATAGTGACCAAGTTCTCTTTCTCACTCTCCCCAAAATACGTGCACAAGCCTTCTTTTAACCTTGTGGCGATTTCTCTCATAGAGCCTGGAAATGGAGTGGATCTTTTGGTCAAGAAGTTATGAACTTGTGGCGATTCGAAAGGGAGAGAGACAAGAAAATCTCACTGGCTTCCTACTGTTAGAAGTGTCGCAGTAATTTAACCTTGACTGTATTTCTTATCTGTCGTGTGAACGGATTCAGTTGATAATAAGTTCTCCCTAACAATCTCTCCCTCCTGTTGGGGATAGAATTCATAGGCCCAATATCCAATCTCTCATGATTTGATTTGGACACATTGTAATCAACATGTTTTGATTACTAAATGGCATTCGTTATTTCATTATCATATTTATTTGATAATTTGACTAATATGATAATGTCCTTGATTAAACTTATAAACTTGTCATCATGATAATGAGATCCACGCCCTTTACTATAACGTAACGGTGAACAGGGATTTTGGATGCCTCTGCATTTGTTATTAGATTTGCAGAGGCATCCAAAATCCCTTTTCATCATAATAATACGAGATAGGACCTTGATGATCTGGATAGATCAGTATATATGTGATGGTCTCTATAGGATGGAGATTAGTTGATCTCATTTACTAAATCACATATATATAGATGATGCATAAAGAGATATCATCATCGAACCGACACAATTGAGATTTCCTAATGGTTAATATTACCTGTCAATAGGATATTCTCATGACATGGTGTAAAAGTTCCTTTGACTTGAGATCGTCAGTAATTAACAAATTATGCATCGCACTTTGATTCCGGGCGCCTAATGCTCTAGGGTACTAGTTGAATGGATATTGGGTATGATTATATACTTGTAGAACTAATGATTCATCAAGAAGGAAACCGTTAGCTGTTGGTAATGATTTGAGCTCTATGGTAGCATTAATTATGACTACTAAACTAAGACCTTGGCAAGGGCAAATGAATGAATCAAGAAAATGTGTTTCTTACGTCATCCACTAGTCGATCGTAATCGACTTGAAACACATATATATAAGAGAGAATTCTTTTGCATTTTTTTTTTGCATACAACATGCAATCTTTTCTAAAAAAGAAACGTAACAAAAAATATATATTAAATAACATGGGAGTGTTATTTCTAGTCCCTGGGTTAAAACCAAAAAGGAAATTTTGGTTCAAGATTTTTTCAAGTTCTCCAAGGGTTCTATTTTTCAAAGTGTTAATAGCAAGAATTAGACACAGTGTGGATACACAGAGTCTTCATATATTCGAAGAGATTTTTCTGCAACAAGAACCTAATTCCAGGTATTCTAATTTGAGGGTGGATTGCTTTTAGTCCATCCGCTGCGTGTTATGAACAGTATGCAATCCAACAATGGTATCAGAGCAAGGTTTTTCTCGTTTAAATTATATTATGAAATTAGTATTCATGAAATTATAGATCCTTGCTATTAGAACCTTGAATGATTTGACATAACTGTTACTTAAAAATTATAATCTAAAAATTATTCAACTCCTGAAGTAGCATTATAATTTTGAAGATAATTTGCATATTGTATGTAGTTTGTTAAGTTACCATATGCTCTAAAAGCTTAAGCTGTTAGAGAATGGACCAAACAATATTATCATCACTTTAGGATTACGTTTACAAAGAATTTAACGTAATTGGGGTTGATTCAATTATTTAGGTTTTGAGATTTTCGGAAGGTTACGCAACTTTGCAAATTTTACGTAAAAATTGAGGTAAGGGTTACATTCATTATGCTCCTTCGAATTATATTAAATCATCTCGCTTTCCTTCAATAATTGGTTACAATTTGTTGAGTACGACGGTGATTGTTTTGTCACGCCCTTTTCTGTTCTTTTTCTTGTGCTAGTATAATTTTTGCGGCTTTTGGAATTGCTATGTGTATTTTGTCATTGAATTTTCACGCCACACTTTCCCAGAATTAGAACCATGGGAGGCCATGTTCTTGACACGCTTCCCTGTGCTCAAAGCCCTTCCACCATTATTCATGAAATAAATAACTCCTTTGCAATCCATGTGGTGGAAGCTTTGCAATCCATTATTAATCAATTCTGCATTCAGGTTCAAATAAGGATGGCAATGGGGCGGGTCGGATGCGGATCTGTTAAAATCCGAACCCGCCTCGCTAGTCATTGAACTTTTTCCCGCCCCGCACCGGGTTATGTTTGTAAAATACCATATCCGATCCTACGTGTATTTAGAAAACCCGCACCCGCCCCGTTCCGCCCCGCCCTCGCTGTAACACGCGAAAAACCCAAATCATCCCGCCCCGCCCTGTCCCCCTTCCCTTCTGTTTGGTTTAACAATGGACAAAGTAATAAATAGAAAACAACCATGTTCTTTTTTTTCTTTTCTTAATGAAGAGACTAACTAGTAACTAGAAAATAAATAGAGAACTACAACTAAAGTAAAAAGACCAACTAAAACAGTGAAGACAATAACTAAAACTAAGACAAGAAGAACAAAATTACAAAAACACCACAACACCATTGATGAGTCACCAACCCAACTCCCAGCCACCTGGTACCATCACGGACACATGGTCTCAAATCCGGTGCTTCACGCCGGCACCGGAAACACCAGCGACGCCGGCCATTCCACCGCTGCAGAGTCCCAGAGGCCAGATTCACCCACGAAAAATCAGATTATCAACGTTCATCAGCCGATACATGCACAACCAAGACTTCGCCGGACAAGACCCCATCGCCGGCAGGCCAAACACCATCGGAAAAACCAATTGAGGACCCTGCGAACCGATTACAGCCACCGGCAACCACCATAAGGCAAACAGGTATCTCCGCAACTCTTCGCAAGTGCCTCGAGGACTCCGACAACATACCCCGCAACCAAACACCAACCCATCATCGACGCCGGACATGCAAAACTACACCGGAGCACACCGTTCTTCAGATCCACCTTAATCTCATCAAACTTGTACGTATTGGGAGGCAGGTCAAGCCTGCTGGCATACCTTCTCGCGGGCTCTTCGTCGTCCGATTCGCTCTCGGCTTCCCCCTTGATGACCACTGTGTTCTGCTCCACGTAGACCTTCACGTTCTCTTTGCCGACGCCGGGCATGTCCCTCTTAATGTGAAGAGCCTTCTCTCACGTCCCTAACTCAAACGAACCTAGGCTATACTACCACGTCACCACCCACCGAGAAAGCTGGCGGTGGTGACAGAACCGGAATTTGGGAGATGGAGATTGGAGAGTGATGGCACAGGTTGAGAATTGAGATCTAGGGTTTGCCAGAAAAGAAAGAACATATATATAGATATATATATATATCGTATATGATGGACGGCTAAGATCAGCTAAAGTGTTAGGGGACGGCTAAGATCAACTAAATTATTAGGGTTAGTGTACCAGGGCGGGTCGCGAGGCGGATTGGGGTGAATACCATACCCGCCCCTAACCCGCTGCGGGTTTTTTCAAAAAATACCATACCCGCCCCATGACTTGGTCAAAGTAAAAAAAAACCCGCTCCTATCGGGGCGGGGCGGGGCGGAGATCCGCGGGTTCGGATTTTTTTGCCATCCCTAGGTTCAAAGCAGCAAGCTTCCTCACGTGGGGCTGCCTAGGTGGCACCCCACATGTCAGACTTTCATTGGTTCTTGGTTGGGTTGTACTTTTTGGCATTCGTCTTCTTTATTTACTCATATCTACCTCATACCAACTCAGATTGAAACGATTCAACTTCTGTTGAACTCGGATATTTGTCTTCTTCGATTTGAGTCTAATATTGAGTATCTTTTGAAGTTGTTAAGATATCATTTCTGAAATTCAAAGTTTTGATTCTTTGTCGTTAACATGTGTTTGAGATACTTTGATGTCCATTGAACCTCTTTGAATTGAACTAATATTAGAACTTTCACGTACTTAGGTTAACGTGATGCCATGACATGATATGACAATTGATATCCGTATGCAACTTTGAACTTAGAACATTCGCGTGCTTAGATTAACGTGCTTTACCGTCACGTATTACGTGATTGTATCGTATTCGATTATTAGTTCAATTATTCGAATGTGTTATTTGACTTTGATTTTGATTTGATCGTTGATGGGTTGAATTTCCCAAAGTGAGATTGTTTGTCGTGCTAAGATTTTCAATCGTCTTTGCACTTTTGTTTTCATATGCTTTGTTTGGACTCAGCTATATATTATTGGATATATGTGTTGTACTCCGTGGGTGTGTGCGTGTGATCTTTACTGGGCACTGTGCTCACCCCCCTTTCTCTCCCAATTTTAGGTAATTAAGCTGAGACGGTTTAGAGGAGTTAATAGCATTATGCTTAAACTTGGAGTGAACTTTAATTGATAACTTCCTTAGTAGCTTTGAAATAAGAACCATGTAATAGTTTTTGATTTAGTGACTTTCGATACCCCAATGGTTGGGAAATAATTATTGTTATCAAACTTCTGCTGTAATTATTAGACGTTGATGAGGAACTTAAATGCCTTTTATTTCAGATCTGATTTAGAGCTCTGATTACCTCTTTGAGGTCATATTTTTGGTAAGATGCTTTGGGTATTATATTTCTCGTAAGCAGAAATATTTTGAAATAGTATACGTAGGTCTGCCTCCGGGTAGGGGGCGTGACACATCTTGTCCCCCACTCTGTCCGCCAGACAGTTTAGCTGACAGAAGTTGTCCTTATCCACACCGTCCGATACATTTTGTACCGTCCGCTACATTGTGTAGCGGATGGTACATATAAAAACAACAAACCCCTAATTTTGAAAGTCTTTTCCCCTCTTTCTTCTTCCCAAACTTTCCCGCGGCGGCGTTGGCAAGTAAATCTGCGCAATTTCTTTCCAAGTCCTTTAATCATCTAATTAATCACTGAAGTTCACAAACCAATCCTTTATTTGTTTATAATCTAGAGTTTGTGATTAGTATTGCATATTATGCATATTTTTTATTATATAAGTAGATCTGTGCATGGTTTTGATTATGTATTATGCATGTACTAGCACTGGTAATTTCTTGATTATGTGTATGTATATGTATATGTGTGTGTGTGTGTGTGTGTGTGTGTGTGTGTGTGTATATATATATATTGAGCATGTGCTAGCGTTGGTAATTTGCGAGCGTTTGATAAAATTTCCGAACTTTACATTTTCCATAATTTCATTCGCAAAAAATGGCCTTTAACCCTGGACCAAAAGATCCTTTCATATTATACGACCAAGAAAACCATATTAATACATCTATCTGGAATGGACAAGCAAGAGACTTTTTTTTTTCTTAATCTCACGAACATTGTATACCTTTTACTTTGCTTAAATTATCTTTATTAATCGTAGGAAAGAGCACCACTCAATACAGTAGAGGTAACCGAATAATTCAGAATCTAGAAATTGAACAAATTCCAGAAAAAATTGTTGCGTAGAATTGAGTTTGGGGTTTTTACGCAAGGAAATATCTTTCAGCAAATTCACCGGAACTTAATAGGTGTCCTTGTTAAAAGGTGGAGAAGTGAAATGAATACGTTTCACTTTCCTTTTGGAGAGATGGCAATAACCTTAGAAGATGTAGGGTTCATCTTAGGGTTACCAGTGACGGGGCGGCCGATAATTGCTCATCTATCTTTCGCAACAAACAAGAGAGTTGCTAGGGACTTCTTTATTTCGATACCCGAGAGTAAATTTAGCACTGGTGGGATAAAGTTGAGGTGGTTTCTAGAAAACTTCGGGGTTCTGCCAGAATACTACACGGAGGAGATGTTTGTGTTGCACACAAAGGCCTTCCTGCTGTGGGTGATGGGGGCAATTCTATTCCCAACGACGTCAAAGAATACGGTCAGCACCAAATATTTAGCGTTGTTGGGTAACCTACAAGAGGTTGGGGAGTATGCCTGGGGTGTAGCAACTCTTGCGTACTTGTATCGAGCATTGCACAAGGTAGCGAGGCATGACTCCAAAGCTATATGTGCATGTCTCTCATTTTTGCAAGTATATCATATAACTCTTTGTAATTATGTTTTTCTATATTTTTTTATTAGTAGGTGCATAATAAATTTTGACGACATGACCATAATTACGTCTTTGTTCTCAGATCAGGGGTGGTCTTATGAACACATTATTGTCGATGCAACCAACTGTAGGAAGGGAACCAATAATGTGTGGCCTCGATTGTGCGCTTGGGAGTATAGTTGGAGGGAGAGCCACTACCCAAGGAGAGATGATCCCCATCACAACATTTCATTCTATCAGGGGGAGTTCGACTCGCTATCTCTGGGCCAAATGTGATGGGCGCCGTACGAACGTTTGACATGATATGTGGCATAGTCTTTCATCATCACGCTCTCCGGGTTGCAACGCACACCACTGATCCACTTCGAGATCGCGGAGTGGCAACTACTGGATCGTGCAATGCGCCATTTTGACTGCATGCAGAGGTTGCCAGCCGATGCCCCAGATATGAGGGTTAATTGGAACCCCCAGGTGTCCCACGCTTTGGCAAGGTGAATACGCACGAACTGTGTGCAAATGAAATTCAACTATAGGGTTCTTTGCAAGACACGCTAGCGGCCATTGTGTCGAAGCTTGACCCCGTGGTCAGCATTGAGAAGTATCTCGGGTGGTACTACCGCATCACTCGGAAGAGAATACACCACAAGAAAATATGTATTTGGCGACGGAGTTTTAGCGACGGAAGGTATTCCGTCGCTAAAAATGTCTTTAAGCGACGGAATATCCCGTCGTTAAAATTCCATTGCAAAATACTATTACCGACGGAAGACACGGTCGGTAAAAGTATTTTGCAACGGAGTTTTAACGACGGACTTTTAGCGACGGACCTACCGTCGCTAAATATTTTTATAAAACATTCACATACGGAGTTTTAGCGACGGTGTTATTTCGTCGCTAAATATCCTCCATTTAAAAACACATCTGGTTTCTTTCTCTCTCCCCGTTCTCTCTGTGAATACCTGCTCTCACCCACCCACCGCCGTTCTCACCTCTGGCGACCCTTCTCTACGGCGACCCAGCTCCGGCGACACTCCCGTCCCCCACCCGACGCCGCGCCACCAAGCCTTGCACTCCGGTCGTGCCACAAAGCCCTCCCCTGTCGCCGCGCAACGAAACCCACCACTGCCGCCGCACCACCAACGCCGCCGCCGTCGTACCCACCTCGAGATTTGTATGTCAATTGCCCTAAATTATCTGAATTTTTTGTTATTTTGTCTTCAATTTAGGTTACATGCCCTAAATACACATAGATCTGAATTTTTATTTCGGCTCAAATGATTTGTATGACAATTGCCCTAAAATACACATAGATATTCAAACATATACAGAAAATTAAGGTTTGAAACACAGAGAAACCAAACCTAGATCGCCATCGCCACCGTCAATTGGAGTTTGGAAAATGTTTGTGGTGTACAGTGTCTTCTACCTGCCATGTTTGTGGCCAGTAAGTTCAAATTTGTATACTGACTGATACTAGGAGATGGAGGAAAGGAGGGTTTTCAGGTTGGCTGCGTAGGTGCTGGTGGCGGTGTAGTTGCCACCAGTTGAACAGTGGTTGTATAGCAAACTTGGCTGGGGGGTGGTGAGGATCACTAGGAAATTGAGAATGAACAGAAACCAGAAAGATAGTGTTGGATTGTCCATTCTCTTGTTCTCTCTGTGTACTCACATGTTGAGGTTTTGAGCATTTAGCACTTAAGCACGGGTTGTCTTGTGGAAAAATGTAAGTTGACTGAAAAATGGGTCATGTTCACAAGCTGGTACAACTTTGTGACTTTCCTGTTCCACTATTTTAAAAGTTGAAGACAAGAATAAGGATATTGATCAAGACATGAATGATCGAGGACAAGTCGGGTTGAATCCCACTGTTGACAAGTCAAGGACATCTATATTTTCCGTGCTCTTTCCTTCTTTTTATATGGTAAACACTTTCTTTTTTAATATGATGTTAGATGTTCATTCTTACTTATTTGATTTTCACTTCTATGTTAAGCATCTTTTAATCGTTGTGCTATAATTGTTTAGGTGATTGTTGTGAAGCTCAAATGTTAAAGGTGAATATTTCTAATTGTTAGGCTACAAGCTCACTGTCAGACTATCAGAAATAATAGGCTTGTTCAGTTCCTTCCCCACCCCCCTCTATTTTATTTTTAGTTTTTTTTTAAAGGAGAGGGGGGTGTAGGGGGCTACGATCTAAAGTTGGTAACTTTTTTTTACTTCTTAACAAAGGTTATTGAGCTAGAAGAAAGTCCAGAGATCACCAACCAATCAGCAATTACGCCAAGATTGGAAATTGCCTAACACAGTTTTGCAACTTTGATGAATTTTGATGTTATCGTTGTTTAAATTTGACTGGGTTGAAGACATGTAAGTAGTGTTGTTGTAGCTTAATGATAATAAAGGACTTAAAAAAAAAAAAGCAATTGGACCTGAACTTGAGTTGAAGTGACAATTTTTGTCAGGTTGACCTAGCAACCAAATTCAGATCCTCTTAAACAACAAGAAGAATATGGGGAAGGACACCGAGTCCACAAATAAGCCGACCAAATGTCTGTGACCAAGACGGTATTGAGGTGCTCAACACTTCATGCCTGCCAACCTCTGCCCCCACCACAGCCCAGTTTCCATACCAAAAATCAGACATTTCGTACCTACGGCCTACTCATATGCCACAATTATCCTCATAACAAGCTCCCAAAATCAATAGAATATGAAGACAATCGCCCAACATGATATGCTGTCTTAACAGTAGGATATAAGACCTCCCACCCCTTGTCCCAAACTGAAATTCAACGTGAAGAGACCAAGTGAATTGAGTGTGCTTTTTGCCTCTGCCCACATAGCACGTTGTTAGCAGTCTGCAACTTGGGCTGGTTGATGCATGGTTCCTTGCTATTATTGCCATGTTGTTAGTTGGGTGATCCCTAAG
>JAVXUO010000739.1:0-261053 GCA_033065855.1 Escallonia rubra | reverse complement strand
AACTGATATTATTTGGCACTGAGCAAAACTTCTTAAAGCTCCATAAAACTGAGCAAAACCAGAAACAGATAGCCTCAGATTCCAAGTCACAGTTCCTCATAGGTCATAGCACCAGTACATCAACATGTCAATCATAATTCATGCAGAAGACAAAAACCATGAACAAGTATGAATAACTTTCAGTTACCTCTGTGACAATGCTGTGGAATGGAAGCCTCCACAAGAAAGAAATGTGTGGTGATGACTATTATACTAATGATGATGAGTTTATGATACAAACTAAAGGATGACTATCCAGGCATCATAACTTTGAATTTTCCTTGGGCCCCATGGTAGGAGACTAACCATTTAATCTTCAGTTCACCATGTCTGTGTTAGATGTACATTCCCTCTCCCTAACCTACCCTTTTTTATACTTTGTTAACTGTTACCACCAAACTTAAAACTACCTATTCTGCTACTGCCCATTTTCTCTCATCAGATTCACATCTCACAATTTTTTGCGTAATGTTGTAGTTAACCAAAATACGCGCACAAAATGTTTATCAACTAATGTAGCGTAAAAGCGATAAAAGAAGTAAACAATCCAGTAATTTACATTTATAGCCGTGTCACGTGAATTATTGCAAAGTTCTAATGAATTCGTTTGTGGTAGCAAATCAATTTTCCATCTTATTTTTGGGTTCCAGATTTTTTTTTCTTTTTTTTGAAGGTTGATAGTTAGATCAAAACAGACAGTGGCCTAGAATGGGAATGGTCCCTAGGATGGGAAGATGATGATCAATGAGCCATTAATGAAACTTCATATAAGTAATGAACCAGGAGTCCATGTGATTATATGGAAAATTCATTACTCCTACCTTACTGGTTTAATAATGATTATTAAACCTGCAAGTGAAGGTAACATGATGATAAGTCCCTCATAACTCCAAAACAGGGGAATTGCTGATAAAGCCCATTCTTCATAGCAACCACTTGGCAGTAGGCCATGTAATTTGCAGCAAGAGTGTCAGATTAAGCCTAATGCGGCCTGAGTTAGATGGTATGCCTCATGAGTATCTTTCCTTGGGACGTATTGTAGGATGAAACCATCAGATTCGTCACCTAGACGAAAGGCTGTGGTCTGATGTGGACATAAACCTCAATGCTAGCACTTTGACCTGCCAGCTAGATGATGGATCATTGGTTCTGAGACTATAAGGACATGATTAATTGTCCTAACTTTCATGCTAACAACACTTCTACGCCTATGATTAGAGCTTCATAGTCAGCAGGCTTATTGGTGCACAGGAAACTCAATAGGAAAGACAACATTTTTGGCAACTTTCATTCTAACAACACTTCTAGGCCTATGACTTGAGCTTCATAGGCAGCAGGGTTATTGCTGTAGAGGAAACTCAATAGGAAAGACAACATTTTTTTTCCTATTGTGTGCGCTTATCATATCAGAACCAAGTTAATTGTATTCACATACCACAGATTGTGGCCCTGAAAATTGACTGCTACCTTAAAAGATACTAAAGGCATACATATAAGGCCATCGAACGTTTTCACACAGGTAGCTTGATGCAATTCTTATTTCATGATGCTTTTTCGGAGAACATATGGCCATTGATATAGACTCCCTAACATTAAAACTTTAATTATATTCGTCTTGTTATCTTTTCCAAGGTTTGAGATCACATTGTCATTTTCCACTCTCCACTAATCTGGAAAATCTCTAAGACACTACTGAACAAGAAATTCGTACAGGGTTACTTTGTAATTGCTATATGCTATGTTCATTTACAGCTTATCTTGACTAATGAGTCAATAGGGTCTTTATATAAGTCCAACTCTTGAAAATTATATGTTTATGTTCATTTATATGAAATCTTCATAATTTGATGCATCACTTTCAATGTTGGCTTGAGGCTCCTTTACATCGTATCTTTTTTCTTGGTTTATGATTTCTAATAGATGGTTCTTTTCTTTTTCCTTCTCTACTGCAGATAGACTTGGAGGGCATCTTAACAAATTCAAACGAAGTGTCAGAATATTCTTCTTCCATATTTTAGTCTACCTGTGTGTTTCAAGTGCAGCTACAACATTCAAATCGTTGATTAAGCAAATCAAAGCTACATACGAGTTTCAAGTTGTATCCAAGTATAATTGGATTTAAAACACTACCAATTGTTTGTTCTTTTTACTTTGAATCTACAAGTTGTACCTGATTGTTAGAAAAATTGGAATCCAGTTTTTAGAGCACATTTAACAACAATGTTTATTGTCGCTTATTCTATCCCACTAATTGTATCGGCCAAAAAAACTACTGTTGAAGGAGAGGATTCGTTGGAGAAAAAGATAGTACAAGTTTTTACCTTACAAAGCAGAGGCGGAGATTTTACCATCAACACTGTCAAATGTGTCCCAAATTATAATATGTCTAAAAATTATAATAAGTTAATCACCTCAAACATTAAGTCACTGCTACTTTTTTTTCCTATGTCTTTTCCCTTCTTAGAACTCTTTTTAAACTTAACATCAATCAATTGTCAAATGCAATAAACAAACCTTATTATCATTTCCAAATTATAACGCAGTCTTCAAAAATATATTTTCCCAATTCTTTTTGACAATCCTATTAACATGTTCATCCAAACTTGACTACTGGGTTGCACGCTTGTACAGGTCTCACGTGCCGAGTTACATTAATTGCTTGATCAAGGCTCACCGCACAGGCTGAACTTTGAGTACGACTGATGAGCATTCATGTTTATCATTTACCAATAAGATATATAAGTATGTCAATATGAGATTTTTATTCTATTGGTTAATGGTTGATGCTTAATGCTTATTTGGTTAATATTAATAAATCAACATTAATAAAAATATATAAAATAATAAAATGTACAACAAATGGAACTTTTGTTAACTAAATAAATATAAATATAAACATTATTTGGCAACAGTATCTAAAGGATATTCAGGAACATAAGTTGAAGACCGTTGAAGCATATTCAAAGGTCGCGCCTATTCTGTATCAGACAACTGCGAAATTGGTGACCGGAGAATTCAAATTGGCAACCCCCAAAATCATGTCCCCTGAACTCAAACTCCATAAATATGTACCGTATATCAGTCATCAACTCCTTCAACCGTCTCCAGAAACCGTCAATCGCGTGGTAAGAGCTTTTGATATTTCTTCGAGTTCTTCACTAACAATAATGATAATCATTGTTACCGTCTTTCTTGCATATTTCACGACTGTAATTTACGATCTTGTTAGTAGTAAGTAATATAGTACACCACCTGTTTGTATGTATGCCTCAAAGAATAGCCCTTTCAAGGATATGTTTGGACCTTTGGCTGCGTCAACATCTTAATCCTATTTATGGATTTAGAGTTTATAAAATTACAGTGAACCCTTTGGTTTTAGCTTTATCTAGGAAATTCAGATCTATATTTGATTTTTTGACATTTCTAATAAGTACATTAGATATTTCATGGTGCATGGTCTACGTGGGTAGCATGGTAAACGAGAGTATTTTACCCTATCATGCTTAAGCTGTATTATGAATTTGCACATGCAATCTTTGAGGACATTCTTCTGATACACATATAAACATTGCATTGTCCTGCATGTGCTTCCTAATTTATAGAAATGCAATAACAACATTATGTAGGTCCTGCTATATAGATTATCAGTAGATTGGTTAATTGAAAACTACTTTTGAGTCAAGCCATCTTCCAAATGCCTATATTCATTTCCTAGACTTGATTTTGTAGGTATTCAATTTACGCAAGCAGAGGTGACAATGGCAAGAAAAAGAAAGCTTCCTACCATTGTATCGTCAGACGATGAGCAACAAGCTAAGAAAGCCACATTCTCTACTTCTGAAGATCATTACCCCAGTTCATCTAAAGCAATAGACCCAGCTGGAATGCAGGGTACGTATAGTAGAAACGTAGTCTAAGAAACAACAAGTAGTCATGCTTACTTACATATCTTACCTGAAATAGAGTTATATGTACACTAACACGCCTTTCGAATCTAGACAAAGCTCGTGCAGGTAATAAACAATCACGAAAAGGCAGGCCTAGGAAGAGTTATGCCAAAGTACAAGCCGGTGATGTACAAGAATGCAAGGAAAAGTCGGTTTCGTTCAAAGTTGAGGACACACGAGATACAATCAAAGTAACTCTACCTCCGACCACATCAGGTGAAGTAAAAAACTATCACAAGCTATTGTGCTAACATGCCATGGTATGCATAGATTCCCATGGAAAAAGTATAAACTTTCAGCAAAATTCTTACATGCCATGTTCCTGTGACACCTTTTTATCCATAGAGAGTCCTTATGATGCATCAAATGTCATAGATGTTTGCAGATTATTGCTTTATTCCATTATCGTATTCTTTGAATCTCCAAACCACCTTCTTATTTGGAAGACGCAGGTCTTTTCAGACCACCATGACCTTTGTGCATTTCACATCTCATGCATGCCATACAAGAGCTCTTAACAACAATTAATTTAGGCAACATAGGTACCATATACCAATAAACCTGCATACTAAGAAACACATATATTGCCAATTGCACTCTGGATATCTTGCTAATCAACCTTTCAATGAAAACTTGGCAATCATAAACAAAGCAATAAGTACCACCACCTTGTCAAGTGGAACTCCAAAGTAGTAATTTGGAGTTTGCCAAGAGATATGCCAATAGTATTAGAGAGACTCACTGCGTTTTGCTCATCCACCCCTGCCAGATACGTTGAACTCTTACTTAAATTGGGAGCCAAGCTTCATAGTATTTCAAGTTCAGCAAGGGCATCCTTAAACTGTATTACAGTGGAATTATCAGCTTGAGCCAATAAGAACTGATCATTTGCAAAAAAAAAAAGATGGCTAATCTGCAAGTCCTTGCACTTTGGATGAAAAATGAATTGAGCTTAAGCAGCATATTGATCTATAAGACCAGAACATGCCTCCATATAACCAGTATAATCTGCAGTTTTAAACATTGCATTGCCCACTATCTGTAGGAAATCCCAGGCCCCTGAATCATATATCTATTGAAGCTCTATTTTCATTACAAATCTGGAAGTACCACCGTCTTTGTGGTAGTTTTTCACCAATTCCTAAATTACAAGCATAAAGCAATACGTCAATATGATTAGCATGGGCAGGGGCAAGACTAGGACTCTTTGTAGTTTGTCAATATATCACATTTTCCTGATACACATATGAACATTGCATTTTCCTGCATGTGATTCCTAATTTAACTTACTTTCTTGTAACAACTTTATGGATATGCAATAACAGCATTATTTATATCCTACTTTATACATTATGAGCAAATTGGTTACTTGAAAACTGCTTTCGAATCAAGCCATCTGCAAAATACCTCTAAATTCATTTCCTAGACTTACTTTTCTAGGTATTCGATTTACGCAAGAAGAGGTGACAATGGCAAGGAAAAGAAAGCTTTCTACCGTTGTATCCTCAGACGATGAGCAGCTATCTGAGCACGCAACAATCTCTACTTTTGAAGATCACCACCCCAGTTCATCTATAGCAACAGATCCGGCTGGAATGCTGGGTACGTAAAGTAAAAACGTAGTCTAAGAAAGAACAAGTAGTCATGCTCACTTACATATCTTACCTGAAATCGAGTTATATGTACACTAACAAGCCTTTTGAATCTAGACAAAGCTCGTACAGGTGATAAACAATCACGAAAGCGTGGGCCTAGGAAGATTTATGCCAAAATACAAGCCGGTGATGTACAAGAATGCAAGGAAAAGTCAGTTTCGCTCAAAGTCGAGGACACACAAGATACAATCAAAGAGACCCTACCCCTGACCATATCAGAAGTTGGATCTTCAAGTCGTGCACCTAATCATCTCGAAGGTGACTATAAAGCATTATCCTACAAATTATGCTAGCCATTAATTTTTCAAACGCAACATTTATATGTATTCTATCTTAGTAGTTTTTAACATATCAACCTCTTGCTTAAGTATCCGATAGGAAAAATGTCTTCTATAATTCTGTCTTTATGGTTTTTGCTTACATATTTATGCTGTTACTAAACTTTCTGTACAAATATCAAAGTAGATTCTCCAACTCAATCATACGTGCTAATAGATCAACTTCAAGCATATGATAGAGACTGGGCAGTAAAAGTTAGAGTACTGCGAAGGGGTAATCTGGAGCCCTATTGCAACTCGAAGGGATCTGGGCACACATGGAAAATCATATTCATGGACGAAAAGGTACACTGATCTTAAAATTTTCTGTAATTAATCATTTTTTCATTCTGTATTTATGCTCAATAATGTATCACATTGCTCTGTAATGACAGGGTACAAAAATACAAGCTATCGTATTCAATGATGTTGCAGATATCTTACAACAATCTCTACAAAAGGATAAAACGTATCTGATTTCCACCGGACTCGTCAAACCAGTGAACCCACAATTTGACAGTGCACACAAAAGCTTTGAACTAACCTTTTCTTCCGGTACTCAAGTGAAGGAGCTTGAGACGAACATAGATATAGCTCAACTTCGATTGCAATTTGTCTCATTCAAGGATCTAAAGCACCATATTGGACACAATGATATCATTGGTATGTTAGAGGAGATCTTGTACAAATTATGTAACAGCTATACGATTTGCGTTAAACTTACCTAACATATATTCCCTTTTCTCCATTTTAGATGTGGTTGGCTTATTGGGAGATATTGACAACCTATCATTGCTAAAAAAGCCAGGAGGTGGTGGGATAATGAAGCGGGATATGATACTCACAAATACAGAGTAATGTTCCATGTTCATTGGATTTTTTTTTATTTTTGTGTTACCAGCAAACAATCTTAACCATTGCAGTATCTAATATACTTTAGGTATGACACTGTTGTCATAACATTATGGTCCGATTTGGCTAAAAATGAAGGAAATGTTCTATCGGAGGTAGCAGATGATAAGCCTATTGTTATTCTCTCAAAGGCCAAAGTAACAAGATACGGAGGTGCATTTTTCTTAGATAATGAAGTCTAATATTGCAATTTCTGGAAAGTTAAAGTGGAAACCATTTTCCCTTTTGATTATGTATGTTTTACTTAAAATATAGGTATCATATCTCTATCCACACTCTCCATTACGACACTCCATATAAATCCAGCTTTGCCGGAAGTTGAAGCATTAAAAGCGTGGTATGTATAAATCACTTGCAATGAGATACAAGATACTATATTTACTTTATCAATGTTACGACGTGCTTGTTGACTATGAATCTAACACACTACTGGTTGCAGCCATAATGCAAACCATGAAAGTCCAACTCCTTTACGGGGTTTGAAACTTCAAAATGCTGAACGAGTCAATATTCAAGAATTGATCGAACGACCTTTAAACGAGTTCCAGGTGCTTTTTAAAGTGTTTACTTATTAATTAGCAAGTGTAATTGGTTATGTTGTAACTAGCTGTTTTCCTCATAACATAACTCATATGATCTAACTTATAACAGAAAAACTACTGTTCATTCAAGGGAACGATTGTCAGTATTGACAACATGGAAAAACCTTGGTACGATGCATGTAATGAATGCAATAAAAAGGTTGTATTCACTGAACAAGGGGCAAAATGCCATGGATATAAGTGCAGTGGTACTAAAAAAGTTGTGGATTATTCCCCAAGGTAACAAGTTTTAAATTTCTTAATTGTTTTCAATTTATTATAAGAACTATGCTGAAAGTACATTGACTTATGAACCAAGGGATTGAGATTGATTACTTGTCTATTTTCCAGAAGTTTCTGCCTTCAAATGTTTGTTTTTTTTCCAAGAAATTAGCAAGTCCCTAATTGTTGTTCTACTAGCGAGTAACCATGCTTACACTGCAATCATTATCATACCTTTCCCTTTTCAACAGCAGCCTCACTAATATTAGAGGGGCTATAAATATTTCGATGGGCCGCAAGAACCTTTGAGCTATCATCCTTTCAGAAAACATAAAATGATGAAAGGCTGCCAGACAACAAGCAGCCTTACTAATATTAATTAAGAGCTTTAAAAAACTTAAGGTTCTGGCTTTAGATGGTTCTAACCTCCAAGGTTAAGTAACAAGATAGATTGCAGAAACCACAAAACTAGAGATACTTGACCTATCTTGTACTTGTTTCGATGGCATTCCTTGGCTCTATGATAGAATGGGGCTTGGAAACGCTACAGGGTTGTGGCAGTTTGCAGCACATTGTTTTTCCATAGTTCACAGAGGCATGCTTATTTCTCTCCTTTAATCAACTTAAAATTCAATGTCCATATGATAATAGATATGAACATGGCCAAATATCAAAGGAGGCATTGAAGGAAAGTGATAGATCGTAGTTGTTTGATTTCTTTTGACCTCCTCTTTCACAGCTAGCTTACAAGTTACAATGTGTACTATTTTTCTGTTCTTATGTCGAACAACTTGATATGAAAAATTCAGGTAGCATACAGTCCTTTTGATTTGGTGATAGAGGACATAGGATGTCATCTTTTGTCCCTTGACAGCATTATAACTTCACGTATTTATACTAATATATGTGTGCCTAATAAGTGTATCTATATCCACTGGCAGGTACATGTTGAAGCTAACTGTTGGAGATGGTGCTCGAAATGTTTATGTTACATTGTTTGAGGCAGCGCAGAGAATTACTAACTGTGCTGTATATGACTTCATAAATTCAAAGGAAAAGGTAAAATATCAAGCATTACCTTATAACGACTATGCTGTGATATTATATTACTTTGAACTAATATTTTTTCTTCTCATACAGGAGGGCATGAACATTAAATATTATAAGGACTTAATTCATCAGTATGGGCTATCTTACATATTCTTAGTGAAGATTGATAAGAAAAGTGATCGCATAGGCCAAAGGCTGATTGCTGAAGAAGTACATAGAGATGAAGACGGAATGAGCTTGAAAGGCACCAAAGGGATAATTGACTTAGAAAATACGACATCCGCTCTCCAGAATGACAATACTAGCTTGAAGAATCAAAAGTTGAAGGCCATTAAGGTTGAGAAGGAATGATTTGTTAGAAGATCTTTGTTGTACTCATATTCTACTATTGTCTTTCAAACAATGAGAGTATTGTTCTTAATAGATAATTTAGATCTTTATACATAATTGTTTAGTTACATATAACTGTTTAGACCCTTGCCTCCTCTATCTTGATTTCTAAGCTTGAATTAGGCACTTTTTCAGTTTCTCACGAAAAGAGCACGTGGCTTAGTTTTCCGTGCATTTATCAAACGCAATATACATGACTACCAGTGATTTATTTTCTAATTGTTTTCTTTTTTTAATTTTCTCATCTTATGAAGTACGGAGTTGGATGTATACTGTACACATGAAAAAGGAATTTGAAGATATTTGAGAAAACTTGCCCAAAAAAAAAAAAACTTATTTTGTATAGAACGAAAAAGATAAATATCAAACTGACGGTAGAAATAGCTAAGCGTTACTCTTCATCATAGTTTTCACCATACCAAGGATTTTTTTTGCATCAAAGAGGTTTGGGTTCGTTATGTCTGCATGTCTTGTTGTGTACTTTAACAACGCTGGCCAAACTCATTCTTGGTCTTTTGCCGCTTTTTGTACTTCAAATATTTTTAAAAAAATATATAATAATAATAATTTAGAAAAGAATGACTTACAAGCTTTAACAATGAAATTTCAACTAACAATTAGATTTAGAGCTGTTAATTAAAAAATAATAATAATAATTAGTTTTAGAGTTGTTAATTCAAAAGAAAGAATGAATTAGTTATATACTACGGAATACTAAGAATTGAGACCTTACAAATAATTATATATAAATTTATTGGACACAAATTATATTGTTGTGATCTAAGTTTCTTATTTGTGGGTTCATGATATAGAATGCTATACATATGGTTCCAAATAAACCAACCAGCAAACTGCCAACCTAAAGAAATAAAACCAACCAACTCTATCTGCTAAAACCAAACCCACCGTCACTTTCTCTCAATTTCCCTCCCGTCTCACTCGCGTATACACAACACAATATAGTTGAACCCCCTCTTCCTTCTGAGGTTGAAGCTCTGATCTGCTCCAACAGATCTGAGATTTGAAAATAGAGTGCTGAATGAAAAGTGGTAGAGTATTCTCCTTTGCTTTACCATAATATAGTGTATAATGTTATCCTCTTTACCATACTTTTCCAATTTTAAAGTTTATATAAGTTATTTGGAGTGATATGTTTACTTTTCCAAAGATTGCAACGCTTCAATGCCTTTATTCAAACGATGCATTCTTCCACTATGAACCGACCCGGCTGCTTGCTACTAACGGTACAAAACAACCGCCATTCCATCTATCTACAAGTAACGAATCATCAGTTTGGTTCATAACTGCGAGTTACATTTTCATTATTTCTGTCGCATTCAATCTCCTGTTGCCCGTTACAAGATTTTACCCAGAATACAGAATGGACAAGAAAGATCTTGAGTTTCTTCATCCAAGGAGTTGTACTTCTGTTGCTAAATCTTTCAGAAATACAATTCCAGTATCAAATAATGCCCTTTATTTCTTGTTTGGTCATTTTTTTTAACACACCATTGAAACTACGTATTTTAGCATTTTATCCGTTTAAATCTTGCTAACTTGTTGCAGCCAAAAATAGTGAAAATGACGTGCAAGCAAGAAGAAAATTCTATGGTGCATACCCCAGATGTTATGTATCGGATCAAGCCCGAGAAATATGTAGCAAAAGTAATCAAAAATTCTGTTGCACCATAAACAAGGGAAGCCAACAAATTGAAAGAAGCCTTGCAACTAGCTCTTCTCAAGTAAGGCAATGTTTGGGACAAACCTTGCCCCAAACCTTGTATTTTGTGACGCTCGACTCTCCAATTATTCGGCAAGATGTTCATGAAAATATGATGATCATTAATCTCCAACTATCGAAGTTGAATCAAATGTTGGGCACATTACAAGGTAGGAGCAGAAGTTTTGGAATGATATTGTTCAATCAGCCTATGAGTGCAAATGTTCGGATCATTCAGTTTGTCAAGGAAAATACGACTCATTCGCATGCACTAATTGAGGTTTCAAATGAAGATGAACATACTGGTCCGAATATCAAAAGGAAGCATAGGGTAACAAATAATTTTTTTTCTGTCATATGGTTATTATAATTTTGAGTACTCTTAAATCTAATATGTTTTTCCTGCAATTACAGGGTCTTCAAGACCATGATATCACTCTAACAACCAATAGACCTTCTTTAAATTTTGAACCTATTCTAAAATACATGTATGGCATACAAACTTAAGGTAACGTACTCTCATATGGAACACTATATTTATACATTTGACATTGCTCTTAATAAGGCTTTCTCTTTTTGTTTATCACGTACAAGCATCAATTCGGAACAGCAAGATGGTCATTAACTGGTGTTGCTCCACATACATTCTCTTTAGACCTAATGATTGATATTTTCTCATAATATATGTGTGGATTCATTTTCTTCATGCTCACTTTCCTTTCTATAACTTTCTGTCAGTTTTAGTAACTTTGGTTTTCATATATGATTATATCAGAATTACATAGGACGGCTTTTGAACTTAGACGTATTCAAGATGGCCTTCAAATACTTTTCGCATACATGATATCCTTGCCATCGAATTTTTCTATCTATATTCTATCTCTCTAGCTTAAAGAATGAAGAATTACGGGACACTTCTGGATACAAGAAGAGATGTGGGTAACGAGGTATTGTACCTTTCCGAAACTTCCCATAGTGTGTTTTAACGAGTTCAATGCAATTCACAATGTTAACCTTAATCTGTATTAATCACATATTAATGTGGTTATAGAAATTTCTTATGAGTACATGCATTAAAGCTTTTGCCACCACAAAATCGTCCTTGGTTTAATGTTGTTCAACAGAACTTTTGGCAGATGTTGATAGTGTTAAATATCATGGCAAGTTAAGCTTGAACGAATATTTTGCCAAATTACGGAATATTTGGAAACCAAGTCATGAAAAAAGGAATTCTAATCGTAACTTCACAATTAAAGCCACTTCTCCCTTTTTCTCCATGGAAATAATAGTCGAGGGAAGTAGAGCATCATCGATTCGTTTTCCTCCTTCTCTATTCCTTTCACTTTTTGATACCGACTTATTTAGATTAACTCAGGCTGTATGTTGGTTAAGTTAATATGAGTGAGAATTGCAGTTTTTGTCCTAAGCTGAAGTGATTAGTCAACTAGGCTAAGGAGGCATTGTTGAACGAATATTTTGCCAAATTACGGAATATTTGGAAACCAAGTCATGAAAAAAGGAATTCTAATCGTAACTTCACAATTAAAGCCACTTCTCCCTTTTTCTCCATGGAAATAATAGTCGAGGGAAGTAGAGCATCATCGATTCGTTTTCCTCCTTCTCTATTCCTTTCACTTTTTGATACCGACTTATTTAGATTAACTCAGGCTGTATGTTGGTTAAGTTAATATGAGTGAGAATTGCAGTTTTTGTCCTAAGCTGAAGTGATTAGTCAACTAGGCAACAACTTACATTTTCTAAGGTCCTTTTCACGGTGTCATTCCTAGGCATTGGTGTTCTTTCGGTGCTCTTTCTTCTTCATGTTTTACTATAGGCATGCATGCAAGCGTGCGTGCGTGCACACACTTAAAACTGTTGTTAAATTCTTTTTGCATGTTTTGCTGAATTAGTATCCGAGGTAATTAGTAGTAACCATATGCTGCACTATTCAGGTTGCCAGGAGTTGGACAGATTGGAAAATAACTCCCGCGCAATTTAGATTAACAATATTATTAATCTGTTAATCTGTAAGTCAATATTTACGAGAAGCTCGATGTAGGAGTATTTGATGAGAATGGAGAGCTCTTTCTATACAATTTTAGGGAGCAAATACTAAATAAAATGAACAACATTTAATCAGTTGCTGAAGTTGTTAAATAGCCCAGATATTGAAATTGAACAGCCATTATATGGTTAGTGGCTTTGGCATGGGTGAGTTCAATATGTTTTGGTAGTGCTGGACTAGCTGCATAAATTCCACTGAATAATCAATGTCGAAACAATTCCCACAAGATGATGCTTCCTTTGTATTTTTCTCCTTTGCACTTTTCCTCTGTTTATTGTTTTGAGAAGGTCATTGCTATTTGACTTATCTCATAACCTTTAGGAACTTTTACCTGTTGTGTGATTACGATCGTTGTATTGATATTGAACTATGCCCAAGATGTGAGAAATTGAGGTTCGTCTATGATTACCCAACTAAGACTTGTCAAGCGAAAGATAATACGGCTGATGTATGCAGGGCTTGCACATTCTGCATACAACGTTGTTTTCAATGTGGCCGATGCATAAATGGCAGCGAATATGAAGAAACACTTTGTCTGGATTTGCTTTGTTCTGATTGTTCCAAGCAGCTACATAAGTGCCAAGAGAAGCAGGATAGAAAGATTGGCTATAGTGAGAAAACTGTTCACCATGAGCCCAGTTAGAACTTCTGTCTACATGGCTAGCTGCTAATATTTCTTGTTGCATACAGCCTTCTTTATGGATCACATTCCGTACCTGAAATCTGGTAAGAAAGTTTGATGCCATGATATGAAGTCATGGCTTGCTTTATGTGTCAGTATAGCTGTTTAAGCACACAGAAATGATAGAGAACCATTCCTTTTTTTAATAATCTATCAACGGACCCTATGCTTGAGAAAAATACATATACACCGAAGCATTTGTAGATTAAGGCTCATCTATGTTACTTTCCTGGTAACTCCGCTTCATCATAGTCTCTAAGATGCCTTCTACATTTTGTTCATACTTCATCTATTATTTAGAATTTGTTTTTTCAAGCACCTATTAATCATTTATAATTTGGTACAAGGATCAAGATGTGGTAAGTACGAACCAATCATTGAGAATTCTTTCAAACTTAGTAGCCGCTGATGCTTTCAGTAAAGTAGTGTACACCGCCAACAAAGACAAGCAATACAGGGTCTTCAAGGAAGAGGTTAGGTCCCTAGCTTCAGAAGTGGCAGCAAAGCACTTAGCTAAATCATCATCTCCGGATCAACTTCTTGGCTTTACTGCTAGCGTGGTCCACTTCAAAACATCTGATGGTTATGAATTAATGGCAAAGGTATATCTCAACTATTCTTCAAGAATACTTTTTTTGAAGAATACTATTTTTAGTATAATTTTTATCCCCTACGTACTCTGTTATCGGATTTTTTATTATTGTACCAAAAAAAACTTTTTTATTTTCCGTAATACCTTTGGATGACTTCAATTATTGTTAACAAGCATGATTTTGGCAAAATTTGCAGCAAATACTAATGTTGCTATATTGTGCAAAGCTTTTCAACTTTAAAGTAGCTACTAGATAACTGCAGAGTTAGCGAGAGCTCATACTTCACGCACTGGGTTGGCTTGATGTAGTTGTACTCACAGGTGTGATGATGACATGAAAATTTATTATCCTTTTTAGCAGTCTGTGAACTTGGTTTCTACTTTTATGTACACAGACGATGCATCTGGAAGAGTTATGTATGAGTCCAGCGCTTGCATTACTGCTATTCTATCTCAAGTGGAACATAATCTGGAACATACTAGAACAAAAAGGTTTAGCATATCTATTATGTTTGCGCTTAGCAACTTCTAGATCAAGGCTCATACCCGGTTTATCAAACTTGTTGCATGTTGCTTGCGAATCTTGTACGAATCGTTGTTCATTGATCAATGCTCATGAAGTAGTTTCTGTCAACGAAAATGCCTATTGTATTCACACTCCATGCTTTCCAAAGCCATTCCTTACTTCAACTTGACATCATAAGCCATGACCGTCGTTCACTGGTTGGGACAGGTTCTACAGAAGTTGTCGATACAGTGAACGGAGCATTCCTCAGGTCAAATTCAGATGCATGTCATGAAAATTACACCGAGAATAACATGATTTAAACTAGAAAGTATTTAATTAAGATTAGTAAATCATATTGTTAATTTGTGTGAAGGGTTTGTTGGAATTTGTTCTCCATTTCAATGCTTGAGATTTCTGTTTTCCACAAGTCGGGTTGCCTCCATATATGTCAACATTTATATGGTGGCAAAAGGGTGTTGGTGCTATACAGTAACTTAAATACAATGAACTTATCTTGTTCCTTAACCACCGTAAGAAAATTTGTATATATGTTGGCATTTCAACGAACTTGCGGAGGGTAGTCAAATTGTAGTTGTGTCTTTTGATTCTTACATCCATCACACTCATGTTAGTTTCTTTCCATGAAAATTTAAGAAAAGTATAGTCCTGCCCCAGTAATTCCTCTAAGATATGTGCACGAAGACACAGAGTTAGCAAGATACCATAATGCTGGTTGTTTCACCCCTAATGCTGGTTGTTTCAATATATGTACCCAACATTTGCTATACTATTATGTGAAAAGTAATATTACGATACCTTCCTTTTTAATGGACTATTAAGTAATATTGATCAATATATATAGAGATGGTGTTCGAAATGTTTATGTTACATTGTTTGAGGCAGCCGAGAGAATTACTAACTGTGCTGTATATGACTTCATAAATTCAAAGGAAAAGGTAAAATATCAAGCATTACCTTATAACGACTATGCTGTGATATTATATTACTTTGACTTTTCTTCTCTCATACAGGAGGGCATGAACAGTATATACTATAAGGACTTAATTCATCAGTATGGGCTATCTTACATATTCTTAGAGAAGATTGATAAGAAAAGTGAAAGTAATCGCATAGGCCAAAGGCTGATTGCTGAAGAAGTACATAGAGATGCAGACAGAATGAGCTTGAAAGGAACCAAAGGGATAATTGACTTAGAAAATACGACATCCGCTCTCCAGAATGACAATACTAGCTTGAAGAATCAAAAGTTGAAGGCCATTAAGGTTGAGAAGGAATGATTTGCTAGAAGATCTTTGTTATACTCATATTCTACTATTGTCTTTCAAACAATGAAAGTATTGTTCTTAATAGATAATTTATTTCTTTATACATAATTATTTAGTTACATATAACTGTTTAGACCCTTGCCTCCTCTATCTTGATTTCTAAGCTTGAATCAGGCACTTTTTTCAGTTTCTCACGAAAAGAGCACGTGGCTTAGTTTTCCGTGCATTTATCATACGCAATATACATGACTAGCAATGATTTATTTTCTAATTGTTTTCTTTTTTTAATTTTCTCATCTTATGAAGTACGGAGTTGGATGTATACTGTACACATGAAAAAGGCATTTGAAGATATTTGAGAAAACTTGCCCAAAAAAAAAAAAAAAAAACAATTTATTTTGTATAGAACGAAAAAGATAAATATCAAACTGACGGTAGAAATAGCTAAGCGTTACTCTTCATCATAGTTTTCACCATACCAAGGATTTTTTTGCATCAAAGCAGTTTTGGTTCGTTATGTCTGCATGTCTTGTTGTGTACTTTTACAACGCTGGCCAAACTCATTCTTGGTCTTTTGCCGCTTTTTGTACTTCAAATATTTTTTAAAAAATATAATAATAATAATTTAGAAAAGAATGACTTACAAGCTTTAACAATGAAATTTCAACTAACAATTAGATTTAGAGTTGTTAATTAAATAATAATAATAATAATAATTACTTTTAGAGCTGTTAATATTACGATACCTTCCTTTTTAATGGACTATTAAGTAATATTGATCAATATATATAGAAAACAATCCACGTGCAACGCACGTGCACACAACTAGTAATCAAAAGAAGAGAAAGAAAGTTAAGTTCCTCAATATTTTGAAGTTTAGGTTAGAAAGTTACTAACATTTACATTACCAATCCTAATTAAGACATACAGTTAACACAACATATCCAACACCCACAACCCTGGTGACATCATCCGAATTGAGTTGTCTATCATAATCATATCATAACACTGTGCAAAATATTGAACAACTACAACATCAACGTCCGCTTATCACAACGGTGTCAACATACTGTGCAGTCATACAGAGTAATGACACCTTAACACATCATTAATAGACCCTTCAAAAATGCGTCCTTACAAAAAATTTCTTAAAAACATACATCATTCTGCAGCGGAAGACTTTCAAGTCTTTAAACAAGATAAACATTTACAATGTAATACACGACTGTAATCATGTAGCTCCTCCGGACATACCCCATGACTCAACATTTGTCTTATCTTTTCTAGCTTGTCTCACCTCGCTCAACTTATCACCTTACTTAACTTTTCTAACTTGTCTCATTTCCCTTCCTAGAAGTTTCTCCTTGGTCAATCTTATATAACCTGCAACAACACAGATAAAGAATGAGCGCAAATCGTACAGTAAAGACAACACAAGGAGTATCGTACACAAGTGATTCGAAAGTCTCGGAGGAATAATAATCTTTTCAACGATAACAATAAATCAAGAGTTTAACAACAAATTTTGCACCAACGTAAATTGTCAAACAATATTTTTTCTTTTTTATATTGAGCGTTTCAAGGCCCAACTAAACAGCATTATTGCAACCTCCTCATGGACAAGACTGACTGACTGACTGGATATGCAAGTGAACATGAAATCGAGAATTGTAAAAGTAAATATCAATGAAATGCAAAGGTAAACATTAGTGGAATACAAGTAATTAAAATCATTAACATCGAAACAAAATCAAATGTAATGCAAACTCATACTAGATTTGACCAGACACGACAGACTCTACTCGAGCGCCATACATCTTTTTTATCGGTTATCATATTTATATTTCACAGGTCATCGTCCTCATTTTGATGTCCCATTATACGATTGTTCATTTTAGTCTCAGATAACCAAAAGAGACACTATCTTCAAGAAGGAAACTCATCTAGAGGAAACTAGTCTATCTTAAGTCCTGAACAACATAATTCAAATAAAAGAATACCGGTCATAATGACTGCCAATGTCCAATCATAATAACAGGAGTTAAACATAGACGTCCTCAACATGACATGCTAATTGAAACAATAAATTAGCATATCAAAACCCAACTGTCCAAATCTAATCGGCTTATAGACGACGTAACACGTAACTTCTTATTACAACAAGCAAGATCACCTAATCAAACAAGACCTTTCTCGTTAGGCACCATTCAAACATAAAGGCACACTTTATTCTACCTCTTCCAATTTAATTGTTCATAGCGTCTTACAATGACTAGTTATTATGATCCGATAACCGGATTCTTAACCTAATCTTATTGACGAATAAGGATAACAACCTCCCTCATTTGAAGTGTACTTACATCATTCCTTTATTCCCGTCATTCTGGAAGCTTAATTGCATGCGTTCACAAATATTCGGCGCTCACATGACAAATTACCAACATATCCCCTAATGGCCATTACACACAAGGTAGTACACCTGAGTTTGAGGTTTTTGTAGGTCTTAACAACCAGATCAGTTTACTACTAAATTATAATTGTCTTTTTTTACTCTTATATCAAACAATTTAGTGTCCAACTAAATACGTTTCATGGACATGCATTCAACACCAAGTATGAGATTTCTTAATTTTTCTTAATAACCAAGAAAGATGTATGCAGGTCTTTTTTACGAGCAACTTACATGAGCACTTACTCCTTAGGAATGAAGGGAGTCAATGACACTAACTCCCTACACCAGATATGAAGAGAGTTTAAGACCCTCTGAAAAACTCAAAATTCCCACATGGCTAAGCGGTGGAGAGACTGTATGTTCTTATAGATGGTACCAAAAGAGGTTCCCATCAACCTAGTCATTCGGTCAAGCTACCTGGTAGAAGAAATGAAGGCAATTATGTGTGTACCCTGTATCAGGGAGCGGGGTGGATCAAGGGAGAGTCAGATGCGTGAGTCAGATATTTTTACCGTGGGTGACAAGGTTAATGAGCCTTAATCAAGGCTTGAGTGATGGGAGATTGTAATACACAGTCCCATACCATGTGTTATGCGAAATATCAAAACTTCGTTAGTTTATACTACTTGAAAACATAGTTTCAAAGTAGGCCATCAACACATTATACAGACATAAGCTGACCAACAATCTAAAATTAGGCTGCAGAAGTGTTCCCTCACAAAAATTGTCCACTAATTAGCATAGAAATCTTTAAAAGCAAATGCAGTGAAACTCCTGAACTTTGCAGATGTGTCTCAATTCTCCTACATATAACCAAAATTGGTAATTTTGGCCAGAATTGAAAGTGGACCACCAAGTGCCCTTCTTAAGTAAAGATTGAAGGCTACAATTGGTAATTTATTGCTAATAGCCAATATGTTTAATGATGTTCTCTTTTCCTCTTTCCAAAATATTTGATGTTACAAAATGAATTGATTTTGAGATCTTACTTATGGACTGGGATAGACAGAGTGTATAGTGCTGGAAAAATATCTCAAACTCGGACAGGGGCGGATCCAGAAAGTCCAACCGGGGGGACCAAAATGTCATAAAAAAATTAACGGCTAACATAAAGAATTTGCGTCATCATTGAATATGTTAAATGCAAAATAGATTGCTCAATTTGACTAATAATCATATAATTTAACTATTTATAGTGATTTATTTAACTTGTAAAGTTAGTCAACAACAAAATATTAATCTTGCATGAAATTGTTTTCACTCTTATTGTATATATGCATTATTAGTGCGATTATCAATTGCATGATGACAATAATCACGTATAAGTTAACATACTATAAGAATTTAAATTAAAAAAGAAAAAAAGAACTAACATTGATATATTAATGTTTACTTTAAAATCTGGAGATTTAGAATTTGGAAGAATGAAGATGGACAAGGGAACGAAAAAGATAAAAGATTACGACGGCTGGTGGCACAAAAAGTAAAAAAAACATTACAAAATGAAATCTAATACATTGAATAATTAAAATGGTGCCATTTTAATAAATATTTTAAGCATAACTACCTATTATTTAAAACAACTAAAAAAAAAATTTCTCAATTTTTTTTTAGTGGGGGAGAGGGGAGGGGGGGGGGCATCGCCCCCCCTGGTCATGCTTGGGCTCCGCCCTTGAATGCGGATGGAGAATACCTGAGTCGAATGCTACACATTCTCTCCTTAAAAGACATTATTTGCCCCCTTATACTGAAATGCGTTACCGCAAATCTACCTCTCAAGATAAAATAGACGAACATTGGATACTATTTTCATAATAGTAACCAAACAAAACTTATCTTATGAGAGAGATTATGAAAAATTTCAGCATCAATTAAGGAAAGCCTTGACACTTGTTTACAGTGCACCAAAAGGTGTCTTTGAAGACGTTTAATAACTACAATTAAACCAAAAGTCACCATTAAATTTTGCGACTTTCTACTAGAAGGTGAATAGTCATGACCTTAAAAATTGGACCCAAGTGCCAATTATAAAAAAAAAAATCCAATAATTTATCCCAAATTTTTAAAAATTAGAATTTCTCATTTTCAAACTTGAAAAATATGTCACTCACCATCCTGTGGTAGGTTCTACCAAGGTAAGAAGTATCTTTCGACTTGAACCTTTGCCACGTACATAGCCATGTAGTCAATCAGAATTCAAAGTAGCCTTAACCTTGAATTAAGAATCCTTGGTGATTGATCATCATTACTATGTGTAGAACTTCTCAACCATAATTTTCAAGTACCTGCATGCACATTTACAGCCATGTGTTACATCTTATGATTTTCATAAGTGACATAAAGACAAGCTCAAATCTCGTACAAGCGGCCTCACTTCCGGCACTTATATCGGTAGATCTAGTAAGGTCACTTGTATGACGTGCATCCTCCTTTAAGGACATAGAGTTATTAAGGAAATAATTATCACCCTCCTCTCATTCTCCATCCAAGTATGCACTACCTTGAGATGGCATGAAGATTAAGGTCTTCATCCTTTAGTGCATATGTGGTTATAAGTGCAAACATGTTTTTTCTACTGAGCTAAAAGACCAGAAGTTACTCTAGTGTCTAGTTGGTATTCACTTTTCTTATTACTTCTCTTATTTCATGAGCTTTAAACCCGTCTCCTTGGAAGTGATCCATATTACATCCCTTCCTAGGCCTTGAAAAAAGGGATCCGCCAAAATTCCTTTCAATTTTAACTAAGTAGTAACAACACTTTTTCCAAGTTGTTCTCTTACATTGCTATGTCTTACCGATTGTAAAATTAAACACAGCTATGTCTTAGACTTATGTCTCGACTTCCCATTATATAATTTACATGTATACTCTTAATAATGCTGCCTCATTTTCGTTGCATACAAAAGTTGTAGACATTGGCTTAGGCCATAGAAGAATCTTTATGAACAAATCGTTTAGCCATTTCGCCTCCTCTATTGCCATTGCCAAAGTAATAAACTCAAACTCTTCTGTAGAATGTCAACACAAAGTTTGTTTCTTGGAACCCAAGAAATAACACCTCCACCCATTGTAAAAACTCAACCCCTTAGGGACTTTATTTCATCAGAGTCTATGATCCAGTTTGCATCTCTGTACCCTTCCAACAAGGCAGGAAACACCTTATAAGTTAATGCATATCCAATTGTGCCATTAAGGTGCACCCTAAACATCTTATTCCAATGGATTGCCTGGGTTTATGAGTAAACCTACTAAAACATTAATCACAAAGGTTATGTCTAGTCAGGTACATTGCATGACATACATCAAATTGTCTATAGAATACTGAAGTTGTGAAACACATTTACCTTGCCCTTAACCTGATACAAGGGTCATATGGGGTAGTGATTGGGGCACACTTCTCATCATTAAATTTCTTTAATACTTTCTCGATAAAATGAATTGTGACAAAGAAATAGAATCCGAGGACCTGATGATTTTCATGTCCAAAATAACATTGGCTTTCCCATTTCTTCTATATCAAAACACAAAAACATAAATGATTTCATCTTTAACACAACATTTCAGCCAGTACCAAATGTTTACATTAAATCAACGTACAAATATATTATAACGTCGCGTCCATTATGAAACTTAGAATAAAAGAACTTATCACGTTTGTTTATTCTATATCCATGAGATATCATGACTTTAACAAGCTTACAATCCTTTGTTTCTTGGCCCTTTAGTACAAAATCTTTCGGTTGTTCAACGTATACCTCCTCCTCTAAAACACCGTTTAGAAGGCAGTCTTGATAACCATTTGGTGTATAACTAGTTTGTTGATAGATGATAAAGCAAACAATAATCTTATAGTGCTAAGTCTAGCTACCAGAGCTTATGTGTCAAAATAGTCAATCCATTCCCTTTGTTTAAAACCCTTGGCTACAAATCTTCCTATATACTTATTTATGGATCTGGCGTGCTTAAGCTTTCTCTTAAAGATCCATTTGCAGCCAAATGGTTTAAAACGTAATGAAAAAATAATCAAAATCCAAGTGTAATTTGACATTATCGAATCAATTTCATCACTTATAGCTTCTTGCCATAGGGCAGGATCTCGAAAATTAAAACTTCTTGATATGTTAGAAGTCATGCTCTACGTTATAAATGTAAGAGGAATTATCTCCATTCTACTACTCTCAACTATAAACTGGTAGAAATCGGGATCATAAGACTATTATATGCTTGCTCTCTTGCTACTCCTTATTTCACTATCTTCTCCCATTTCTAGAGTAGGGTGAACTTGATCCTCATTGATTGTGTCTTCATATTTCCGTTGCCTAGAGAAACTCTAAAGGAATTCTACATCTCTAGATTTTAAAATAATATTTTGGCTTATAGATTCTGTAAACTCATCAAATTCCTTTACCGCCTCTTGCAGATTGACTTAGTATTTCAATAAGTCCTAATGTACTTATAATTAACATATCCTAGATTAGGACATCTAAATTCCAAATCCAAAGAAACTATAGCTCAGCAAGCATGCATTTTATACTGGAACACACTAACATTAACCTTATGCCCATTTTTCTTCACATGCTTAAATTCATTTCTTTAATTGAAATTTTCAGCTATAAATAAACAAGCATAGTGACATGGAACATGCACATGGACATATATAAGCCTAACAAAAATATTCATAATATTGAAATAATGAATATGCTAAATATCATTAAAGAGCGAAAGGTTACGGGTACAAGTTACAACTCAGATAATGTTGTTTCAAACTACAATCTTGGATCCGGATCACTTGCTATAACTAGGGTTACAGCAGAGATGTTGTAACCCTAGTTACAGCCATTGGACTAGATCCATTGGCTCAGAAAATGACACGTAAGCAAGACTTAACTATAGGCAACGCCCATTTCATGGCTCAGGACGGTGCTCTGAGACCCCCCCCCCCCTCTCTCTTCCTCTCTCATCTTCATTCCAACTTCAATCAGCGACAACAATAGACTCAGAAAGAGAGAAGGGAATGGGGCCGCCTCATAAAGGAAGCTGTCAACGCCCGCCGCCACCACCTCGCCGCCTCCCACTTTGACTATTTTCGCTCCATTTTTCCACCAACTTCGCCCTCTATTTCTTCGTCGCTGGCGAGCCCTCTCTGTCTTTGATGAGACCCCGTGCCCCCTCCTCCACCACCTTTAACCCCTTCCTATTATTAACACCTCATCCATTCACCTAACATATATGGTCTTGGTTAGATCGATTCAAATATGCCGAGTTTGATGACATATTGGCATGATTTATAGCCATCAAGGTTGATCCTCACTGAGTCGCAACCGACCTGAAGTTGATGAGTCAACTCGGACCAGTTGAGAGGGATTTGGCGGGGGAGACGGTGACGCTAAGGAAGAACTAAAGAAGCAAGCCGTGGAGGGAGGTTGAGGAGGGGATGAGAGGAGGAAACGTAACTTACAAGGGTTGATGTCGTGTCAGAATTTCTACCGAAGAGTAGATCGAGGTGTTGCCTACGGTTAAACATGGAGAGAGACAGGGGAGAGAGAGTCAAAATATGTTGCTGTTATGTTTTCTGAGCCGTTACGACTCCATTTGGAGACACATGAATCCTTTGCTTACGTGGAATTTTTTGAGCCAATGGATCTAATCCAACGGCTGTAACTAGAGTTACAACATTTCTACTGTAACCATCCAGATCCTACAATCTTGTCATAGATCATCCGTCTAGAATCATTAGTTCTCTTATTACTCGTCTACTAGGCAGAACATGGTAAAGGCCAAACATGATCTCATCTCATGGTGTGTGTGTCTATATATATATATATATATACTCTAGTAAAAGGCTCATGAACATCAACCTTTGGATGGGACCAACCGCCACGTACGTGTCGGTTCTCAGCCAACGGGTAATGATTTAAAGTGTCCATACAATTACCACCTTAACATGACAGGCCCCCAATTAGGGGTGCAATTTGGGTTGGGTCAGAATAGGCTTTAACCAACCCAGCTCAAATTTACACAACCTTTAACCCATCAAGCCCAACTATTTTACAAAATGGGTTGGTTTGAGTTGGGTCATTGTTAAAATCAATTAAATTGGGTTAAGCCCAATAAAACCACACTAACCCATTCTAACCCAAAAAAAAAAAAAAAAACAAAGTCAGCCAACAATTCTCCTTCCCCGACTATCGGCAGAGGCGGCAGCGAATTTCCCCAATTCTCCGAAATTTGTGTTGAAGAACAGTTGTAAGAACTTGAAAATGTGGAGTCTTGTAAGTCAACTACTGTATATGTGTGACACCCTCAACCCAAGTGACATCACCAGGCTGAGTTATCAACCATAATCACTTTCAAAATCCTGTGCTGAATACAGAGCAACTACATCCTCATACTCATACATCATTAATAGACGCTCCAAATTGCGTCCTTACAAAAATTTTCTTACAAACACACATCATATTGCAGCGGAAGACTTTCAAGTCTTTAAACAACATGAAAGTATACAACCTAATATACGACTATAGTCGTAGGACTCTTATCAACCTATCTCGCAACACATTCTTCATTCCACCATTCCTAGCTGTTCTTACCTCACACAACTGATCCCCTTACTCAACTTTTCTAGCTTGTGTCTTTTTCCTTACTAGAAGGTTCTCCTTGATCAACCTTATAGCCTGCACAATACAACATAAGGAATGAACGCAAATCGCCCAGTAAAGACAACACGAGGAGTATTGTGTACAAATGATTCAAGAGACTCGGAGGAATAATAACCATCTCAACGATAGAAATGAATCAAGAGTTCCAATAAAATTTTGACATCAGCATAATTGTCAAACGATAATTTTTTTTTCGTTAGACTGAGCGGCTTTAAGGCCTAATAGAACATCATTACTGCCACCTCCTCATGGACAAGACTGACTGACCGACAGACTGACTGACTATGCAAGTGAACACTAAAATAAGAAATTGAAAAGATAAACATCAACGAAATACAAGTCATTAAAATCATTAACATCAAAAGAAAATCAAATGCAATGCAACTCAGACACGACAGACTAGACTTGACCAGACATGACAGACTCGACTCGCGCGCCCTACATCCTCTTTGCCACTGATCATGTTTCACAGGCCATCCTCATCATATTGATGTCCCATTTTACGGGATGTTCATCTCAGTCTCAAATAAATAGAAGAGACACTGTCAACAGGTAGGGAGCTCATTTAGAGTGCTTTCCCTAACCATGTTACAGCCATGCAACAATACATCATTAACGGGGCGGACTAAGGGAAAATTTATTCCACCTTATGTCCTCAACAACACAGCTCAACAAGGAATACCGGATCAACAAATCAACCGGTGTTCAGACATAACAACAAGAGTTCAACGTGACATCATCAACAGGGCGGACTTGGGAGAAGACTACCGCAAGCCCTCAACAACGTTCTTACATAAGAGAAATGTCGACTACCAATAAGTGCCAACATTTCACAACAACATGCAACGACCTCAACAACATCATTATCAACGATAGGGCGGACTCGGGAGAAGTTGCCACAAGTCCTCAATAGTGTTCTCAAAGAGAAGAGATATCGGATATCAATAATTGTCGGCATCTTACAACCCCTACACAATATCATCATCGACTTCAGGTATGCTAATTGAATCGAATCATAGCATACTAGAACACACATCATCCTCACTAAATTTTATCAACAGGGCGGACTAAGGTAATTTATTCTACCATAAGTCCTCAACAGCATAATTCAAATATGCATATACCGGTCACAATGACTACCGGTGTCCAATCATAACAACAAGAATTCAACCATACGTCATCAACATGGCATGCTAATCGAAACAATGAATTAGCATATCAGAACTGCATTGTCCTTACCTGATTGGCTTATAGCCGAAGCAACTCGCAAGCTCTGATCGCAACGAGCTGCATCACCTAGTCAAATCATATCCTGCTCATTAGTCATCATTCAACATATACGCACTCATTATTCTACCCCTTCCCATTTAATCGTTTATAGCGTCTTACGACGGCTTGTTAATCCGATCCAATAATTGGATCTTTAACCTAGCTTACCAACGCATTAGCAATAGCCACTATCTCATTATTTCAACATATTAACATCATTCCTCACTTCCCATCATTTCGAACGCTGAATTACACGTGTTCCTTAAAATTTGGCGTCAATATGACAAATTATCAAAATACCCCCTGACGGTTCACTACCACTCAAACACCCCAAATCTGCTTCAAAACAACCTCTCAGGTGTTTTACAACTCTTTTCGGACTAAAAAGTCCTTTGAAAACTTTATCGGGAAAATTATTAAAATACCCCTCTCCGGGTGGCAAATTACCCCCCCTGAGGGTTCCCGACATCATAAAAATCTCAAAAGTGCTTTAAAACGCTATTTTAAGCCTCCTGAGTTCATTCTTGAGCTAAAAAGTATTTTACAGAATTTTCGCCCAAAAATTCCGAACCGGCTTCCGGACCGAGCGCTTAAAAGCCCATTCGGCCAAAAATGGCTAACAACTTCGTAATGAACCAAAATCCTGGGAAATGGAACTTCTCATCATCATAGAGTCCTCATAAAAAGTTTGCGCAAAACTGCGCTCGTTTGGTATTTTAAATTTCACCGTAAAGTTTCAAACTTCCCGCGTCCGTTCACCCCCTTCCTGACCTCGTAAAAATCTGTAATTTTTCCACGACATAAATATCCTAAAAATAACTAGGGTCTATTGTTTGCACTTTGGCTAAATCGGACCCTAACTATTTTTAAAAATTCGAATTCCAAACTGATTACTTAATTCCCACCTTTAGTGACAAAAATAGTCACTATTCACATCAACACACACTAGGTCACCTTCACGCACACACACTTATCTTCTTCCTCCTTCAGCCGTGACACACCTGGGCACATTTCTCCTTCAATCTCGCATGAATTTCTTATTTGTTTCACATTCCAATCTCTTGGTTACATCACAAAGTACACATTAACACCCTAAACCCCTTTAATTTACACAATTACACCATATTGATCCATACCCATTTCCGAAATTGAAGAACACACTTAAACACACACCCACGCACACTGAAATCAACCCAATTCGAAACCCTAATTCGTTTTCCCTTTTCATTGTTGTTTTATGTCTTATATCCATGATTCCAACAAGAATCCATTACAAATTCTTTCATCCCCAATCACATACCAACGTAACCGAATATATATATATACATATATACGTATATACTCCCACGTCATATACTCAATTGAATTCAACCAATTTTCACAATTTCGGGTTCAAAATCATACCCAATTAGGGTTCGGATTCAACCTTTTCTTCTTTCTTTCCTTTCCTTCCTTCTTCTTCCTTTTTCCTTCCCTCTTTCTTCTCTTCCTTTCCTCTCTGTTTGCTGTGTTCTTCACAGTACTGTTCACGCACTGTTACTGTTCACAAATTTCTTGTATTTACATTTTCCTCCCCAAACTTTCCTTTTTATATTTTCTTCCCACCAGATTTTCTCTCAAAGTATTTTAATATTTTCCACTTTGACTCAGCTTATTGCAACCAGGAGGTGGCCATCGTGCATGTCTGATTTCCTTATATTATGACACATTTTGCCAACTTTGAAAATTTGCACTTTGGCCCCTCAAGTTTCTAAAATTACATTTTGACCCCTCAATTTTGGAAAATTACAATTTGACCCCAAAATCACCCTAACCCCATCTTTAGCTCCTTAACACTTGATTATCATCAACATAATGCTACTTAATAGAAATAACACCCCTTAATTAATCTAATTCATGGCTATATTAATTTCCGGTATTTTTCGGGGTATCACAATATGTTTGTTTTTTATAGTTTATTTGTGAACATAAATATTTGTCCCTTTTTTGTGATTTATAAAAAAAAACAATTTTGTGTCACTTGTGGAAGCGATTGCAACACTCACTCTAACAAATCAGACAAGTAGTACAAAAGAATGTTGATGCTAGTTCAAGAGTGTAAGTCAACTTTATTGGTTAATTAAGTATCGCATTTTATTCAAACATTGATATGGTATGCTATTCTTCTTGTGACTGTGGCCATATTATGTCTTTAGGAACTGTCTGAGATAAACTGTACTTTGTAACATACCTTTTAGAGCTTCTCTATAAACCTAAGATAATAGCGGTTTCTCCTTATTGTTCAGATAGTTTTTTGCCACAATTGACATCTAACATTGTTCAGGGAGGCTGGCCTAAACTGATTGAAAGTTTATTATATGTAATCTACTTAGATTGTAACACTAACATCCATTTATAACCCAGGTTTACAGAGAATTTACAGGGTACTTAGAGACAACTTATGAGGTTCATCTATTACACATACTATTATATAGTGTTGGTTTATAGTGTGTTTGGCAAGCATGAATTTATATTGTAACACTGCACTAGACTTAGGAATCCCTTCATTTGACAGATTTCTTTGGGTTTTTTTTTTGTGTGTGTGTGCAGGAGGAGGCAACAATTACCAAGTCAGCTAGCAACAGTTGGTGTCTTCATAAGTCTTGGGATTTTATTTCTTCTTTCAGAATAGTGAAACTTTTTGTTAATGATTTTTTACTTTTCATGTTGTTTAAAGACATGGATGAGTTGAAGTGATAGGAGTTTTACTGTATGAAGTGTTATAGCTTATTACTTGTTTTCTCCCTCTACAAATGTTGATTTCCATTTATCTTACTAGTTTAAGGAATATTATCGTACTTTTTAATTAGACTGGAGTTTATTAGTTGTCTTTGATGCCTAAGCTATGTGTTTGTTTACTTATTGATCTTGAAAAATTTCTTTATAATATCATATTTTATCTTTTGGGGATAAATGAAACTTCTTATTTATCAAAGATTAAAGTATTATCTATAAGTCAAATGTGAGTAATGTTAATCTTTAGATAATTGAAAAAAATTATTCATTCACGAATTAAACAAAAAATTAATTAAATATCAGTTGGGTTAAAACCTAAATCATAGCATTTTTACTTGGATTGGATTGAGTTTTTTTACAAAAAGTCCAATTTAATGTGGATTTAGATGAATTTTTAAAAGGTTGAGTTTTATCGGGTTGGGCTGAAAACCAACCCAACCCAACCCGTTTAAGTTGCGTCCCTACCCCCGATAAAATAAAAAAGATGCCATCATAGCATAAATAATCCACCTGAACTTTAAAGAAAGTAGTAGAAGAATATCTTTATTTAAGAGGCCTAACTGCCCCACATTTTCTCTCTCCTTTTCCGTTGCTTCAATCATCTGTGGGAATTAGGCCACAATCTGCCGCTTCTTCTCCTTATCCCGCAAAGCGTCTCCCTCTTTCTCTCTGAAATCACGAATTTTCTACTACCGCCGCCATATCCTCCATAGCCACCGTCATGTCACGCGACCCTTCCATTTTCCTGATATGCCCTGATTCTCTTCCATGAAAAATCCGGCGAGAAATCCGGCAAGGGGTCTCCATCTTTCGCCGCAGCAAACGGTGATAATAACCCGCCGGAGCAGGTGGCTAGGTTCGGGCGGTGCCCCCAGCACACCCAGTTGGACCCACGGACTACCGTGGCTGTAAATGGACCATGGTGCAGTCTGCGGTGGCATTGTTGTTTGGGCGGTTGTGCCGCTTTGCAAGAGGCGGCGTTGATTGGTTGCAGAACATGATTTTTACATTTCAGACGTGACCAGAGTAAGTACTCTGTACTTATGCCCATTATGTCAATGTTATACACATTAACATAACACTATGAGTCATGGCATATATACCATCATTAGCATGAACAATAAACTAAAAGAAATAAATATCTTCAACCTTCGCAGATCCCGTCACTTGTTAACTTTGATTTGGGAAAAATTCAGTCACTTGCTTTGACGCTACATACGTAGCAATGTCATTCTCTTCGCCTCTTTCAACATGAATCTCTCTATGTTAAAGCTAAAGAAATTGTCGTTAATCCAACATTTTGTACACTGGTGGGTTCATGCCAAAACAAACTCACTCATTGCATTCTCTAATTTGCGAATAATGTTTTAAGATTGTTAAAAAATATGCAGATGGAGAATGCCTGAGTCGAATGCTACGCCGCACTCCCTTTTTAAGACAGTAGTTGCCCTCTTATACCGCAACAGATTACTGCATATCTCCCTTCCAAGATAAAACAGTCGAACAAAAATTATTCTATGAGAGAGATTATGAAAAATTTCAGCATCCATTAAGGGAAGCCTTGACACTTATTTACAGTGCACCAAAAAGGTGTCGTTGAAGAGGTTTAATGATTACTATTAAATCAAAAGTCACCATTAAAGGTTGCAATTTTCTACTAGAAAGTGAATAGCTACAACCTTAAAATTTGGACTCAAGTGCTAATTATTGAAAAATTTCCAACATACAGGTCCTCAGGTGTTCTTGGCTGATGTATGTCAGCATGTCCATCTACGTAGGAAGGTGGACTGTGTACCAGAAGGGCTCATGAGTGGAACAGAGCTGCTAGCTCATAAGAAAGACTCACTTGGGGTGAAATAGTGTCATACTTGCATTGTTAGACACCAATATTTATGGCATTTCAACCAACCAAGAGACATATCATGGACTCGGTGGAAAGCAATTAAGCATAGATCTGATGTTCAGAAATATGTCACTCGCAAAGTTGGCAATGGGAGCTCTAGTTTGTTATGGCCAAAGACTCACCTATGGCTGTGCCAGTTCTGCTAATGCCAAGGTCTCAGATAATATCACAACACCACTTGGCTATACTCCCTGACTAATCTGACAAATTCATTTGGAAAATGACTCCAAAAGGTAGTTTCACTGTTGCCTCAGCCTGGAATGCACCAAGACATAAAGATGTCGAAGTTCCTTGGTGGAAAATTGTCTGGCCTGCAAGGAGGCACCCCTAAGTGTTCAGTGATCCTATGGGTGGTGTGGAAGAAATGTCTAAGAACTCGAGGACAAGTTCAAAGGTGAAATGTTATTTCTGATGACACTTGCAGTATAAGGTAGTTACATCCACAAGCTATTGAGCACCTATTCTACCCTTGCTCAATTAGTAAAACACTCAGGCAAAATGTATTCGCGAAGCTTATCGACCCTATCCCAGACAGTTGGTCGTCTGATCTCCTTCAAAATGCACTCAATCACTTTAAGGCTGATTCTTTTGGCAATAATTTTTTTAAATTGGTGATTGATGTTAATACCTACACAATTTGGCACGAGGACATTCCAACACACAGGGCCAAGCCCTGGCAAGTGTTCTCAAGGAGTCTCAACTGTTATTAAGGGTCCATAGCTGGAAGAAATGTAGAAGGGCTTACTGCAACCGGGAACTATGCAAGGAACGGGGGACATCATTGAATGTGTAATGGAGTAGAATTGTCTAGCTCACCTTCTCCCGAGGGCCAAGGGTACGACTCTTTTAAGCGTAATGATACGTTTTAAGCTTTAACAAAATTGGAACCTTGCCGACAAAACATATAATTAGAAAATCTGATCTCAAGATTTATGGTACATGATGTAGCTCCTCTAGTTAAGGAGCTCCACCACCTCAATTCTCAAAATGAATGATCTCTTGTTATGCGTAATTTGGGGCATGATTATTACATTAGAAATGGCATTCCAAGCAACACATAATCATTACCATACAACATTTTTGGAACGTTTGTCTTCAAATTTCACAACCATCCAAGTTAGATCTATCACTACATAACCACTTCCGCATAAGCTATATTTAGTGCACATTTTTGTCAATCGGGAAGAAAACTGTTTTCGAGTTAAATGATTAATGTATTGTAAGGTTAAACTAAGATTTTCATTGTTCGTAAAGATGTCTTTAGTATTTGAAATAAATGGAAATTGTGACGGAGTAATTTTGTGAAAATGGTTGGACTATAACGAGACATCATTTTGGCTCCTCCCTCCGGCTCAACGTTTCGGTTATTTGGGGATGAAGAAAGACCAAGGAGATTTGTGCTTGCTTATTAACAATAGCTGCAGGAGCTCTTGATCGTGAGCATTCGAAAGCGACATACTCAATTCATAGCAGATTCATCCACCATCATTGATGCTAACCTATGTAAGGACGATAAAAACTATACCTCAAATGGTAATCCAATCTCTGAAGCTCGATCGAAGGTGTATGACAAGGTTTTTTACATTCGAGATTGAATTAGTAAGACGAACTTAGATTGTTACATCCACTGTTATGGCAAGGAATGTTAGATTTTTAATTAGCTTTTTGTCCTGGATGAACGAAGTAAACTAAAATGGTATGCAAACTTGTGTTTTCTGAAAAAAGGCATCTTTCAACTTATATTCTGTTTTTCTTTGTTATTTTTAATTATTTTTTTATTATTATTTTGCAAAATGGAAAGATCTTGATCCTCCTTCCTCCCTGGCCATTTCTAAAGGGTCACAGGAAGCACGAAGGAGGAAGTTCTCAGCTTGCCAGAACTACCAGTCAAGAATTCAAAGAGGCAAGAGATACAGCAACAAATAACAAGTAAATCAGAACCATCATATCATAATTCCTCACCTACCATTCCCAACGTGCGCACCTCACTTGCCATTCTCAGCTTTCTCTTCATGTTCCTCCACTCATTTTCAATTCTTTCTCTATTGACTGTTAATCAGTTTTTGTTGTTGGCTACTAACACCTACTTCTGTACCAGCTGGGCATGAGAAAAAACTATTTCCTGACATCTTTGGAGCTGTCTGCTGGATCAGAAGTTTTTTAGTTAGCTAGAAAGGAGGGAAAGAGATAGAGAAGAAATTAGTGAGCCTGTTGCGTGAAAAATTACAACAATGGAAGAAATTGGGAACCACGAAACAGAGGAAACCAGGAAAGTAGACTCAGAAGCTGGAGATGGCATAGCAAGTGAGAGTGTCATTGAGGAGAAAGGAGGGAAAGTAGACTCAGAAGCTGGAGATGGCATAGCAAGTGATGAAGACAGCTCAACTTTGGTTGCCCATGTGGATGATAGTGAAAAACCTGAAGAGGGTACTGAGGGTTCGAATCCAGTAGTTGAAACTTCACCTCATGATGTTGAATCAGTTGAGCCCTTGGTGACAATGTCTGAGGCACTTGTTGAAGTTGTAGAAGACTCACTCCAGCACATCGGGAGTCCAGATGCTACTGAAGCAGAATCAAAGATAGAGAAGATTATACCGATATTGGATTCCAATTATGGGTTTTCTACGATGGTCACGGGTTTTGAGTCAAAGGAAGCTGAGCCGACTTCGGTTGAAAAAAAGGAGGTTTCTCCACTTGCAACGGAATCAATGTCCAAGATCATTGAGGATACAGTTTTACCAATATCAAATGGAACTGCTGGGGAGGCATCAGAGACTGGTAATTTGGTGCCCAAGGAAAATGGAGCTAATGCGGATGTGCCTGTTGCTTATGCCGATAATGGTGGGGAGAATTCGAACGTGTCTAATGTCCCAAGAAGAACAAATCAGGTTTGTGAATTTGAATATGACTCTCCTCAGAAAGAAAAGTTTAACATGCTCATTGGATTGTTTTTACTGTTTCTGGCTTTAGAATACTCAATCGAGATTCTTTTTTGAGCATTGACAGCAATTTATCGCTGCAACTCCACACTCAAGGACATCCTGGATGAGTTGCTGTGGGTTATTTGATGTCGTGAAACGTTCCAATCAATAATTTCAGGTGAACAAATGTCTATGTGATATGTGCATATCTAGTTTCAATAATGTTTTGTTACTTTAATTGGCAATGCATATGCATTTTTCAAGTTCTTTTTCAATCCAAATTCGGTCATTACTCATAAGATAGTAACGGAGAACTTGATAGATAAATTGGCATTGAATGTGACGACATACGGGAGAATCCATTACGCTCTAGTTTTCAGGAGTTAGACAATTAGCAAGGACGATCGACATTGCATCCTTCTCAATTCTAATAGCGTAGTTTGATCTTAATTTGGGAGAGAAAAAGTGGAAAGCTTTTGTTACACAATTTGACTGGCCAAGTATCTTCATTCCAGTTCTTAGGTGCAAGATCAACACTTGAAATCCAGCCTTCAAGGATCCAATTTCTTCCTTTTTGTATCCCAGTCTCTTTCTTCACCTTCCTTCCCTGTCTTTTAATATGTTTAGATAGAAAGAAGTTTCATTGATGTTCTCTTATCTAGCATGTAAAAAAATATTTGCATATATTTGCACAACACCTTATGATAATACTGCATAAACTCAGAGGGTTGTGCTAAAAGGTTCTTGGTGCACCCCGACCTTTCCTTGCCCCATCAGCTTGAAAATGTCGCCTTTCGTCACTGGGGTGTCCAAAGGCTAACTTTGAACATGCCCACACACCATCTCATGTGATTCTCCCTATCTTCTCCTCAAGGGGTGTCATCAGTATATTCTTGCAAGTGTCCTCTTTTAAGTCTCTCTTATGGCCTATGTGCTGGACTGTTCAGTATATCTCTGGGGTATGCAGGCCTTTTGCCTACTAAAAATGTCCCTCTTTCTAGTTCCAGATTCTGTCAGGAAGAGAAATGGTAAATTATGAGGGATTCCCTTGGCAAGGGCCTTAGGAGTCTTAGTGCGTGTTGCTGGTATGGGAAGACTTGCAGACAAAAGGAGGGAGGTGTGGGTAGTATAAATATGTCACTTGTTTATGAGGCTCTTTTTCAGTAGTGGCTTTGGAGTTATTCTAAAGAGCAGCGCTGCTTCGCAATCATTCTCTACAGATCAGGGTTGCTTCTTGAATGTTCTGAAGCCCTGTTCTCCTCTTAATTCGATTTCCAATGCCCAAAGACTACCCCTTGGGCTGGGAGTTTGGAACATGGAATATCACAGCTTCTTTGGCATGCTTCCTTGCAGATAGCGTTGCACTGGCCGGATCAGTAGTGGAGCTTGACCCAAGCTGAGCAAGAGGTTTCCTGATGTATAGGCTTGGCTTTGAATAGACAGGCAACTATTGCGTTATATGAAATATAGTCTTTGGCTGGAAAGCATTCGGAGTTGAGAATCTAGGAGGAGATCTTAGGTTGGAGGTTAGAGTCTGGCGCATCCTGTGCTTCCTTGATGAGATACTGATCCCTGAAGGTATTTCTAATAAAGCTGAAATGGAGGGGTGCGAGAAATGGATTATTCGCCGCAAGATCTTACTACTTCTTGCTCCTTGAGACCCTCCATATTCCTTTCCTGCCAGGTGGTTTGGGCTGTATGACTCCTTTAATGGTTGCCTTTGTTTTCCTTGCATGTCGGCACATCTCTTGATGATTGGCTACCTTCATAAGATGGTTAAGCTGGTCATAGGGTTGTATTTGTGCAAGTAGGTTAAAAACTGTTGATCACTTTCTGTGGTTCAGTGGTTATGCATAGAACAGTACAGTGCTGGACTACTTGTGGTATACTGAGATGAAGAGACATCACTCGCAAAGATGGGTGGTGGCTCCCCTCAGCCACGTGTGGTTTGTCTGGCGGGAGAGTCCCAGCCGTTTGAAGCGTTTCTGGCTAGCTTTCTCATTTCTGGCTTCAGCCCCTGATATCACGTTTTTAAGGGGAATAGCTTCACGTTCATTCGTTGTCCAGGTCTGCGCCTTAGCGCTTTCTTTGGCCCTTTTGGCTCCTTTGTTGACATATACGTTCAATTAATGGACAAAAAAAAAAAGACGATAACATGGAGATGCAAATAGAGAGACCGAAAGTAAAAATCTATGGACTTTTACAAAGGATTCTTGTCGAACTGCCTGGCTGATGCAAGAAAAAAAACATGTCAGCAGTCGCAGCAAGAAGACCTATGTAGAGCTACAACAGTAAGGTCACAGGTCAGATTTCGGGAGTACTTGGAACCAATTACCACATTGAATCTCTTAACTTGCAAGTCCATTTCTTGCACGTCAACTGGAAATCTGCATTATTCCTATCGTTCTTCCGTAGTCATCTGCCGGCAAAATATTTACTGTTGGCATTGGCATAACCTACAACATAAGGAGGCACAGTAGGGGGACTTCTGAATTGACTTCAGCCAACTTTTTGTGAACGAATTCATGTATTAAAATGCGCTCCAATACTAATTACAATGTGGCGACTGCATCCTATGGTGGAGATTCTCTGGTACTCGATTAATCATTTATCGTGGGCTATGTAGTTTACAAATATCAGTAACCATTTATCGTGGGCTAACAAGCATCTGACCGTGTCTAAGCTATCCGAGCCTGCTCTGGCATCTTTTGTTGCAGAAGTACAGGATCATTGTGAGTACGGCTGGACGACAAAGTTGGCAAATTAGTTCTAAGCTTCAGAATACCCTGGGGATTTCAAGGTATACTGACGCATATGTCGTGAAGATGCCACTCCCAGTGTTTGACATACTGAATTGAAGTAGAGATTTTCTAATATTGTTCAGTGAGATCGTATTTAGAGGCACTATTACAATGAAGAGGCCGCTCATATCTTGTTTGTTTGTGGGGTGTTTTATGTTGGAATGGAGTGTGTTCCTTTGTTCTTGCCATTTTTCAGTACGAACAGTAATTGTTTCAAAGATTTTTCAAGGGAAAAAGCTCTTATACATACTCTTCCATTAGTATAGAAGATTTTGTAGCTTTAAAGGGGAAGAGGTATCCCCCCCCCCCCCCCCCGGTGTCACTTATTTGCTCCGGACCTTGCCACTGAAAAAATTACGTCTAAACACCAAGTGATAATGTCATAAAAACAAGTGTATACAGAGACACGGATTCAAAACACTACGGCGGCCCATTTGGTTCACCGTTCAGAACTGCAATCCCAGACATGCCCATGGAGGGCTTTTTCATTCATCAACTAGAGTTGTTTGTTTTCCTTTTTTCAGTGCGCCCAACAGATGACAATAAAAGTTCAAAGGCCAACCAAATGGCCGTTGCAATGAAATCGCCATTACAGTTCACCAAACATAAAACAAAATGTATTCTATCTGGCTAGCTTTCCTCATTTCAGGCTTTCGCCCCTGGCCTCATGTTTTTCAGGGGAATAGCTTCACATTCATTCCTTGTCCAGGTCTGTAGCTTAGTGCTTTGTCTGGCCCTTTTGGCTCCTTTGTTATATATATATAATAATAATAATAATATAATATAATAGAGTGACAGCAAGTAAAAATCTATGAACTATTTTTTAGTGTTTTTGTACAACTGCCTGGCTGATGCAAGAGAAAAAACCATTGGCAAGAATAACCTTGTGGAGTTACAAAATATTAAAGTCATTACAAAATATTAAAGTCAGAAAAACACCGTACTTAAGGGTCCTTATGTTTATCATATTCGTTTTCTGTTTTCATTTTTATAATTTTCTTATTCAGTTAGAAAAAACGTTCATGTAGTTTTATCATTTTCACCAAAAAAATTCAGTTACATTTTTCTTAATTTGAGTGAAAAAAAGCTGAACACACAGATGTGTTTTCAGTTTTTTGTTACTGTTTAAATAATTTTACTTAAATAAAAAATAATTACCATCATTAAAAAAAACGAATATGGTCTTTTCTAACCTTCTACCTTCTAACCTTCTACATCCAACAACTCTTTTCTAACCTTCTACCTTCTCTCTCTAAAAACCAGCCGATTAACCTCCCTCTGTTTCTAGCCTCCCTCTGTTTCTAGCCGTCTCCCCACCTCTTTTCTCCTACCCCCCTACTGTCACCACACCATCCTACCCTCCTACCGCCGATGAGCCACCGCCAAAGCCAAAGCTGCAGCCTTTGCCACTTATTGTCTCAGATTCCAGATCCAAGGGACTTTTCAATATTCCTTTTGGCCACGTGGGTTGAGGTGATTCAACATGAGATCCCCAATTATTTTTTATTGTTTGTTTTGTGCTTTTACTCTCCTTTTACCGGAATTTACACAGCCGGGTTTGCAGTGGTTGAAGCTAACGGAAGTGGGTCTCACGGCCTAAACTAGTGTCTATCTTGAGAAGATATTTTGGAGTCCTGGAAGTGGGCAGAGGAGCTAGTGTTAGGCAAGAGGGGGTAGGTTCCTTTTTTGAGTTTTAGATAAAACATTTTTTCAAAATTAAAAAAAAGAAGAAAAAGAAAAAGATCTACAAGAAGTAATTTACTTGATGTTACTTGTATTGTTCTAGCGTAAAACATTTTATCAATTATATGTTCAAAAGCTCAAAAACAAAAGAAGCATGTTCCTTTTCTTACTAAGCAGCCAAACAATTCTACTTCGTTGCTGAAGCCGTTTTGGAGTTCTGTTCAAGCATAGTTACGTTTTAGTATAATTAGAACCTAGGCTCATATACTTGTATTTGCTTTAATTTGGATATGGTTGTAATAAGTTTTTTTGGTCTTCTTAAAAAGTAGCCTAGTTACTCGTATAACTAAGAAGACGAATTATCCTGTGGCGCATGAGGAAAATAGCTTAGCTACTCTTGTAACTTAATTCGCATATCTTTTTTTTTTTTTTTTTTAAGCAAGACTTATGATAACAGAACTTCAAAAAAAAAGAATACAGGTAGAGGAAAAACTAGTTCCCATTTTCATCCATTAACAAAAGGGGAAGGATGGATGAGGTGGGAACTAGGCCAAAAAACTCGTTTACATCAGCCCATCTGGCTAGATTATGCGCTAACCTATTAGCAAATCTACTAACTTTTAAGAACGTCCAACAATTGAATCTTTTGAGCATGTCCTTGGAGTCCTCCACCACTGCAAAGCAAGACCAACTTGGTGTTGAATCGCAATTGTTCATCCACTCCACAATCACTGAAGCATCACCTTCAAACACCACATTCAAGCACTTCATCCTTGTAGCCAGTTTGATCGCAAGGAGAGCTGCTGTTGCTTCTGCCATTTCCGCATTCATTGGAGGGGACGCTTGAGCTTGGGCAGCTACAATTAATCCATCATGGTTTCTGATGATCGCCGCTTGGATGGTTTTGTCCATTCTGATAGCTGCGTCAAAGTTTACTCGGAACCAATTCTTTGGAATCGAAGGGCTGGACTGCAATGAGTTGGGTTGTGATGGTTTGGGAAGAAGAGCTAGCAAACTACTACTGAAAGCTATTTTCACTTGTTTGATGACTTGTTCCAGTGATGGTTCAATATTCAGAAAGACCTTGCGATTGCGAGTCCACCAAAGTTGATCGATAAGAGTGCAGGCAAAAAGGGTGTATTGGTGCTTTGTGTGATTATCACTGAAGGTTGGTAACCTTGGGTTGATTATGAATTCCAGCCAAAAAGGAATCTTTGATATGACTTGAGCAGAGGATGGAGCAGTAATAGGGGGAGGCCGAAAAGAGTCATGAGACGCTAGCCAAATAGCTCGGGAAAAGGGACATGAGATGAACAGATGGACTGGAGATTCAAACTCAGAAGAACATAAGGGACAAGAGGTGTCCATACCTGGATTGAAAATTTGAATTTTGAGGCGAACTGGTAATATGTCCCAAGCAATTTTCCAGACCAGCAATTTGTGTCGTTCTCGTAATTTCGCTTTCCACAGCAACTTCCAAAAATGCAGGGAATCAGAGTGGTGGGATCGGAACCTATTTTCGTTTTCCGAGAGATAAGCTGCTTTAGAAGAGAACTTCCCGGATTTGGATGGGATCCAGGCTAAGAAGTCCTGAGGTTTAGATAAGGAGATTCTAATATTAAGAATTTCCTTGATGACGGAATCCGGGAAGAAGCGATGCAATTTCAGCCTATTCCATGTGCCGGTATGATGATCGATAAGGTCCGAAACCCTTGAGTTGTGCTGATTGAAGGCTGGAGAAATTGGAGCTTTGAATCCTTGCAAAGTAGGGATCCATGGGTCATTTCGGAAATCAATAGATGTACCATTTCCCACGATGAAGCAGGCACCTTTCTGAATTGTTTTTTGGCTAGACATGATTCCTTTCCATAACCAAGAAGCTCCTCTAGGCGGCGTATGGTCCAGGAAGGAGGATTTTTTGAGATACTTTGCTGCCATCATCCGAACCCACATTTTCCCAGGGCAATTGAGCACTGTCCATCCAAGCTTAGCGATTAGAGCTTTGTTAACCTCTCTCATTAGTTTGAAGCCCAATCCGCCACAATGTTTTGGAGTACAAATAGAACTCCATGCCTTTGGGCAGTAGGAGTGCTTTGCGGACTCCTTGTGTCCCCACCAAAATCGCCTTATAGCACTATCAATGTTATCACAAACAGCTGTAGGAAGAACGAAGGTAGACATTGTGTAAGATGGAATAGCCAAAGCCACAGCTTTAATTAATGTACTCCTACCCGCCTGTGATAGGCACTTTGCCTTCCAACCACTGAGCCTATGGTTAACTCTTTCCGCAATAGATTTGAACAAACCCACTTTGTTATGGTTGGTGAAAATAGGAAGCCCCAAATACTTATCATTTTGGGGGGCTTGTTTCAGCTCCAACTGTGCACAAAGATCCCGGCGTTGATTAGAAGCCATGTTCTTGCTAAAGAAGACACGAGATTTGCTTCGGTTAATTTTCTGACCAGACCAAGCTTCATATTTACAGAGGCATCTGAGCATCGCATCTGCTTCATATTCATTTGCCCTGCAAAATAGGATAATATCGTCAGCAAAAAGCAGGTGAGTTATGGGGGGGCTTCCACGACTAGCTCGAATGCCATGAACATGGCCTTGTTGCTCCTCTCGAAGAATCAATCGTGTTAAGACTTCCGCACCTAGAATGAATAGGAACGGGGACAGAGGGTCTCCTTGCCGAAGGCCTCGGGACGGATGAAAGTAACCATGAGGGGATCCATTAATAAGCGTCGAGAAGGAGACTGTGCTTAAACATTGATTGACCCATTCTATCCATCGGCTATCAAAGCCGAATTTGGTCAGGACCGCAAGAATAAAGCCCCATTCCATCTTGTCGTATGCCTTTTCCATATCGAGTTTGATTGCCATGAGTCCGCACTTCCCTTTCTTGTGTCTCATGGTATGCCACAGTTCTTGGACCATAATGTTGTTGTCACTTATAATCCGATTCGGTACAAAGGCTGCTTAGAGGGGCGAGATTAACTTGTTTAGAACAGATTGCAGCCGAGACGCCATAACTTTGGAGATGAGCTTGTAATTTGTATTGCACAAACTAATCGGACGGAAGTGGTTAACAGAAGAAGGATTTTCTAGCTTAGGAATGAGAGCAATATGCGTGTGGTTCTGTTCCTTGAGAAGATGACGACCAGTGAAGAAGGATTTTACACTATTGATCACATCAGACTTCGTAGTACGCCAGTAGGATTTATAGAAAACTGATGTCATACCGTCTGGCCCCGGAGCTTTATAATTGCCCAGATTTTTTAGAATCAAACCAATTTCAGAGTCGGAAGGAGTTGCACATAACATCTCATGGTCCGCTTCCGAGAGTACAGGCTGAAAAAGATTCTCCAGATCGAGAGGGAAATACGGATTGGAACTCGTGGAAACAGAGAGAAAATGTTCATTGAAGCAGTTACCAATCTGCTTCGGTCCTTTAATCCAGACGCCCTCATTGTTTTTGATACAATCAAGCGCATTTCGTCGCCTTCTGACTATAGTAGTCAGATGGAAGAATCTAGTATTGCGATCACCTTCTAAGATCTTCTGAAATCTGGATTTTTCCATCCAAAGCAATTCCTCCTTCTTCAATTCTTCATCCATTGACATCTGCAGATTAGCTTCACGGGCTAGGTTGGAATGATTTGGCTCTTCTTTTTGGACCTTATCAATAGCCTCAGACAGTGCTTTAATATTTGCTTGGACATTACCAAAATGGGAAGAGTTCCAAGCCTTAAGAGCACGCCGAACATTTTTGAGTTTTTGACATAGAATGAATTGAGGAGAGCCTCGAACATGAATCCTCCAAGCATGATCCACGACGTAATGACTGGTGTGATCTCTGGTCCAGCAGGCCAGAAATTTAAACGGTTTAGGAAACTGAGGAGTAAGTTCTATGGTGCTAAGAACAAGAGTACTATGATCAGATTGGTGGGCCGGCAGATGATGAATAGAGGCGTTGGGGAAGAGAAGACGCCAGGCCGGATTTGCAAGACCACGGTCAATCCTTTCCTTGATGTTAGCTAGCAGAGGCCTTTTGTTGTTCCACGTGAACGGATTGCCAGAAAAGCCAAGGTCGATCAGCTCCATATCATTTATTACCGAAATGAGACCCCCTGTTGATGTTGAAGCAAACGGCCGTCCTCCAACTTTCTCTGATGAAGCAATAATCTCATTATAGTCACCAATACCCATCCATGGGCCTGAGAACGACTCAACGATTTTTCTAAGATTCTCCCAAAACACCGGTTTTTTCTGTTGGTAAGGGGGACCGTAGACAGCCGACAACAACCAAGGGGTTGTTGGTGGATCAGAAAATATGATAGCATTGATGAAATTTGTGGAGGCAGAGATTATTTCTAGGTCCACACCTGGCTTCCAAGCCAAGCAGAGACCTCCAGCAGAGCGAACAGGGTTGACGCAGTAGTTATGAGAGAAGCCTAAAGAGTAGAGAAGGGGAATGAGAGAAGTAGAAGACAATTTGGTTTCAGAGAGAGAGAGAATATCAGGAGAGCAGCTTTTGACAAGCCTACGGAGGGCCCGAACCTTCTTTTTGGTTCCAAGCCCTCGACAGTTTCTGGATAAGACTAACATGGGGGATGTGGTTGAAGGACTACGCCTTCTTCCACATGAGAGCTACGAGGACTTCCAACGGCTGTTGATGAGGAGCAGGAGGTGAAATTTTGCTTATGTAGTCTCGCAAGTTGTTTGAGAGATGGTTTTCTGTATTGGGGCTTCTTTTTTGTGGTGCTGGGATGCATAGGAGCAGGTTGTGGGTTCAGTTCGAGTTGGGTTGGGCCTAAGGAAATTGTAGTGGGCTTGAGTTTTTTTTGGTTGCCGAAAGACAGCAGGCTCAATTTTCTTTTGTGAGTTTGGTTTGGGCCTGGTTTATGCGAGGCGATGGTGTTATGGGCCGAAACATGAGTGATGATTTGTTTAGGAGATGGGTTACCATGAGGGTCCTGTAGGTTTTCGGATGGGTCATCTGACTGAGGAGAGTTAGGTTGACTAAGATGGGGAAGGTTGAGTGTCAGCGCTTGAATCGCGACCTTTGCAGAGGGAGTAGTTTGGTGAAATGAGGGGTTTGTCTCTACTGAGAGAAGGTCAGAGAGGGGAGGGATAGGTTTGAGTTTGATTTGGACTGTACCTACCTGCTGAGAGGAAAAGCTGGGAGCATCGTGGTTTTGGTCAGGGGTAGGTGTCTCGGGGTTGGAGCTCGTAGGTGGCATTTTCGGGCCGAGTGCCATGTCCTGTTCCGGTTGAGCCAAGCAATCCCCTAACGCCGGTGAAGAGCTCGCCGAGAAGAAGTTCTGTGGAGTTGGATTTTGCTTCAGGGGAAGCCAATCCCCTTCATAAGAGGTTCTGATCCACGGTCCGTAAGGACGAGGAGCTCCCACAATGTTCCAGTTAGCCAGCGGATCAGCTTGTTGGTGGCACCATTTTTGGACATGTCCAAGATGACCACAACCGAAGCACAGATCTGGAAGTCGTTCATACCGAAAGTGAACCCATATGTCCTGTATTCCCTTCCTCTTCATGATAAATCCTTTGGGAAGAGCTTCCTCAACATTGATTTCAACTCTGAGGCGCATGTACCCTTTCACTCCAATTTTACCTTCTTTGGATTTTTCAATTTCCAGTAGGTTGCCCAATCTGTTTGCTATTGTTTGAGCATTGTTCATCGTCATTTTATTGGGTGGAAGACCACAGACCCTTACCCAAAAAGGAGAGAGATGGAGAGGGATTTCTTGTATTGCCACATCCGATGGCCATTCGCGAAGAGCCAGATGCGCTCCCATGATCGACCAAGGTCGGTTTTCCAGAATTCGATGCATGTCTTGTTCATTGTTGAAGATGAACAGTAGACGATTGTCTTGTTCCCGGATTTTGAAGCCATGGGTCGGATTCCATGCTCGTTGGATAATACTTTTGACCCCATGGTGATTGAGCATTTTGTCGCTGATGATTTTGCCAATGAGGGTTAGAGAGAGAGAGGATTCAGTGAAGGAAGGATCAGATTCTAATTCAATCGGTTCTAAGGAACATTTAAGCCGATTAGTTTGGTTGATGAGTTCATTTATTTCTTCTAGGTTGGTCTGGGGAGGAGTCATAATGGGTATTGATACAGGATGAGAGTTAAGGATATGCAGAGGAGAGTTGGAGATAAGGCTGTGGTAATGAGCCCACGCAGAAGGAAACAGAGTGATGAAAGAAAAAAAAGGATTATGTGGATACAGGGGTTTTTCTAAGAAAAGGGGTTTAAAGGGTTATGTAGATAGATTGATGTATTCCGGTAGTGTTTCGGACCATTGCCGGGGAAAGCGGAACCTGACCAAAGGTTCGGGATGGAAGCATCACCAAGGATGCAGGGCCGCTGGAACAACTTAATTCGCATATCAATATCATCATTCGCCTGATTAACTTAAAAGAAATATTAAGGTCAGATTTTGGGAATACTTGAAACTAGCACCGTCAATTTCTTACAGAGATAGATAGCATGTCTTTATATATATATATATATATATGAGACCATCCACATCTACCGGTGGAGTTATTTCTCCACCGGTGATCTGGTCGTCCACAAGAGCTTGTGGACGGCTCAGATTAAATATTTTGTACATTAACCACTACATTTAGTAGCGGTTAAGGGCCTACTCGAGCTGAAGGTATCATATATACCGATACATGCAACCAAAAAAAGAATCAAAGTGAACATGACTTATAAATAAAGATCGTTATTTTCTCCTTTCGCAAATAATGTACAAAGTAAATATGGCTTAAATTTTAAAAATATTTCAAAATACCAACATTACAATTTACTAAAGAAATTACTTTTAATCGTTTGACCTCAACTTCTAAATTGGAAATCATATGCACCATTAAATACAAACTAAAAAAGAATCAGAGTGAATATGACTTAACTCTTTAATGTAGTTAATATACATAAATAACAGTTTTATTTCACAAATTATTTTTAACATTAATGAATTAGAAATAACAAACACGAATGTTCATGGCGCTAGTTACGTGACATGTCACCCCTTCTAATTATGCGACGTATCATCCTATTTGTTTTTGTGGCTTTTTCTTTTTTGCCCCAACTTACTAACACTAAAATATGATGTATTATTATCTTTAAGAGTCATTGTCTCTGTCTATTGTCCTGCTTGTGGTGCGACACAGTGTGTGATCCGCTTCTCCTTTTAGTTTCATTGGTTTGCTGCAGGTTCTCCTTATTTGGGTTTAGGTTCTCAAGTTTAATGGCCAATTCGAGTATGGACTCTTCAAATGCGGATAAATATCTTGTTTTAGAAATATGTGGACATGCCGTGGAAGTGGATCCTGATCTTCTGAGGCTTCGTCAAGTGCAATGGGCCAACACCTTGGTAGGCAGATTTCCCGATCTCCGCATTTATTCTTATAATTTTGTTCAGTGGTTCATAGGATAGAAATCATATAAATTGTTATCCCTTCCCCGTACTCACATTTCATTTCAAAGCAATAAAAAGATTTATTTTTATTTTTCTATCTAAGTCTAAGTTCCGAATTATAGAATACCCTCTTGTAAGACCAGTGTCGAATTACGGCAGTTTTGATTCCGGTCAGTTCGACCGGATACGCAGGCAATTCGATTCCCGATGTCGAGTTCAAGTCAAAAACATAAAAATTAACTTAGGTTTTGTTTTGTCATACTTTTACATGCTATATGTTTTTAAGAAGACTGAAACCATTAAGAGGACTAGACTTAAAAAGTTTCTCGTGATTTTTGGCTTTGTTGTATTTTTCTTGTATTTTTTTGTGGTATGTACAAAATGACATAGCTGTACTGGTACTTGCGCTTTTATTTTCATACCTTGCAAACACGCACATCTCACCCCAACCCACCCATTTGAGAATGACACACTCGAGGCCATTGGTCCTCCCGAGCTCAAGGCGAACTCTCGATCAAGTTCTCAAATCCACGTGCCTTGTACTATAAGATTCCTCCTGATTTCTTGATATATTAAACGACTTGTATATGTACAGGTGATAACTTATTATTAACTTCATAGTTACGGTTGAGAGGTATATGGTATAGTCGAGCCAATGGAGTGACCTTTAAACCTGTGTTATAGGGAGAAAAACTCACACCCAGACCATTTAGTGTTCTGTCCTTTATTGGGAGAATACATGTTTTGGCCCTACAACATCTTGATAAGGAAATCACCAGCTTTCTGTAAGCTAAAATGGTAATTTCGTAAAAAAAAGGGAGACTCTAACTAACTGGCTGGTTATCCGCGCTCCCAACTGGATGGTTAGTATGTGCATTTGCTTGAAAATTTTGAGACTGGCTAGTTCATACCTTGATCAAACCCACTGACCAACCGGCCGATCAACCTCCTGGATGACTGGACAGTTAGTCAGAAAACTTGACCTCCAAAAAAATTAAAAATTCCCATAAAAAATCCATCAAACCACTAACCAACCAGCCGGTTACTCTCTAGGATGACCGGACGGTTAGTCAGAAACATTGACCTCTAGAAAATTTCCTAAAAGAAATCCCTCGAACCACTGACCAACTGGCCTGTTATTCTCCCGGATGACCGGACGGTTAGTCAGAAACCCTAACCCCTATAAAATTTTAGAAAATATACCCTCCTAACCACAAAATTTTCCCTCACTCCCGTCGGGGTATGAGCCAGCCAGATCGATATATGTGGAATGTATTATTAAATTTTTTACAATTTTTCCTATGCAGTTAAGGCTAAGCGTGATTAAAATCGAGATTCGTATGGAAAACTCTTAGGAACTCTAATGGCTGAAGAATTTTCACAAATCTTTGATTTGATCTGTATCATCAGCGAAGTTCAGAAGAATCTTCAGAATGGTTTTACTACCCTGATCGAACAATAATACCGAACTATCGAGGAGTTGAATAACCTTAAGAGGAGATGTAGGAAAGAGCCGGAAGAAGATGGGAAGAAAGATGATAAGAAGAAGGGTCCAGAGTTTGATTGATGTAAGAATCCGAGGAGGAAGAAACTAAACCCCCTACTGCACCAGAATTGAAGGATAAGTTAGCCGCTCTTGAATCCGAGATCGCTAGGATGAGAAGAGCCGATCGTCATAGATTCTGGCTTTATCCAGCCTATTGTATGGTCAGTTTTATGTAAATCTGTTTGGTCTAGAGGTGTCCTTCGAGTCCCTTTCATGACAATCGAGCTAGTGTCTATATTCCTCCAGTCTAGTACATGGTCAGTCTTGCCAATATGCATTTCGTGTAGGGGCTCCTTAGTAGTCCCCTCTCACGACAGTCAAGATAGTGTATGTCTCTGTGTCAATCTTGTGTTCACATAGGGGCTCTATTAGGGTCTCCCCTCACGACAGTCGTGAATCGTGATAATGCCTGTCTTTAGTTATTCGATTTATTGCATGGTCAATGTCATCTGCATGCATTTTGGGTTCCCTAGGAGTCCTCTCTCACGACAATCGGGATAATGCATGTCTCTGTGTCCATCTTATGTTCACCTAGGGGCTCCATATGAGTCTCCTCTTAGGAAAGTCATGATAATACATGTCTTTGTTTGTTCGGTTTATTGCATAGTCAGCATCGTCCTCATGCATTTTGTTTAAGGGGCTCTCTAGTCCCTTTTTTCATGACAGTTTGGATATTGTCTATTTTGCATGCATTTCATCTTAATCAATGGACTCCATGTGAGTCCCATTCCTTGACTGTAATGATGTTGTCAGTCTTCATCTACCTTATTGCATGGTCAATTTTGTCTGCATGCACTTTTGTCTAGGCATTCCCTGTGATTCCCCTCTCATGACAGTTGTGATAGAGTCTGTCTTTATCCAGTTCATTGCATGGTAAGTGTGTCTGCATGCATTTGTTTTCTAGGGGCCCCTTGTGATCCCCCCTTCATGACAGTAGTGATAGCACCTGTCATTATCCAACCATCTGTCATCATCCAACCATTGCATAGTCAGTTTTGTCTGCATGCATTTTTGTCTAGAGGCTCCACGTGATTCCCATTTCCTAACAATCATGGTAGTGTTTGTCTTTGTTTGTTCCAGTTTATTCCATGGTCTACATCTCCTACACACCTTTTGTCTAGGAGCTTCCTCTGATCCAGTTTCACGATATTTGTGGTAGCATCTATCTTTTGGTTCATGGTCAGCATCGTCTAACCGTATTTTTGTCTAGGGGCTCACTAGGATTCCCCTCTTACGACAATCGTGGTAATGTCTACCTTAGTTTCTCCAGTACATTACATGGTCAGTATCACTACAAGAAAAAGGCCGTTTAGCGACGGATTTTTAGCGACAGAATGAAATCCGTCGCTAAAAGTACCTTTTAGCGACGGATTTATCCGTTGCTAAAAGTCCGTCGCTAATAATTTTACTGACGGAAAGTTCCGTCGGTAAAAGTCTTTAGCGACGGACTTTTACCGACGGATTATTACCGACGAAAATTCTGTTACTAATTGTGATTTTCTTATTTTTTCTATTTTTGTAAAAAAAATAATAGTTTTAAAATAATTTTAGCGACGGAATAGTTCCGTCGCTAAAAGTCTATATTTATAATATTTTTATACTAATTAGCGACGGACTTTTAGCGACGGACTTTTAGCGACGGCTAGAAATCCGTCACTAAAAGTTATTAAAAGGATAAAACCCTAGCCCTTTTTTCTTTTCCGTCAGCCGCACAACTTTTCCCCTCCTTTCTCTCTCTCTCCCTTCTCTCTCTCTATTTCTCTGTTCTCACCCACACAGTACTCGTGCTACCGCCTCCCCTCCCCCTTCTCTCTCACTTCTGCCGCCTACGTCCCACGCCGCGTCTGCCGCCCATCTCCTCGCATCCGCCGCCCACCTCCTAGATCTCCTTAACGATCTTTGCAATCAAGTGATACAACGGCCAAAATGTATGTAATTTTGAGTTATTCTGTGTGTTTTTGTAGTGTGTGTGGTCTAATTTTTTTACTATCACTACTTCGAGTATGGTAAATTATGTGAATCGAGTGCTTAGGATCTAGAATTATTTTTTGTTTATATGGTCAACTATGTGATATATCTCTTCATACGATTGGGATGTTATTCGAGCACGTCACCCTTAAATCCTGAAATTACTGCACTTTGATTTGTTTCAATTTAATTACCCCAAATGAGCAAGTTGTTATGTAAGAACAGGAAGATCCCTGAGAGTGTGCCGGCAACTTGATCATGTTTAATTTAGTTTTGTTGAGTTTTAAATGTTAAGATTCTAAGATGATTGTTTGCTTTACAATGGTTAATGAAGGACTTAATGAAAAAAAAGGAAAAATTCAGTAGGTCTAGGTCTTCTAATTTAGACCTTGGTTATCCTTTTGAATTTCTTTAAGTAAGTACAAAAGTGAACCTTTTTTCATTGCATTTGCTTTGGTACTTGGTTGGTTTAATATCAATATGTGACCCTTTTGTTTCAGCTAACCTTCGAAGTTCATAACATGCGTTGACAGGAAGGAACCATATTCAACAAGGGTTCTAAAGCAGAGTTGTCTTTGAGGGTACCTGGCGGTGCAAGTTTTATCTAATTAGCAGAAGTTTATTATGTTTTGCAATACTCTTTCTCCCCTTCAGTACCTTACACTCATGAATTTATGTTTTCTAAGTACATTTGATTTCCTTTTATCAGCATAGAACATGAATGTTTTGCAATGTAATGCAGTTCTACCTCAGCCTTTAAGGATGCTCAAGAAATCATGGTCGAGTGGGAAGAGGATATTGCAAACATTGCCAAGAGGATATTGCAAACGTTGTCAAAAAGCGTTCTGATACTTGGTTAAAGGTTTCATATGACTAAGATTATCATTGATAATTAGCATCCTAAGATATTAGTGGTTGAAACTATTATTACAAGAGTTGTGAATTTGGTTGACCTCTCTTATGTTTGTGGTGATAGTAGATTATGAGTAGTAATGATGCATGGGATAGATACTTCATGTATTTTAAAGATACTTCGAAATCAGCATTGGGTAATAATATTCCGTGTTGATGGTTATGCTTTAGAACTTAATTTTTTAAAAATAGATTTTAATTTTTAAAGACATACAGTACTACGAAGTCTAATTTTTAGCGACGGACAGACAGGCGCTAAAAGTCTTTTCCGACAGAAAATGGACTTTTAGCGACGGAAATGTCCGTCGCTAAAAGTCCCTTTTCGTGTAGTGTATCTTATCTAGGGACTCCAATTATTTCCCTCTTCATGACAATCATCTTGTGGTTCATGGTTAGCATCACCTGCCTTCAGTTTTGTCTAGGGGCTCCCTGCGATTCCCCTCTCACGATAGTCGTGATACTGTATGTCTTTTGTTCACCTGAATCATCGCAAGCTCAACATTGTCTGTATGTATTTTGTCTAGGGGCTCCCTGTGATTTCCCTTGCAGGACAGTCGTGACAGTGTATGTCTTTCTCTAGTCCCTTGCATGGTCCATTTCGTCTGCGTGCACTTTTTGTCAACGTAAATTTACGATTACCCTCTCTTGATGGTCGGGATAGTGTCTATTTTAGATTGCCCAGTACATTGCATTTATTAGTTCGTCTACATGCATTTCTTTAGGGGCTCCATGTGATTCCCCATATATCTTTTCTTTGCTTCTTCTCTTTCTCCTTGCTCTCTTTCTTAGCAAATTGTTTTCTTTTAACTCTATCTCATATATATCTTCTTTCTTTCTTCTCCTTCTTGTATATGGGACAATCCACCTTCATGTGTTCCCGCTTGTGACATTTATAACAAAGCTTCTCTTTATTGGTAACCTTTTGTTGTCTTTGTCCACCATTCCTTCTAAACCTTAAGAACTTCTTGAAGTTCTTTGTAATCATTGCAACATCATCCTCTTCATCAAATTCCTCTCCATCATCACTTGGCTCATTGTTTGAGGATGAAGCTTTAAGTGCAATTGAGGTAGGCTTCTTCTTGATGTCCTCTTGATCAAATGATTTGAGTTGCATTTCATATGTCATTAGGGAGCACATCAAATGTTTAGTGGAAAGATGTCCAGATTCTTCGATTCTTAGATGGCGGTGATTTTTGCATCCCAAGCTCTTGGCTAAAACCTAATCCTTAATATACGTGCAAAGTAAAATGGATCAATCTTTTAGGGACGGATGGAGTATAAAACTTGTAATGAAATAAAAAGAAAGAGATTATGGTAGTTTAATAGAATAACTGATAGAGAATATTGTATTTTCCTAAAAAATAAAAAAGATAAGATTAAAAAGTAATATAGGGAAAATTGCGTAAACCACCCTTGTGGTTTGGGCCTTTTGCAAAAAGACCCCTGTCGTTACAAAAGTTGCAAATGACCGCCTGAAGTAGCAAAAGTGTTGCAATTGATGATTTCTGTAACAGAATAGTTGAACTGTCTAAATTGCCCCTCTATATAAGCCCTAATTTTAGATCTAGGGTTTTTTTTAATTTAATTTTTTTTAATGATGCCCATCGCCGGATCTACTACCCGTTCCCGGTCTTGGTCGCCGGCCGTTCTATGGTCATTCTGCCTGCACCTCGGCCTTCGCCGGTGATCGACGCTCCCTCTCTTTTTCCCCCTCCCTCGGCCCGCCATTAACCCTATCCAACTGCTCCACCGATTGACCGCCATAAACCCTAGCCAATTGCGCCGCCACCAGCCTGATTCAACAACCAAAACCCTAGCCTATCTGAAACCAGGACCATTCGCGGGGGGGGGGGGAGGGGGGAACCCTATAACTAGGGTTTCGATCAAGCCTCCGTTAGGCTCACCACTAGCCCTGTCCACCCACCATGACCAGTGTTGCCGCCCGCTAGCCCCGCCATCAACCCCATACTTGCTCTGGCACCACCATCTCAATCCATCATCCTCTTCCGGTTGCCTCACCTGTTTGCTTGCGCCGGCCCTAATTAGGGGGTGGGCTTGTGCCGATGAAGGGCCTCAATCGCAGGGGGAGAAATGGATCGATGTGGCGATGCAGATCGAGTTCATGGAGTGGTTCACAGTGGGGGAAATGGATCGAGTGGCGATGCAGATCAAGTTCGCGGTAAGGATGCAGATCGATTTTGCTGTGGGGTTCGTGGTGGGGGGAAATGGACCTAGCGACAGCGAGGAAGGGTTCATGGCGGTGGTGGTGCAGTGGGTGGTGGCAGAAATGGGCTGTGTATGGGGCGTGGTGAAGGTAAGATTAGATTAGAGAGAAATTAGGATTTGAATAGGAGTAAAAAAAGAAAATGAGGGTATTTTCGTCTTTTTAAGGTATCAAAACGCATTTTTCAAGAGCGTGACGAACACGCTCCGTTAATTTAGACGATTTGTCTAACAGTTGCAACACTTTTGCTACTTCAAGCGGTCATTTGCAACTTTTGTAATGGCAGGGGTCTTTTTGCAAAAGGCCCAAACCACAAGGGTGGTTTACGCAATTTTCCCAGTAATATATAGAGAATTATTTTTGTCAAAATTTAGGAATTAATAGAATTGTAAAGATATAAATAAAATTTTTGAGTGAAGCAGGTTGACATAGAAGAGAGAGAAACCTAAAATCTATGTAATTGGTTGAATTTAAAATGGAAAGAAGGAATTCAAATCAAATTGTGTGAGTGAGTGAGTGAGTGAGTGAGAGAGAATCCAAATCATTATTACAAAGGTAAATAAATTTAAAAAATTTTAAAATTTGAAAATAGGAAAGTCCATATGGCGAACTAAGAGAGTGTCCAAGTAAGCGATGACTGGACAACATTCTCTCAGCTTCGACTTATATATATATATATATATATATATATATATATATATATGGGTCGTGATCTATTGCTAGGGCTAGCACGTTGCTAGAGCTGTTTTGCCGTCCGCTATATAATGTAGCGGACGATAATTCACCGTCCGCTACATTATATAGCGAACGGTGCTAGCGCTAGCAACGGATCAGCTATATATATATATATATATATATATATATATACACTACATCAATTAGAATAATCTAGACTTTGGACTAGACTTGACCTAAACGGACTGGACTTAAACTAAACATGCAATGAACCAGACTTGGATAATTAAACTGGACCGGACTAAATTAATTAAACAAAAATGGACTGAATTACTTAAATAAATCACATTACTAAGCATAGACTCAATAATGCACTCTAAAAAATATTAAAGCCATTATTTAAATAATTTAAAATGCCTACAAAAATGGGTGTCTACAAAACCCCTTAGGGATGGAGCATGCTTGCGAAAAAAAGGACAACGCATTTTGTAGTAAAAACAGGAAAAAAAAAGAGGACCATGTGACTCAAAGACAGACTCAGAAACGTACACAGACATGAGGTTGAACCTTTACAGGCTTCCTACGTATCCTCCCAATAGACCTGGCAAACGGGTATACCCGTTGGGGTACGGGTAAAACCCGGTCGGGTCCGGGTAAAACCGGGTCGGGTAATTTTTACCCGGGTTTTTACGGGTAGAGTTTTTCAGGATCCGTACCCTACCCTTGCGGGTAAGGTAATACCCGCGGGTACATGCCTAATATTTTTTTTTTTAAACAAACAGATTTTAATAGACTTTTTGTTTATATATTAGGCCTTTTTTAACTACTTAACATAAACACTTAACAGTAGACTACAATCTCTTTCTAGTTGCATTGCTACACGGCAGTGATATCTCAGATTCTCAATTCCAACACAATCACGCCTATCTCCGGACAACAATATCTCAACAAAAAAACCAAACATTACCTACAGGCTACAAATTACTTCTTACTTTTGAAGTAATAAAAAACTTAAATACGTACAAAATAAAAACACAAATAATATAAATAGATTTGATCGGAACGGTGGCAACGCAGTGGTGGTGGATCTGATCGAAGACGACGTGGCGGCAGAACGACAGTGGATCTGATCAAAGACGACGGTGGCGGCAGAACGACGGCGGATCTGATCGAAGACGATGGTGGCGGTAGAATGACGGCGGATGTGATCGGAGACGACGGTGGCGGCAGAACGACGACGGATCTGATTGGAGACGATTGTGGCAGCAGAGCGACGGCAGGTGGAGGCAAAGCGACGGCAGATCTGATCGGAATGACGGTGGCAGCGGAGCGACGGCAAGTGGAGGCAAAGCGACGGCAGATCTGATCGGAATGACGGTGGCGGCAAAGCGACGGTAGATCTAATCGGAGACGACGGTGGCGGGATGTTGGTTGTCGATGGATCTGATCTGACTGGTGGCTAAGAGAGATCGTGAGAGAGAAAGAGAGATCGTGAGAGGATGCCGGCGTCGTGCGAGGAAGAGAGTTCAGAGAGTGAAGGAACAAGGAAGAGCGGCGCAATATGAGAGAAGAATGAGTGAGTGACCGAATGAAACCCTAGCACTTCCTTTTATAGTTTAAGAAAACGGGTAAACCGGGTAACCCGCAATCCGACCCGGACCGACCCGAAAATTACGGGTCGGTTCGGGTACGGGTCTATTTTCGGCGGGTATTCAAAACATGTACCCGTACCCGGTATTTTGGCCCGGGTACTGTTCGGGTAACGGGTCCGGGCAACATTTTGCCAGGTCTACCTCCCAAGAGGAATCAGACCAGCGTAGTTCGATGAAAAACGGATATGTCCGAAGCCAGAGCCAACAATAAGAACGATTAGTTATCAAACAATATATAAAAGAACATTTTGCCTGTTACCAGAGCCACCGAATCGATTCGAATGGTCGACAGACCAAACTCACTTCTAGATGCCAGAGCTCCAAATTGATTTGAAAGAATCGTTTAGACGTGTAAAAGAAATAGCAAAACCGTTTATTACCGGAGCTCTCAAATCGATTCGAAAGGGTCGACAAACGACATATCGAAGAAAAATTATTTTGTCTTTTCAAATCATCTGTTTCGCTAAATCAGATGCAGTACATATAAAAGTACCAATTAGCTCGAAAATCTATGAAACTTAAATTGAGACTTCCTTATACTATATCAACATTAATATAATTTTTATAGAACTTAATATGAATTTTAAAGATTCAAAACGAACTTTTAGAAAAGTCAAATTTGCAGAAATTGTTAAAAATATTAAACGATTAAAAAATATAAAATTTTATCAGTAATTCTAATATTAAGAATCATTCTGTGAAGTTTCAGCAGTCTACCACTAATGCATGCTATCCTATGGCCACATGGTACAACTGCGCAAGCACAGTGTACCACCCCCATTGTGCAAACCCATAACTGTCACCCATTTTCTTCTTCCCTTCATTCTCTGCAACCCAAATGCGAACTTCCGTCCTGGCCTAGTCCCACTGCCAGGTTTAAAAGGCCTTGTCATTAGCTTACACCCAAAATCTCCGGACTCCATTGTCGTAACTGTAGCGATCATCGAGAGGTTTGTCGTATGGTTTTTGTAGCTTAATATTCTGGTCTGTTAGCGGAACGAGGGTAAATCCGTCTGTTGGATCAGCACCACAAATCAGATTAAGGTTTGCAAGAAAGCACACAAGAACTGGTAGTTGTATAACGTTGAAGTATGACATATATCCATGTTCATGCAATGGCCTTGCCTGTACAAGTTCGAAGTTATGCCCATAACTGTTTAGGATTTCGGACCTATTTATAGGCAGATATCTGAAGAGGGTCGTCACCTTAGGACAAAGCTGAAGTCGTAATACCTCAAATTGCTCTCTAGTTTCGGGAGCAGGTTCTGGGATTTGGATTTATCAACAAAAACAGAGTGAAACTAAGAACTTCTGTCCAGTTATTGTAAGGACGGCAGTGACTACTTGTGGTCCTCTCTGGATTGCGAAAAGAGAGAATGCAACATTGTTTTGGGTAGTAGACGTTTCCATCACTTGATGGTTACTCTTGTGGCTTTTGCTCTTCACAAATTTGGTTCCTTATTAGCGATGCCCTGGCAATTGCTGAAAGTATGTCTCCCTGCCAGGAACACGGCATGCCTTTTAACTGTAACTTTTACGAAAATACAAGGTTTAAAGTGCAAGAAAGCCTATATTACGGCCATGCTTGCCTACAGTATTTTTTTTTGTTTTTGTTCCATTCACGCACACAAGATTCCATTACGGACACCCCACGGATTTGCAGTTTTCCTTACTTCTTTCTTGTTTTTTACAATCATTCTGAGATTAATTTCCACCTAGCTTCTCATCTTGCATTCACATTGTTGAGTAGCAAGTAATCTACATCATGATAATTTATTATATTAATTTCATTGTCATGGGGAACTACGTTTTGGCTTTCTGTTGTAATGTTTCTCAAAAGTTGTAGGGTTGAATATTGGGTTGTAAGTGTGTAAATGCGCTTCTTTGTTTACCATTTTTGTTTTCTATTTCCATTTTTATCATGTTCTTATCCTGTTAGGAAATATAGTTATCTGACGATAGGTGAGAGGTGCTCGAAAAAAGGTGAAAACATTTGAATGGTGTTTTTAAACATTCGTACGGTTTGGGTCAGATTTTTTAAAAATAAAAAGAAAATATGATAAACTACAAGATCAAAAAAAAAATCTTTCTTGTCATCATTGCAAAAATTGTAAATGAAAATTGTAATCGAACGGGACCTTTAAGGACTTCTACTTTCAACAGCTGCAGCGATTGTGTGGCGATCCAATCATAGCCCAAAATTTTCTTTCTAGCCGATGTGGGATATACCCGACCCACCCTTCATTACCCCAATCATCCTCTTGATGTAAGATATACCCAGGCTCGTCTTTTTCTCCCTCAACCATGAGCAACCCGACTTGGATAGCCCAAGCTTTCGAGAGTCGGTTCGGGTACCATATGTAACGACCCAGTTCATAACCCTACTACAGGGCATTGCTTCCCTCAAAAGGGTTAGCCAAGTAGGTGTTCATGAGTTCTTGGGCAGGGTCGTATAAGGCCAATCACAAATCATCACACATCTAATGTGGGATATCACAACCCCACCTTTGCTATGTTGAATTAGAGCTGGCCTGCAGAATTTTGGTGCTAGCTAGACTTGTCTATAAATGTTAGAGGCAAATAAATCGAATGTCCCAAAAGGACATGTCTTCACAAATAGGAAAGATAAAGACTTGCCTAGACTCTGGGCTGGCTACGGAGAGATATAAGCCTTACATAGCAATGATATTCGTGCAGTTTGTATATGCAGGCATGTCTTTGTTATCCAAAGCTGCAATAACAGAAGGAATGAACCCTCGTGTGTTTGTTGTGTATCGACAAGCATTCGCCACCATTGCGTTAGCTCCTTTTGCTTTCTTCTTCGAAAGGTCAGCACTTACCATGAGTTTCGAATATTATTCTCCATCTTGCGTAGGAGTTGACAAGTTTCTCTTTCTACTTCTATTTGGTTGTTTGAAATCTTCAGTGAGAAGTCTGCTCCCCTATCTTTCAACTTACTCTGCAGGATCTTCTTCGTGTCTTTATGCGGGTAAGTGCTTAATTTCTTTATGAGGATCTTTTTCACAATGATGTATACAATTATTTCTAACAACCAATACATGAAAAAATTCAGGATCACCATGACCCTCAATCTCTTCTATTTTGCATTGAATTACACCTCTGCAACGCTGGCTATGGCCATCACGAATACAATTCCTGCAACTACCTTCATAATAGCTGTTTGCTTGAGGTATACATTTGAAAGCATATTGACCTTACTCAACATCCGTGAAGAGACTGTATAGTTAGAAAACAGCCTAAGAAATAAATATTAAGGTCCCTGCATTTGATTATTCAGGATTGAAAGTATTTCCATAAACCAAAGGCATGGAATGGCCAAGGTGTTTGGTTCTTCTTTAAGTCTGGCTGGAGCTTTGGTTCTTACCTTTATCAAGGGACCTTGTGTATATCCAGACATCCATAAGCAATATTCTGACCATGCGACAAAGAGTTATTCCAAGGAAGACATGATAAAAGGTTGTCTAATGATTCTCTTATCCAGCACAACCTGGTCCTTGTGGCTTATTATGCAGGTTCATTTCACATCTCTATTCTCATCTTGGTTTCCTATAAGAAAAATGAAATGACCACCTTTTGTCATTTTTGCTTGTTTTCTATTTCAGGGTCCAATTATCAAGATATATCCTGCGAAACTAAGTCTTACAACTTTACAATGCTTCTTCAGCTGCATACAATCTGCAGTTTGGGCCATAGCAGTGGAGAGGGATATAACATCATGGAAACTTGGATGGAATATTAATCTCCTATCTGTGGCCTACTGCGTATGTTTCCTGATCAGCTAGCTACTGCATTCTTATGTCGTGAAACTTCAGAACATTTGAGGCTTTCTTCATGAAAACTGACATAAATTGAAGAACCGCTAAAGGAATTCAATTTTCATGGAAAGTCTAAATATTCCTCAAGTCTTTGTTGGTGCAGGGTTTAATTGTCACTGGCATTACCTACTGGTTACAAGTTTGGGCCGTAGAGAAGAAGGGTCCTGTATTCACTGCCATGTTCGGTCCATTGGCGCTAGTCATAACAGCAATCTTCTCAGCATTCATCTTCAACGACACCCTTCATTGGGGAAGGTCCATACCCCTACTTATGATCTAATATATGAATGAACATTCATTGTTATAATTTACATGTGATTACAAGCATTGAGGAGTGGTAATTTCCTTATTCCCTTCTCTAACTTTTATCGCAGTGTTTGTGGTGCTATATTGCTGGTGGTTGGTCTCTATGGTGCTTTGTGGGGAAAGATTAAAGAGGGTAAAATTCAAGCTAATGAGCAAAAATCAGGAACCAAAGAAGAAACTACACTGGAATGCATTGCACGTCTGTGATTGAGTGGTGGTGTTAAAACTGTATCCTATGACAATGTAGACAGATTGTCAAGTTCTTCAAAAGGGAGGAGGTTTGTGAACTCCCAGCAATATTACCCTCGTTGCTTCACTTTACAAGTACAAATATGAGTAGTGTGGAGTGCATTAGGCTTTATGTTGCATTTCGTTTAAAGAAGAAAACACATCCACCTGACAAATAAGTGTCCAACAGTAAATTGTAAGCCACCACAGAAAGAACAGATGAGATCAATACATTTAAATTTCTCTTAGCATGGCAGAACCAAAGAAGGTGTCTGTGCCAGCGTGCACACAGTTTCTTTTTCTCTTTGTTCTCCCTCCAACCGCAGCTACCCTGGTTAACTGAAGTTCAAAAAGCAAAACTGAACAATTGGCTTCTTTACCCATGTTGCTGCTGATTAGTTGATCGGAAACCACGGCGAGGAACGTCAACAAGAGTGACTGCCAGCTGGGGGTTCCGGTGGGAGAACTCTCCGATGCTTAAGTCAGAGCACAACTACAAGATAAAACTCTGAAAGCTATCATGGACGGGAAAATCAAAAGCATCATCTACCTGAAAATGAATTAGATGCATCTTGGAGTGAGATACGTTAATTAACTCTAGATTGGATCAAACTAACCGATAATCTAAAAGAAAAGGGTAAGATCAAACTAAAAGAAACAAATAACAACGAACATGAAATGCTTTGCTACACGCTACAAATTAGAAAAATTACCTCCTGGAAAGTATTTCTACCTAGTCCATTTGAAAGAATTGAATGTTCACCTGACTTTTGTTTCAGGAAACTCACGAACCACGAGTGTAGTTTCTCGAGAGCAAATTGATCTGGACGTATAATTATCTGCGAGGCTTTATAGAATTCAAGCACATCACTGGTGGCATTCAGATCCCCATGAGGCCATGAAGTGAATCCGAATATCATTGTTCTTCTTTGCTAATTTCAGTTAATGGATCTGCACTACATACAAATTTTCACTATATGAATTAGGTTCACTTAGTTTGGATGCTATATCTCATCAATTCTAATTTGCTATGATCGCTAGGTCGCACACACCGCCTAATTACATTTCAAAAATATTTACCAATACTCAAAGGGCATATAGTGGAATGAATTCAACCAAAATTGGTTTAGAAAGTTGCTATCTTTAATAAATTACACTTGATCAATAAAACTTTTAAGGTGTAGCGGTGAATGATGAAGCACTATATATATTTGACGCAAGTAAATTAATCCAATTGAAGATTTCATGAGAACAACATGTTGGGTTGAAAAACTTTTAATCAACTATAAATGTGTGATGTTTCAACTTTGCGCATTTATGTCATAGAATACACAAATCCATTGATATATTGCACGCATTAAAATTAGGTAAGTATGTGTTAAATTTGAAAATAATATAATAAGAGTAATCCTAGCCATGCTATACCTTTTTCCTTTTCTTTTTGAAATGGTAGCCATGCTATACCTAGCGTAGTGTGGGTCATTCATTCTGTAATTTGTCTTTGACAAAATACATGATGTACACGGGTATCTCATAAAAGAATAAGATTCATGGACAATTTATTAAACCCAAATCTATATTTATATCTTATATATCTATACTACTTATACTAATAACAACATTTATATTTTTAATCTAGTACTCTTTTGATATTACATTGAAACTCACTCAGGTGGTGTCACTAAGTGTTCATTAAGATGACAAAAATAAAAAAAATATTATTTGTCACTCACTCTCATGTTTCAGTTAGCTAATAGAGTGAGTCTCACTCCCTTCACTTCACGTATATGCGCTTCTCCCTCGCGAGTCCTCCATCGCCATTGCAATTGAAATCGACAACCGATGACGTTATCGTTCATGGTATAAATCTTTTTCTCAAAAACTCCGCTCTCTTACCATTTTTTTGTACTTTTTTGCTCTTTTTCTCCATTTTCTTCTTTGCATTTCCCCATCCCTTTCCCCTTCTTTGCATTTCCTTCGCCCTTAACCGCTCTGCAATTCTAGTGGTTGTGCGATTAGCGGCGGTTGGGCGATTGGCGGTGGATGGGCGTCTAGACTTGGGGGTTGTGGGTGGCCGGCGGTGGTGGGCTATCGAAGGAAGGCGCGGTGGCGCGGATGGACGCCTGGTGGCAATTCACGAGCGACGGCGGTGGTGGGTGGACCGATCGATGGAGGCCGGAGATGGATGGTCGATTGGTGGCCGTCGGCGTGCGACAGGCAGTCATGGTTGTGCGGTCGGGAATCTGCACGGCGGCGTGTACAGACTCGTGTTGGCGGGAACTCGGTGGTCGGTCGTGGGTGGGTGATTGTTGGCTGTTGGTGTTTGTGTCTCTGTCGTTGTGACGGCAGTAGTGGTGGCTTCCAGGCCTGTGTTTTTCTGGCTTAACTAGCCATGGAAGAGAGGCGCGGCAGGGTTGGCGGAAGAGAGGCGAGCAGTCCAAGATTCGGCAAATCGCCGGTCGTGGGTCGTCGGCAAATCACCGGCATGGGAACTCTTCACTAATTTCGTCATCCACGTTAATTTGTTCGAAACCCATTAACAAATCTTCACCATGAACCGTCCATTTCATTCCCACAACTGATAACAGGAAAGAAAAATTACACTCTCTCTTAGCTGTTTCACTCTTTCCTTTACCTTTAGGAGCACTAGAATTAATGTGCTTCCTACCGGATTGTTTAAAGAAAGCAATAGATTCACTATATCAGACTGTTACACTGTCCTTTAGGAGCACTAGAATTGATGTGCTTCCCATCAGGATTGTTCTGACTCACCAAAGAAACCTTCAAATATCTGCCAAACCCTTTAGCTCTCCTCATTAGTCAAAGAGGCAACTCTTCCTGGCGGCATCACACAATTCAGAGGCACTACACACCGTTGAAATCAAGAGTCGGCGATTAGAGGCCGAAGTCCATGGCTCTTTTTGGCACTTGGGTCTGCTGATGTGCGTGTGTGTGTGTTTGCTGATGTCTGCGTGTGTGTAGTAGGGCTGGGTGAGAGAGCTAGAGGGCAGTCCAATTTCAGGACAGTTCAATTCTAGTCCATTTTGATGAAATTTAGGTTTGTTTTTTTTTTTTTTTAATGAATTTTTGGGAATTTATTGTTACATTTCAATTTCTAATTTAAATCTCTCTGTCTATTTTTTTTTTTAATGTACGCTAGCCATATAATTTAAGGGGTGGAAGTTAATGTAGTTATAGTGCTTGATAAAAAATAAAAAGTAGTCAGGAAATAAAAAGTTAATTTAAGGGGTGGAAGTTAATGTAATGTTAAATATGTTTTTTTTAATCAAATATCGCGTAAAAAGTAGTCAGGAAATATACAATGACGGAATCGCACACACACATCATGTGTACACGGCAGCTTGTAGATATATGATGAGCACAAAAGCATGTAAGAAGCACACCGTACATAAAATCAATGTTTTAAATGATTATCTTGGATGCAAAATGTATTTCAATTGACTCTAAAATGCATCTTTCAATACTACACAATCGTAGAACTCGAACATCCACTTTAAGTAAATTATGATTCTTATTTGGACCGGCATTAAGAATTTAAGAATAAGTCTAAAAACATACACGGTACGTTTTTTTAGCGCTACCCAACCAAAGAAGAGTTACAATAAGGCCATTTCTTGGGTGCAGTACCATGTCTATATAAAATTGCTTGGGTTGTCAATGACTTCAACATTCTCCAGCTAAAAAGAATTTGAATTTGATTGGACATAAGAGTGTTAAATATATGAGAAAGGAACCAAAAAAACCTACTTTAATCTCATTTAGTACCATTATTGATTATTCCAACAATAGGTAATAGTGACGTTTATTGCCCAATTCACAAAATTGCTCAAACAACCGAGTAGTGTGCCCTACATAAAACAAAAGGTTAATCAATTTCATATATGCTAAGATAATAGTTCCTAATTGTAGTTGAAGCATGTTGCTACAACCCCAAACTAAACGAAAAATGGTGATGTTTTTTCAAAACTATAACAACAATACCGACCTACTAAAAGAAAAAAAAATGATAAAAATTATAGATTTACTATGGGTAGATAATCAATGAATTTTTTGCATTAACTTGTAGCAAGTTATAATGATCATGATTAGGACAGAAGTCCTTGTTCAGGTTGAAACATGATTACATTTAAGAATCTAAGATAAAGAGAAATCCAACTATTTTGTCCCAAAGTTGCATGTGTGCTGGTTACTTTTGAGTCTTATTACAGTGAAGGAAGATCTTTTGCTTGGTAGGATTGTGATGGCTAAGATTGCGAGGGACAGGAGAAGGAGGGGAGAAAAAGAAAATTTGCTTGATTTGGATGTTGCATTAGTCACTATATCTTAATTTCTTTCACTCGCACAACAGGCCGCCTAACCTCCTTCCAATCCATTCTCAGTTGCTATTCCTGTCCCAGACAGCCTGCTTCATAATCAAGCAGAATAATGCTACCATTCACTTATTTTTGGATGTCATAACCTTCAAAAAGCGGATAAATAATTCAAAAACAGAGAAGAGATGCCACCAGTAACTTATTTGTGTTGCGTCTGCCACAGAGATAAGCATGCAATCCAGTACTAATTCCCATTAATAGACCAGCCTAAGAATCTAAAGTGGTCAAGCACTTGATGTTCAGCGATTGCAGAAGGTAGCTTTAGAGGAATATTATGTTATTCTAAGCTTTACCCGGCATTTCTGGTCCTTATGCACCGAGTCTAACGAGGTACTGTTACTATAAAACCACTTCTTTTTAGGAATTAAGTTTTAGAACCTTAATTTGGAAGTGGCATAATCCATATATCTAAAATACCAAGGTAGAAGATGTCGTGCAAAAATCTTGATATTTTGTCATGAGATGAGACCAGAAGAACCAAAGACCGATCCAGTGATAATGAAAATCACCATGCCTATATGCTTTTCCTCTTCGAGCTTTTCTTATTTGGAGTTGATTTGTTGCTCACATTTGTGTTAGAGCTAGATTGAAGGTAAAACGGGAAGAGGACAACTATCAATCTTCCGCCACTAAGGTAAGCTTTACGTCCTAATCGATTTATTAACAAAACTTTATTAACTTATGTATAGATAAAAACTCTTTGAATGTTAATTTTCCTTTTCATTATGCACGGGACAAAAAACATATACAAAGAGTTTCTCATGAAGAAAGATAGGGAGGTTGAAGTTCATAAATATCACCTGTAAGTAGGTTATAACACTATTTACTAGATTAAACTAACAAAAAACGGGAAGTGAGGGTACAAATAACTGACTTTTTTTCTAAAATCATAATAGTTCGGGACATATGATTGTTATAAGGTAGCAATTATTTCTCTCATGCTCCAAATATTCAACTAAAAAGTTTAAACTCAGTTAAATAGTGGTACGGAGATTGTCGCCATATATTGTAACGAAATGTCAAAGATTCGCTTAAAAAATTAAAGACATCCTAAGTTTATATGACAATTTTTTTCTAATTATAACGTTCACATCTCATTTGTGAGTAAAAACTAATCATACTAAATCATGCATTCTACTTTTGTTGCTAAAGTATGCTATTATAATGCTAGCTACTTTTCCAAAAGTTCCTTTCAGAGGCAATCTGATGCTTAATATATTTCTCGCATTCAAACAATGACAATTGGAAATAATCTATAAAATCACATTTTAAATGATATCTTGAGAAAATTATGGAAGTTAACCGTTGTAAACTATCTATAGAACTAAATCTTAAACAATATTTGAGAAATTAGAGAACACCCCGTGCGTTGCACGAGTAAAAGACCTTACCTAGTAATGAGTTTAATATAAAAGTTAGGATGGTATAACAGTTAAACAAGTGTGGGACACAATTAAAGTTGCTTTCTTTGGGTTTTTTTGTTTTTTATGTGGATAGATATTACTGCAGAAAAAGAGATGGATCTTTGTAGAAATCAGAATGCTCAAAAAAGGGAAAGAGAAGAACCAAAGTTTGTTAAAAACGATGTTAGAAATTCAGCAAAGCAAAATGGAAAGAGGGCATGAGACCATATAGTTGGACCTACTAACAACCACCCAAAAAGGCTAAATTTAACGGATGTTTCTCAGTTAGTTCGAGCAACGCCTCTTCCCATAAACGAACCTTCTAGTGTCAATGATCAAAGAGTAGTTGATGTTGCTGTAATTATTGGTGTTACATTGCTTAGTTCTAAATGATGTATGCTTACATTCAATTTTTGCTTCCACCTCAACAAATTGCTAGAGTTACAATTTTGAAGGTTCAAGGGAATGCTACATGCGTTGGACATGTTAACTTGTAGTTAAAGTGCTCAATGTTGACATCCATACATGCAACTAGAGATGTCAAAGGGCCGGGCTTGGGCCGGCCCAGCCCAAGCCCATCGGGCCTGCAAACGGGCCGGGCCGGGGCCGGGCCGAAGGAGGGTGAAAACGGGCCGGGCCGGGCCGGGCCTGGCGCAGTGAATCCTAGGCCTGGTCCAGGCCCAGGCCCTAAGCCCAATATTTAGGGCCGGGCTTGGGCCGGGCCCAGGCCCTTTTTTTTTTTTTCTCATGTTATTCAATTTTAACACATAACAATTTACATAGAAAAAATAATAAATGTGCATAGGCCCTCCTCCTTTATTTGATATTATAATACATACTCAGAGAGTCGATAGTCCCGTTCCTAATTTAGAATAGCCCACCACAAATGCTTTTTAGCGACATTTTGCATCTAACGCACTTTAAACCTATAAACATGTAATATCACAGCGAAGTAGATCGGTTCAAACTTACAAAGGAGCGAGACTATCGGTTTCCCAAACTCACGCAATCGGACGATAGAATTGGTATACGCTGGAACCAAGGATGCTTATTACAGCCAAGAAAATGAACAATGCATGTTCGAACTTACTGATACTTTTCCGAGTCTAAAAATCTTAATGCTTCAATATTTTGTTACATACTTCCTTAACAAACACATAATGAAAACTTTATAAAACCCCATTTACAAAAGGAGAAGAAGAGAATTAGAAAAAAGCTGAAGCTAAAAGAAGAAATGGGGTAGGTCAGCAAGCCAAAATATGGACAGACAAGGCACAAACCTGTACTTATTGGGTATGTTTTTAATCATGACAGTAGTCCTAGAATCTCTGCAATTTGATTCCACAATCGCATCTTCCTTGATCAAGAAACGAGGATCAAACTCCTTGCAGTGTCTTGATTTTTCGGCCAAACAGGGCCAGAATCGGGCCCAAACAGGGCCAGAACCGGGCCAAAACCGGGCCACCCGGGCCGGGCCAAACCCGGGCCAAATCGGGCCGGGCCGGGCCGGGCCGGGCCATTTCTGCTGGATTTTTCGGCCTGGTCCAGGCCCAGGCCCCCTTTTTTCGGGCCTCTACTGTTCACCTTCAGGGCCGGGCCAGCCCGGGCCAAAACGGGCCGGCCCGCGGGCCGCCCGGCCCAAATGACAACTCTACATGCAACACTAGAAGAGTGTTGAATGTTGCTGGAGATGTTGCCTATTACTGTCATCGAAGTTCTAAAGAAGGTTTTCTTCACTTTTACGCTCTTTTCAACTGAAAATGATGATAGAACTCTGGCTTACAGATAATCAAACATGAAACTGAAATTGAAGAACTTATATTTTCTTAGAGTGTGTTTGGATGAGGTAATGCGGTTTTCACTTTTATAGAGGATTTGAAAATACATCACACCAAATTCCTTGTTTGGATTATGATGAGATGGATTTTCAAAATTCTAAGAAGGATTTGAAAAGAGGATTTCGCGTTCTAAAATCCCCTGTAGAAATAACTAGTCCAGACTAGTTATTTGGCAAATCCTTTCCACAAATGTAGAAAGAAAGTGACTATCTTTTGTCTCCATAATTTTTTACATTCTTTTATTAAAAAAGGAAACTCTCTCTCATTAGTTTGTATTCATATTCCATAAAATTATCTCGATTCAATTTTTCAGATGTAAATCCACATATAAAATTCTTGCTTCTGTAAAACCACCCAAACACTATATTTGCAATTCTATAAATTTGTAAATCAGTGAATTTGAAAATGAATAGAATTTGAAATGCAATGTACTTTAAAATTCTTCATCCAAACACACTCTTAGAGGGTGTTTGGGGTTGATTTTGGTATGGTCAAACCTAATTAAATCTAGATTAAATCAGATGTATGAGTGTTTGGCAATTGAAATTATAAGATTTAATCTGGCTAAAAAAGTTAAAAACTGATTAAATCCATAATCCTGGAAAGTGAGGATTATGAAATAATCACTTTTTCCAAAATCAGGTTTGACCTTTAATTTACCATCATATCCCCATGTTTTTCACAAAAAGACATTTCATACCCTTTTAACTAATTATTGGGTGTGACTTTTAAGGTAGACTTTATTTGTAATTTGGAGAAGTTATCGTACTATAAGCATTAATGTGAGATTGTTGGTATTTTTAATTCAGAATAAGAAGTAACAACTTTTGTAAGTGGTTGAAAATAGATTCTTCAATAATTTTTTTGTATATTGTAGTTATTTTCAAATGAAAGTTATGTTAACATTACTTCACTAAATGGATATTATAAACTTTATTTATGTACTGTCATTTATGGTCATTTTGCCGTATCAAAACTGATTTAATCAATTTCTATCCAAACACTTTTTGTAACTTTAAGTTAGTTCACAACTAATTTTGCCAAACAATAAATTGATTCTGTTTAAAGTAGATTAAATCTGATTTTGAAAACTGATTCAGATTTAAGTTGAAATCTACTATTCATAATCAATCCCAAACGGCCTCTTAGTGGTCAAGATTCTAGAATTTGAACTAAATTGAAATGTTGTTTTGGATCCTCGGTTAGAGTTACAACTTATGCAGAAATTTGGAATTTCGTCACCTTTTTGCGAAGCTCATCCATATGTTCTGTCATTATTTGTGTCTGCAATATATCTGTAAATCAACCATAATAGTTACAAATCCAAAATATTACAAGGGATCAAACCACTTGAACATTAGGAGTTACATAGCTTCTATAAAAACAATTGTCGGATAAAGAGCTTGGAATTTTGCTGCAATTGGTTATATGTAAAGTTTTGTGCCTATTTTTTTATCAAAATGAGTTGGATAAACCCCAATAGAACTTAATTATGGATTTTGGTATCTAACATAGACATCCATATGAAGAAGATGTCTAAGCTTTAGAAATAGAGAATCTCGTTGAACATTGCACATTCTCTTTATTTTAGATGGTGTGCAATATCTCTCGACCATTAGGCAGTATACCATCCTACATCACAATCAAGCTTCAATTCGTTCAAAGACCGCGAACACAATCAATCACAAAGCAAACTACTTCATGGCTATGCAATACCTTGTGTAATTTCCTAATGGTGAGGATTGCTATAGAAAGAACATTTTTAAAAGAGATGTTGTCTATTCTGAACCAACCAAGAGAAATATAGTGTCAATACGTCAATTTTATGCATATAAACTCCAATATAGAGAGAACGAAGGGCATACCTTGCTTAATGGACGCAAACTACTTCAATAAAACATCGTTGATGCATATACGTATATTGAGCAAGCTCGGTTGAATTGGGTGTCTCAAAATCAGGAAGAACAACTAGAAAATTTGTACAACACCATCAAGGATGTTGTTGTGCAAGGAGATTCATGTCCAACATCTGTAGGCAAGCGAGTGGTCTTGTTAGCTTATTTTACGGGTGGCCCGCGCTATATGCAGCAAAACTATCAAGATGCACTTGCTCTTTGTAGGAAATATGATCACCCTAATTTTTTTACGACCATAACATGTGATAGTAAATGGCCAGAAATACAACACTTCTTGGATTTCATTATGCGTCAAAAACCAGAAGATAGACCTGATACCATTTGTCGAATTTTCAAAATGAAGTTGGATGAATTGATGCATGACATTGGGGAAAATAGCATCTTCAGCACAGTTTGAGCAGGTACTTTTAAGTACGAAAAATAAAAATTTATTCATTAGCTTTTGTTTTCTGTTTTTTATTCTCTCACTAAAATTTTGTTACCCAGTTGTTTATACAATTGAATACCAGCAGTGAGGATTTCCCCATGCACATATCTTGATATGGCTTTCTCAACAACACAAATGTCTTAATCCAGCTGATGTAGACCGTATAATTTTAGCCGAGATCCTGATGAGAAAAAAGACTCTACTGGTTACAAACGTGAAACAACTTATGATGCATGAGCCATGTTGTGACTCAAGGCCTCACAATTCATGAGAGGGATGGACAATGCACTAAACATTATCCCAAAAGTTTGAGCAGTGAAACTTATGTGGATAAAAATGGATTCCCAGTCTATAAGAGGCGTGATGATGGCAGGGTAATAATCACAAGTGATGACATGCCACTAGATAACAAGTAAGCAAATTGTATATGTATATTTTTAAATTAAGTTAGTTTTTGCATATATTAGATAAATCACATTCCTTAACGTCATTTATTCAGATTTGTTGTGCCTTATCATTGCAATTCAATAGTCAAGTACCAAGCACACATCATCGTCAAATGGTGCAACTGAGCAAAATACATTAAGTATCTGTTTAGGTATACCACAAAGGGACCTCATAGAGCTACAATGGTCATAGAAAAAGCTAATAGAACAAGTGCAAGCAAAGAAGATAAAAGGTATTTTACTGTTGATGAGGTCAAACACTATCGAGATTGCCGTTACATCTCAGTTACGGAAACATGCTGGAGAATCTCTGAGTTCCCCATCCATTTTACAGTTAAATCAATGGTCCAAAGGTTATCTTTTCATCTAGAAAATGAACAACATGTTACTTTCAAAGAATCAGAGTTCTTAGATGGATTGATGCATCGAATATATCCTAGAGGGACAATGTTCATGCAGTGGATAGAGGAGACAAATAAAAGTGATCGTTGAGCTAGCTCTTTAGCTTACTGTGAATTTCCTGAATATTATTGTTGAGCCAAAAATATCTTGTGTAGGAAAAACATGGCACTACCATTGGTCGATTAGTATATTCTCACCCAATATTATACGAGCTCTATTATCTACGCTATTGAACGTTATGAAGGGACCAAGAAGCAGAAAATAAATGCAAAAAGTTAATGGAGTACTTTATCAAACTTTTAAAGAAGCCTGCTACTATAGAGGTCATCTTGAGGACAACAATGAATGACACGATATGTTGGCCGATGCTGCAAGGTGCCAAACTGGACAGTAACGACATGAAATCTTTGTCACGCTTTTGCTCTTCTGTGAGATAATTGATCCTGTGAAGTTATGGAAATTTCATTGGGTGAAATTTACAATACTCTCTCTCTCTCTCCCCCCCCCCCCCCCGGACTCATTAAATACATGCGAGGCATTTTCGTCAAAATAACCACCTGCTATATAATGTAACGGACGACAGAAAAAGTTAAATGAAACTTTGATCTACCCCGTCCATCCGCAATCGATGGACAGCTAGATGGTGCCAACAACTTGGCTCAAGTTGCCAGCGCAGTCAGTGAATCATGTCCCACGTATATTTAGAAGTTTTCAATATACTAATCTATTAAGAATCAATAGTCATATTAAGTCCTAATATTATTTCCTTAAAATTAATTAAATCTAAAAGTAAGGACCATATCAAATTTAAACGATTGTGAGATCATTATTTTTATTTACAATAATAGTTATTTATATTTTTTTGACCTTTGGATATATATTATCATGTTCGACTAAGCTTTTCAGAGATATAATTGTCAAAATTGAGTTTTGATAGATCAGTATATTGATAAGGAAGGGCTTCTAAATTATACAAGGCTTTAATTATAAAAATTAACTAATCTAGAGATAAGGATCACATCCAAGATAGTATTGACCTTTAGCGGCACTTTTTTTTTGATATATAATGTTTGTAAATTTTATTTCACATTGAATAAATGATGTGATGATAAGCAATGATGTATCACAAAGAAGATAATGTATAATTTCATTGTAAAGTTACGCATAAAACAAAACAAAGTCAGCAAGCATGGGTAAGTCAGTTTTAATTGGATCGTCTATCTTAATAAATTAAAGATGAATTTAACTTGATGAATATGTTGGTTAAAATTTTTGGTCAAGGAATTCCTTACTCTAAAGTTTTGCACTATCCTATTCAGTTGCATTAGTTAATCTAAAAATAGCATAGTATATAAATTCCGTTTGAGATATATTAAAAAAATATAGTGTAAATTTAAAACCTTGAGCATGTGAGTATGAATTAAATTCAACTAATTTTAAGTTGAAATTTTTTTGAAAAAAATCCTTTTCTATGATGCTTTCATCGTGAGTAATTAAACTCTTAAGCATTATAAATTCTGAATTAGATATATTCTAATATTTTATGATTTAAGGTTAACTTTATACTCCTAAAGACTCTTTCTTTTATAAAAATAAAAAACTAGATATCCCAAGAATAGAATAACATATAAAATCTAGAAACATATTAGTTATTTTGTGATGAATGTAGTCTAAAACTTAGATTGAAGAACCTTATTTTTTTTAAGATAAATCTGACTTAATAAGCATGCTTATTATGTACTTCGTTAAATTTTGGATAAATTTTGTTCAACAATTTTCTTATTACAAGGTTTTGAAATATCCTATTTAGTCATGTTGGTTAAACTTTTTAAATTTCATAATTACCTCATGCAGTAATTACTAATTTCTCTCTATACTTTACAGCCGGATTCTATTTGCTTCTTAAAATGCCACATCATCCTTATTTAATAAATCGTGTTAATTAGCTTTTATGATTCACATGCAATTAAAATATATATGGACCAAAATTCTCTTTATCAAAATTAAATTAACATGTAGTTAATGTTATGAGCAACTCATTGAAATATACGAATTATTTTTAAAAGATACTTAGAAAATAATAAAAAATATCTTATGCAAAAATAGCAAATTAAAATTTACTTTTCTTTTTTGCGTACTAAATAAACTTCTAATTTTTGCTCCCCTATATAGTAACTAAATCATAATTAGCATTTATGCAGAAGGTCATCGCTTAGTGATATTTCTTCGCAAGGGTTAATTTATTTTATTCAAAGGAAGTTCACCCATTTAAAAATAAAAAATGACTATCTTTGATGAAATGACCATGAAATTATAAAATTGTGCAACAAATTATATTGTGCGATAAAAACTTCTAAAATAAATGACTTTTAATAAAATCGACCCATACTTGGCACGATTTTCTAGGCTAGCTATAGTCATAGGCTGTCTTTGTGTGCTTGTGGGTTGTTTCTTCAAGTGGATTGTGTTCCTTTGTTCCTGCCTTTTTCCGTACAAATAGTAATTGCTGCAAAGATAGAAGGTTCGAACTCGTTTAGAGGCCTCCGAGAGAGGCGATAAGCAAGACAACAAATCTTCCACTGCCCCAACCCTCTCTCCATTCCCCGTCTCTGTCACCACTGTCGATTTTTCGGTGGTGGTAATGTGGTAGTTTAGATTGGTAGATCGCTAGTTTCTAGGGTTGTTTTTGTGGGATCTTGGAGGTTCTGGAGAGCTAGACGGCCATGTCACTACGTTGGTTCGCGATTGGTTCAATTGCTTCTGCATCAGTTCTAGCGCTGAAGATCGGGTGGAAGTAGATGGAATGGATAAGTTGTTGATTCTTTGGGGTCTTCCTCGTTTGGGTGGTGGTAGGCTTTGGGTGTAAGGTTTTTTCTCTGTTAGGTTTGTGGTTGCGCCACCGCGGGTTGGTGTTGGGGTGGTGAGTCTAGGGTTAGGCTATTTCTTTTAGGGTTTTTTGCATCCCCCCCCCCCCCCCCACACACACAAAGTTGATTCCCCCTTGCCCTAGAAAGGTTTTTGTGGGTCGCTATTGTTGATGGGTAGCTGTTAGGTCTCGGTTTGTGGTGATTTATGGATTTTAGGTTGCAGTGATTCTGCAACTAGATCGATTGTAGTCTTGTTTTCCTCTTATTGAAGAGGGCACAGAGCTGGCGGTAATTTTGCAGCTAGATCGAATGTTGTTCTATAGGGGCTGAGTGGACTAAGCTACCTGGGAAACTAGGTGCAATCATATGAAAGCTTGGCGTAACCAAACCCCGAGGTGTATCCCCCACCATCAAGGATGCCGAGAACCGTGCCCGGGCTACACCGCCATGTGAACATGGAACGGGTGGTTCTGAATTACCATGTGTAGTAGTGTTCAACACGACCATTTGTCCCATATTCCCTTGATCACCATTGCCTAAAGTCTGCAGGCCCCTAGTGTAAATCTCATTATTCATCTCCATGTCCATTTCATTTCTCCCATTAGCATTCGGCCCATTAGTCCTCTACATGTCCATTTCATTGCTCCCATTATTATTCGGCCCATGAAGAATAAGGGGCCTAGGCCATCTAGAATAGCCCTCCATAGTATTGCTCATAATTGTCTCTATCTCCATAGAAGAGACGACGGCAGCAGCAAGGTCAACACCTTGAATCTTCCGCCACTCTTCCTCCAAGGCCACCACCGGCAAACGTTGACCACCGCCCTGCCGCTCCTCCTCCTCAGCCGCCATATGTCCCCCACGTGCATGGAAACCTGGCATTCCCACCGCCCCGTCTTGTCGCAGCCACGTGGTAACCCATAAGAAGGCTGAATCCACCTCGGTCGCATGCTGCTCACCGCCTCCAGTTCCAGCCATCTCTGTCACCGTCGGCGACTGAGCCCCCAATCCCCCTTCCATCACCGGCGTCCTGGAACTTGGCTTCCCACTATGCGGTGACGTGGGTTGATTACTACCCGTCTTCCCTGATGAAATTTCTGATGAGTGGTCATCATAAATGAATAATGCATGTAAGTCATCTAATGACTGCTCTGGTTCCATTGAGTGCCTCTGATCGTGATAGTCAAACCGTAAATCAGCCCTACCATCCACTTCCAACAATTGCACATGGCTGGTACGATTAAAATTTTTGTTTGGCCATGCCAGTAGTTGTTCGTCGAATTGCACGATGGTCTTACAGTAGTAGTTCCAAATACGGCGCCAGCGCAGATCGCAAAAATTCATGATCAACCCCATAACTAGCCTCCTCCACAGATTTGGTGCACATATAGTTGGAATGCCCAATCACACCACAGCGGAAACGAATCCGAAATATTTTCTCGTAGCTAAACGGAATCCACCATGGCCTCCGATTACCCAGCAATTCCACATATGTTCCTGCCACAACCAGATTGAAAAGATTGATACGAACCCGGACTCGAATGTAATCGTATTTCCGATTGCCGTCCGGAGGCCAATCAACCGCTACCACGGGATCCCCCGCCCTAGTAATAAGCATAAATCTTCTTCATTGAAATACTCATATGGTAGCCTCTGTAGTTGTATCCATACCGGAATTTTGTCGAACCTATGTTCATGGAGTGGGGTATTAGGAATTATGGCCTTGAGGATGACCAACGCCCCACACAAATTACACGGGCTGCCAGCCAAAAACAGATCCCTTGCATCCTCCCGCTCAAAGTGAAACATGTATAAACCTTTGGCTCTTTCGATTCGGATAAAACCCCCCGCCATCCTAATGCGCTTGTACCTCACGTTATAGACGGCGCTTGGAGAATTTTTGAAAATTGACAAACTTCCCATCTAACATAGAAGCCCATCGTGCACGCACATCCAAAACGGGTGCCAAATCCGCGGGTATTAACCATCATCTCCTATCAACCGAGTCACTTGCTTCAGTGTTAGTGTTCCCATAGCTAGGACTAGACATCATGTTGCCGTACAATTATGCACTCCTGACTGCGTGAGATACCCCAGCAAAGAAAGACCTAAGGTCTCATGAGAACCTGAAAACCATAGCCTTTTTCCTCAACCTGCTGGATTTTTCCTTTTTACCGTGTGTAGTTGAGTGTGAAAAAATACGAAAACTTTAAAATGGACTCCAGATCACCAATTTAGCCATCTAATCTGGAGAACTCTAGATTCGGATTGGAACACTAATTTTTATGGTAAGAAGGTGTTCGACATCTCATCATGTCTTGAACAAGTGTCTACTTGTTTTTATTGGTTTTAGATAATTTTAGCAAGAATTTGAACATAACTTAATTTCCTATTCATTTCAACTCAAAATATGAGGCTAAGTAGTTTGCATACCTGATCGGGTTAATCAGGATCAAAGTCTCATAGTTTAGACCTGAGGGGAGCTAACCTAAATTATGGTATGTGATTTTGTGAAAATAGTCATACTACTGAATTCTATGGAGCTAAGTAGTGGAAAGCAAATTTTATCCAAAGACCAGAATTTGATAGCGGGTAAGGACCTTAATCTACTATAAGTAAAAAAAGGTAGAAGACTTTTACCTTTTGGTCTAAACTAACCAATTGTTGGTTTGAATATACTCTTGATGTAATAAAAATGCAAGAGAAGTTTATATGAATATACGGTGGGAGGGGATCATAATATATTCTCTTGATGGAGAAATCTCATAGTGTAATGACAGCCTAATTTTTTGATGTGTTTAAGCATAGTTATCAATATTGTAATGGTACAGGCCAGTATGTTCCACTTTTGCCTTCTATAGGTTAGTATATCTTTACACGTACCAGTCAAAATACCGCTCTATATCTGTTATACTTGCTGGTACGGGTGATACCGGCCGAGATAATGTGCTTTGTATCGGTTCTTTTTGTTGGAAAATTTATAAAATTGACCATATAAAGACTAAATAGGTAAAAACCAAAGAGACTATCATACCGATCAAATCCTCAGCCTTTTTCTCATAATACATCCCAAATTTGCAGAATCTTTCCTAGTTAGTCTTCTATCGTCATCGCAATTTTCAGTTTGTTATTACTTTTCTTATTAACTTTGATTTACTTTATGGACAGAAGGATTCATCAAATTCTTTTATTTATGCAATGTACAACTTCTGCTTCCCACACACACACACACAAACGTTATTCTTGAACTCAAAGACGTTATTTTTTAATAAGATCTTATTCTAGAACAAACAGTTCATTTTCGGAATGTCACCTTTACTAACCATAAGTGCCAAGCATTTTGATTCTTATATATTTTTCTTTATTTCTCAAATGAATGAGTATTATATATACATAACTAATGAAAAGTTCGATACGGCACCGCTACCATAAGTACCATTTTATGGAGAAAATTGGTGCGTACTACGAAAGAATATTTATAACTATGCGTTTAGAAGTTATTCGGGGGCTCTTTATATAAAGGACCAGAGGTCTAAGGCCGGTACATCTACACTTTTCCTTAGTGTTTTACTTTTAAAGCCCTTTGTTAGAAGAAGAAGTTCACCTACCATAAAATTGCAAGTGAATAAAGTAAAAACAGAGTAATGACCCCATCACAAGACATTACTTCCCTTTAAAGGGCTTCCTAATAGGTACTTATAAAATCATAGACAATGTCTTAGAAGGGCTGAATACTAGACCCTGACTTGAGTGAAGCCAACAGAAGTAAATTGATACCATAAAGCCTTTAAAAATAGGGTATTGACAGCACTAATAGTTATTATACTTTAATTAGCAGAGTTCTTTCTATGTGATAAAAGGGCAAAGTCCAGATTACAGCTATCTCTTTATATAAACAAGACCGATTGCATTACGCATGGCTAAAAATAACCGAAATGGCAAAAAGAACGTATAACAAGAGTTAATGACCAAACTTATTTTACATGCATATAACATTTTAAAACTTAGGGTCTGTTTGAAATTGCTTTCAATTTTAGTTTTCTGTTTCCAAAAAAATAAAAATCAGTTTAGTTTTTATTTTTTACGAAAACAAATGGGTGTTTGATTACCATGTTTTTATTTTGAATTTTTTCTTTTGGGTGTTTGATTACCCAATTTTGATTTTGAGTTTTTTCATTAGTGGTGGTTGCGGTGGCGATGGTGGAGCGCGGTGGCGGCCGGCCAGCGGCGGTGACCAGAGACAATGGCCGACAGCCGACGACGGTGGCTGGAGGTGGCCGGTGGCGCGGGGTGTTGTGGTGGTGGTGGTGGTCTCAAAACAAAAATAAAAATTGGAAACCCAAAACTTCAAAATTAGAGTTTTCAAAAATAGTCATGTTTTAAAAACTGATTTTCAAAACGAAAATTATATGTTAAACGCATTTTTTTCTCTAGTTTACAAAACTGGTGAAAAAAATATAAACCAAATGGTTTTCAACACAGGATTAGTTACCAATATGATACTTTTGAAAACAGGTTTCTAAACTACGATTTCAAGTTGTGGAAGTGTTGCTTCAATATAGACGTTTTGAGAAAGTGTGGACCTATTTTATTTTAAAACGTGCATTTTTTATTTTTATTTTTTTGGTAACGTAGAATAGTTCAGTTGTGGTGTAACTTAATACAGTACCATTAGTACACAAGGTCATGACATTCTCATGATTCGCTTAAATTTACATTTCATGATACAGATAAGCCAAAAGAGGATTCATAGTGTAAAGGCATGTAATTATGAGTTCGTCAAAACACTAGTGTAGACATCCCATTTTTATAGTTATTATTAATTAAATAATTAGTGGGCTTAGATATTAATTAGAGTACATTATTAAGTTTAAGTCTAATAATGTGACCTTAATTCGGGAGAGTCCAGTCCAGTCCATTCCATTGGTATTGTCCAAACCAACCGTTCAGTCCAGTTTAATGGTACAGTCTAGTCCAGTTATGTCAGTACAGTCCAATGTCTAGATTTTTATTTTATTTAGTTAGTTTGTCTTGATAATTTAGGAAAATAATCTATAAATTATCCCTAATGTAAAGATTAAATCCATGGTTTATATGGTTAAGGGCGATAAATCCTGAATCTGGTACATCTCATCTACAAAATCAGAGATAATCCTACCAAAATTAGGGTCAGATAATACCTCAAAATTCGAGAAAAATCATGTTTAAATTATGACATAAACCGGCCGATTTTCGATCCTGAGTTTTGTCAATCTACGATCTTATCCAATATTCTGACTTATGGCATAAACCGGCCGACTTTCGACTAACCGACCGGTCAATTGAGTTTTGTCAATCTACGATCTCATCCAATATTCTGACTTATCTCCAGCCTTGCAGATTGGCATAGCCAATCTTATTAAATTATGCGATCCTGAGTTCTATTTACAAAGCCCTTGACCTTTATTTTTAAGGGTCTGGGTCTAAGTTTTGAACCTTAAGAGCTTATTCTCTTTAAAGCTTCTGAACCATTTCTCCAAGAAGCGATACGTTATCTCTCTCGCGAATCTTAGCCATCTATACTCACCCTAAAGTGTGTTTTGTCTTTGCATCGCAGATCATTCGGAGAGCATCCTCGAGTCTTCCCGACAAGCTACGTCCAGAGATAATCTTTAATTGTTTTCTAGCTTTGAAAACCGTATAGAATTGTCCCTCATTCTCCGTAGTCACATTTCTATTATAAAAATCAAAAGAGTCTTTTACATTTCCTTATCTAAGTTTAGGACCGGAAATGTAGATTATTTTCCGTAGAATTGAGCAATTTCAAAAAATTTAACATGATGAAGAACATTAGCTATCATGGCTATTGAACATAAATAAGACGCAACTGCTTATTTTAAACCTAAAAGTGAATAGAGATGTAGGAGATTAGTTTACCTCCAGAGCTATTGAATCCAAAATTCAGGAAAAAGAGAAGTGGCGGCAGCTGCATTGGTGGGTTGAGATAGCTATAGCTTTAGATGTTGAAACGACTAAAGTTATAAGCGGCGTCGACGACGATGGAGCATGAGCGAGTAGCAGCAAAGGCGCAGCGTGGACGAGCAACAGCGATGGCAGTGGATAGTGACCAGTAACGACAGCGTGTAAAGAGGGGCAACGACCGCGATCTGTCAGTCGTGGGCAAGTCGAGATGATGACGGTGTTATGGGATCAACAACAACAGAAGTGATGAAGGAGATGAAGAGATGACGACGGTGGGTTTGGTGATAGAGATCAGGGTTAAGCAAGTTTTGGGAAATCAGGAGACAAAATTCTCATGGCTAAATGGACACCGATTTATAACCACCGTGAACCAATGTATTAATGGGTTGCAAGATATTTAACCCATTTAGACTCAATTATCTAAATGGGTGGTTTTGAGAGACTTTTAGGTGGACGAATTTTTGGACGGGTAGATAAGGCAATTTAAGCTCAAGTCACGCAAACTAGATGCCTAATAGCTTTTGCTTGTCACGGCCAAATACAGGTCTATCAAGACTAGGGACATGATTCTTTGCTGCAATAAGATCTCTACTCATTCATCTTCTATAAACTCTATGCATGATGAAGAACAAACTACTTGACTGGAACTTTGACATTTCCGATCATGGCATGTCTTGATGGTGTCTTTTGACGTAATGTACTGCCTTAAAGGCAAAATAGGTCATCTGTGTAACGGGTAATCCTGACTTAGCAATGCTTTTCTACCATTTATCAAAAACAAGGGACACTGTAATGAGTGCAGGGAGGCAAGGAGCACCATGATTGTTTTTTATACTTCAATAAAGAAAAAGAAATCACCAGAGGGACCAAAAAGACTACGGACACGGGAAGTATACACATGAACAGCCCAGGCAGAACCATTCCAAAAATTGAAGATTCAGATCAAGAAAATCATAACCCTAGTAAAAATCATCCGCTCGTTGAGCCAGAAATTAACAAGACTCGAGGGAAAAACTGACCCAACCTTGGCGAAGACAGCTCAAGATCCCGGACGGGTATTTCTCTACTTCCAAATGTCCAACAAAACAGAACGGGGCAACATTACATCTTTTACCGTACTCCACGGAACTCTAAACCCACTCCGACCCACGCATAACCGACTATTCCCATTAATGCAAAAATGAGACACCACTAGCTACCTCCTTTCAGTGAAGTAGGAGGTGATCCACCTCGCTTACCAACTCAAAATAATCGCCCCTTGAGGCAGCTTCCATGCAAAAAAGGGCCACTTTGGGTTGTGCCCAGGGATGCATGACAGTGATCCTATCATGTTCCCCTATATCCAGCACTCCAAATACTACTTCATTGAGAGGGAAGATGTTCCTTTTTCCGCGACACCTATATAGATAGTATAATAGCTCCTACAAAAGCTAACCCAACTTCTTTCTCATCCAAAGGCTCCATAGCACCAACTGCCATAAAACAAATTTTGGATGTCATCAAGCTCCCAGTCCTGAAAACTTGCGCGTAAACAGGACCATACCTTCATCCCCACCCCGGGACTTCTTTAATGCACTTTGAAATATTAGCTTCCCAGGTCCACTGCGAAGCGTGAAGGATCCAGATAACTAACACAAGGGCGTGTATATCACCACGCCACAAATCTGCCCAAGATCTCACCCTCATCCTATTTCCCAACTTAAAGCGAATGCGAGAGTAAGCTTCCGGCCATTCCATGACGCACCTAGATAACAGAAAGCTTCAACCCAACTAGTTCCAACAGAAGCTTCCTCTTTTTGTGAAGTATATGCCACAACCATTACGCCTGATTAAAGGCCATAAAGTGAATAAGGCCCAACCTGCCTACCTCTACAGGTCTGCACACATCTCTCCGCCTTGACAGATGATATTTGAATTGCTTGGGATCACCTGTATACATAAGAAATCTTTCCTGAGTTTATCCAGCACAAGAAGAATAGACATAATGTAAGTTAGCCAGCTAGATATCTTCACATCTGGTTAGTGCAAGTCTTCGACGTTTTCACCATGCAAGCCTCTTTCCAAACCATTCTAGCACAGAAGCCCGTGCTGCCTTTGGTTTAGGGGAGACCTAAAGGCAAACTCAAATACAGTCAGCAATCTCTTTACACCATCATCCCAAAATGTTAGACAAGCCAGCAACGTTAGGCACCAACAGGTAAGAGCTCGCTTATAAGCAAATTAATCTCAAGCCCTTTCACTTCTTCAAAGCACACTGATACACACCTCAAAAACCAGGACTTCTCGAATTCTTTATGGTGAACATATAAAGTGGACACAATATTCTAGTGTCAACCATCCCAACGGTGTTCGAGTTATTATAAAGAAAAATGCAGTGTGCACTCTCCAAGTCCTCCAATCAATCATCCAATTGTCACAAATCAGAGGGTACAAATTCATTTTTCATATACCAGTTGAAAGAGTACAAAATAAAAGCCACAACATTATTCTAAATGAATTAGTGGCCACGAAGGTGCTCTGCAGAATTTGCCCTGATTTTTCTATTTTCGGGCTTTTGCAACTCCAATATTTGCCCCACAGCCCACCGCAATGCTGACCCCCACGTCCACACACATGCATGCATGCTAAAAGCATCTACTACTGCTCGACATCACTACACGTCAGAAAACATCTTATAGTGATTTCACATCTATTTTCTTAGTGCTAAACAACATCAACATTCAGTAAAGATCAGTACAACCACCACACATTCAGCTCCCACAGCTAAAACCCAGTTACAGATGCCGTAGCATTCATAAATTGGCAAATCCGCGGAAGTGCTCATATGCACATATCTAGGCCTTGATAAATCGAAGATAATGCCTAGAAGAATGCAGTAATAGAAACCCACTCAACCCAAACACATCTGATGTGTACATGCCATACATGCTCCAGTTAAAATGTATGCAAATGAAGAACATAAAACTTTGTACTCCTAAAGCACAACACCAAGTAACAGTCAAATTGACAATCCAATTCAAAGACATGATATTACTTTGTGCATGGAAACAGCATTGCAGTATCGATTCCATTCATTAGTCCATATCATTTAGCGAGGAAACAAAGAAGAAACAGATGAAAAGCCCAATAACACTATCGGTACATTTCGTTTAGCGAGAAAACAAAGAAGGAACACATCTACAGCCCAATTTAAAAGGTAACATGAAAGGTTCATCTTTTGTGCTTTGGTACATTATCTTGGCTGCCACTGCCAATATTCATATGCCTTACCTGCTCCCTCATCCATTTCCTCAGAAATTTCAACTTCTCAGACATAAAATTGCTATTAGAGGTTACACCAACCAAATTCAACCTCTAAAAGTGCCTAACTCACAATCTACAAACAGCACGTGGATCTTATAACACAAAATTTTATGTTCAAGCCGTAAATAAGCAGGGCTGAATAAACACACAAGAGCAGCCAATCGGTTAATCTAAAACACCAATATAAGCCATGTTAAAGACTACTCAAAAATATTCAGAACGATCAAGTCTGGGCAGCAAAGCATCTCCTACCTACTAGGCTACTAGCCCAAGAACAAACCATTTCAATGTAAGCCCATGTCAAAAGGCCAAACAAAAACATAGCCTATCAGAACTGAACATATTAATACTTCGAAGAAACACCCTAACCTGTAAAAGTATCCCAATCTTCCACCGCCCTTCCCTTACTCACTTCATCACCTTTACCTCTTGTACCGCAGGTACAAAACCGCCACTACGGCAATGGTAGCAACGGATGCTCCTGCCGCCACTGGCCACTCCACCTTCAAACCCCTATAACCCTTCTCCCCATTTCCACCAATCCCCCTGTCCATAACCACATCCTTACCATTAACAATCTCACCCTTCCTCTCTTCCATCTCCTTCATCTTCCTCTCCGATTTCTTCAACAGCGCTTCCAGCTCATTCTTCACAATCTCCAGCTCATCCCTCTCCTTATTCGACCGCTCCATCTCAACTCTATTCCTCGCAATCACGTTCTTCAACTCCTCCGCCGACTTCTTCAAACTACGAATATGCCCTTCCTTCTCCTCGATTTTCCCTTTCATCTCCTCCTCAATCCTAGCCCTCTCACTGTTGTTATCACTCTCTTTCGCCTCTAACGCTTCAATTTTTCTCTCCAACTCCCTAATTCGGGCCTCACTCTCCTCCTCCAGCGCCTTGTTCTTACTAATCCGCTCCACGAGCATATTCCTCTCCTTCTCCAGCACCTCCAGCTTCGAATTCTTTTCTGATTCGCTCCTTTTCAACTCCTCTACCGCCCGTTTCAGCTCCAATGCATCCGCCTCCGCTTCCTCTCTTTCTGCGGACACCGAGAGGAGATCGTGCTGCAGCCTGGAGGTCACAGTCTCCAGCTCGGCCGCCCTCGCAGCGCCCGCCTCCAGCGCCTTCTTGTCTGCCTCGGACCGCTCAATCTCCGCCTTCATCTCCGCCCTCTCGCTCTCCAGCGCCTCGATCTGCTGCTCAAGCTCGCCAATCTTGTCGCGGATGGCGTTATTTTCATTAGCCGAATGCGCGTTTTCGTCCTCTAGCACGGCAATCCGATCCATCAGAATGGAAACCTTGGGATCGGCGGCTTCGTCTCCGATGATCTCGACCGTCCGATCGTCGGTGACGCCGTTGGTGATTGTCTCGTCGGCCATAACGGTACCCCTGCAAGCAATACGAGAGTAAATCAAAACTCTAAAATACTAGTAGCAATTAACGAGTACGGACAAGATTTCTGGTTAACGAAAAACAGAGGGTTAATGCTTACGGTACTGGAAAGCGACAAAATGGGGTGGTAGTGTTGGTGAAATTATTGCTTTTGTTTGGATGGAGAAAGAGATGAGCAAAAGAGAAGGGGGAAAGGGGATAATGTAAAGACAGAGGTCTCTTTACCTTTGCTTTTTGGGAGAGTGAATTTTGGAATGGATTCGAATTCGAATTCGAATTCGATTCGATTATTAGGGTTTCGGAAATGTTCACTGTTCAAGCTTTTCCTAATTTCAAAAGTTTTATGGGAAACGGTTCTTAGATATTTCTGATTGATGCCCCACGCGCTAAAATGTGTGTTCGGGCTCGATCTTGAGTTATCCCGCTTCCAATGCGATTAAAATGGGCTCTTGTTGGTCACATTCTGTCGTCCACCGTTATGCGGATACGGGATGTTACTTACCTGGTATCTCTTTATCTATACTATTTATTAAGCTAAAATTTAATTTGATCGGTATTACATAATTATCAATTTATAATGATGACAAGTGGTATTTCAAAAAAAATTTAAAAAAATAAAATTTTCTATTGGGAAGAAACTACCTACAAAAATATATTTAGTTTTCACAAGTTAAAATTTATCAGAAAAATATAGTTAAAAAAAGAAGGCCAAGTTTGATACAATAATCATATTTTGTTAACTTATTGTTGGAAGCGTATGACTAACTTACTTCTTTGTTATTTAATATTTATTTTACTGAATATGACAATAAATACGTACATGTGATGTTTAATTTTTTTTTAATAAAATCTTACTATTAATTTCATTTTCGCACATCGCGTGTGCCATGGTAACTCGTTCTAAGTTAAATAAATAAATAGGAGGATAATGGTATACTCCGTGTACGTTAGACGTTAAACAGGAAGAGGTTTTTCCGTAGGTATACGAGTAGATAAACTACTTTTCATGGACAACAAAAGTATATCATTATGATTACAACCAAATCCAAAGAGTTTGAGCCAGAGGACATATAATTTGGGGGCTCAGATGTATGTGGCGGCCTTATAAGTTCCCGAGACGCAATACTCTCTACCGGTTGTATTAGAGCATTATAGTCCAACCTTTTCTTCCTTTGTACCAAAAATATATATATATAAATACATGAGAGCAGTATGGAAGCAAAAAACAAAAGATGAGGATCCAAAAGGGGTCGGCAGCATTTGAAAATATTTTTGTTCAATTTTGAAACTTGAAAAAAATATTAGCGTTTGACATACAGTTTTGGTTTTTTTTTTCCCCCTTCAGTTTTATAAACCAATTTTCAAAATTGGACTGTTTTTGAAAACTCCGGTAGCGTTTGAAACAGTTTTTGTTTTCAGTTTTTTGTTCAGTTCTGAAAATTGAAAAAAAAAATTTGCCGTTTGACAAACAGTTTTAGTTTTTTTCTTTTTCTCCCTTAAGTTTTATATACCAATTTTCAAAATTGGGCTGTTTTAAAAACTCCATTTCGGAGTTTTTAGTTTTTGGTTTTTTTTTTAGATCCAACTTTTAACTTTTTTTAGAAGCATTTTATGTCTCTTCTTCCTTTCAATCTTCATCACCAACACTTATCACCTAAAACCAAACCACCAGCATTGCCAACCACCATATGCATCGATCGCCACTACAACGACCACCAATGACCAACACTCCCGAACACCAACTACAAACACTATGAACCACCACGCCACTGACTGTTGATCTGCCATCACCACTGATTAACACAACGCCGACAAAAAGCATAGCAACTGATTGTCGCCGCCATCACCAGTGACCAACACCCACTAACACCCCAACCACGATAGTCACTAATAACCACCACCACCATTGACCAATACTACCGACCACCAAACCCTTCTAACATCAGTCACCACCAGAACACCACCATTCCTCTAAATCGAAATCACCTTTATACCGACTACCATTGTTTTTACAACAAACACCAACTAAAAGGTTTTATCCATCGATTAGCCATGGTATCTTCGATTTACGTAGGCAAATTCCACACCAATCAAATCATTCACCCAATCGAACCCCAATCAAATCAAAGAAGCCCTAATTCACAAGCTACTGTGTTATTACCACAGTAGTAATTGAACGACGGCAGAGGAGATGTGTTGGTTGTGGTGGGAGTGCTTCTCAGTGTTGAACATAGAAGCTCTCAAGTATTGAAAAGTAAAAAAGAAGAGAAGAGAGGAAAAATAGGGGGAAAAAACAACAAAAGTAAAAAAACCAATTATGCAAAATTGTATCAAACAGCCCATCAATTTTGTAAAAAAAAGAAAACCCATAGAGATTTTGGTTTTCGTTTTTCTGAAAACAAAAACTGAAAATTGAAAGGGGTTTCAAAGACACCCTAGGATACCATCAAGATTCCAGTCTAAACTTTGAAAAATCACTAAATCTCGTGTCTTTCAGATAAGCCAAAGGAAAATGAAAATTATATTGCGGTGTTGAGATAAGCAGGAAGAGGTAGGTGTGGATATTCAATCAATAAGCCATTCCCTAAAAGTAACCGAGACTGTGAAGAGTGGGAGAGTCATATTGATCGAGTACCTAATGGGAATAATTTTGATTTGTAGGTCCCTTAACACACCTAGAAGGGGGGGTGTGAATAGGTGTTTATAATTTTGAGGAGAAATTTAAAAAATAAATTTACAAAGTAATGACAGGAGCAGTAAATATAAGTCAACACAGAGATTTATACTGGTTCGGCCCCACCAGCCTACGTCCAGTCCCCAAGCACTCCACACAAGGAAGACATACTCGAGCCTTTCACTAACCACCTAGCTGAGGGTGCTAACTCAAACCACATGACAGATTTTGAAATCTTTTAAGGTTTCAAACGATTACAGATGAAAATAAGATTTACAATTGAGATACAATAGAACACTCCTTTATGAGTAGCTATTACAATGAATACAACAACGCTATGCTTTCTTAGGTGGGAAGATCTGTAATCTTTCAAGAACTAAACCAAGAAGCTTGTTGTCCAAATTCTCAAAGTATAAACTCACTCAAGGAAGAATAAATGAAAGTGTAAAATATGTTGAGAGAGTATTTTAAGGAGTGAGAGAGCGATTTTTCAGAGATTAGCTAAGTTAGCAATAAATGCTCTCAAGATCCCTTTTTATACTTGAAGAGAAAAGAGCCGTTAAAAAGGGATAACACAAGATTTGATTCAAATGAAAGATAAGTTGATTCGAATGAAAAACATCTCTGAAGAATTTGGTCGAATGAAAGCGTTGCTTCGAATGAAAACTTTGGCTTCGACCGAAAACTCTTGGCTTTGACCGAAAGTTTTGGCTTTGACCAAAAACTTTGGCTTCGACCGAAAGTTTTGGCTTCGACCGAAAAGTTTGGCTTCGACCAAAAACTATGTGAAAACTAGAATGAAAGACACTGAAGGATTGCTTCGAATGAAAAGTCACTTTGCTTCGAATGAAAACACATTTCGCTTCGAATGAAAACTTGAATAAAAGAGGCTGAAGGATTGCTTCGAATGAAAGTCACTTTGCTTCAAATGAAAACAATGTCGCTTCGAATGAAAACTTGAATAAAAGAGACTGAAAGATTGCTTCGAATGAAAGTCACTTTGCTTTGAATGAAAAGTCTTTTTGCTTTCGAATGAAAAAGTATTTTTGCTTCGAATGAAAACTCGAATAGAAAGGACTGAAGGTTTACTTCGAATGAAAAACATTTTCTTTACTTGATTTTTCTAGAGATCTTTAAGAAAGACTTAGATACAAACAACAATTACACAAAGATAAAGTATACGTTAAGTCCATATCCAAATCTTCGTTTAGGTCAACGTCCAAGTCCAAGTCCTAAGTCCAAAGTCCAAAGTCCAAGTCCAATCTAAGAAATATTACACGTCTATGTTTGACTATGATTGAACCTGAAAATTAGCATAATAATAGTATTAGATTAATGTTAGGAATAGTAATGTTGAAATTATCAAAATCAGTCAAGTCAACAATTTTCTAGTATCTTAACTCCCGCATCTAAATAAATGTGCCACATGATTGTCATGTAAACCACCATACCCACTCATGTAGCCCCATCATCACCATCATCAGCCTCCACCACCTCTACTGCCCCTTCATAATACCACATTGGACCACTACCCTCATCCTTGTAAATATGTTTGCTGCAAATATCAAAAGCTATCTCCGTGGCAACCACTGTCATGAAAACCCACCATTTGAGAACCACTGCCTTTTAGAGCTACCACAACAAACGTCACCGATCAAATCCAAAATGTGTCAATTATAGACTGAGTCCACCAATACCATAAACATGTTATCGCCATATTCACTGTAGAGTACTGTCCAGTTGAACAGTTTGTAGGCATCAGGTCAGAAGACATCTATGGTTAATAGCTAATTAAAATAAGAAAAATGATCTTCTTTGCATTCTTGCCCTTCCTCAACTTTGAATAGCTAGATGCATTCAACTCATTACACATCAATATATCCTCCAAAGCCCCCATAGACTGCAAACTGATTTCCAAAGTAATTAATTTTATGGCAAAACATGTAACTGAAGGACATGGGAGCTCTCTGTCATTGGTGAAGTGTTTCATGTAATCAATTGCCCGGTTAAGTTAAATGAACTTCGTGATCTTGTTTGCTATTTTTAGCACATCTGCCACATTACTCTTCTTAACAATACCTTCCATGATATGATCAATGCAATGATGAACACCTGCTGCCAATACAAATTTGGCCGCTTCTGCATAAGTTTCTTCCCCGCGGATTTCACGACAGCTTCATTATCAGTTACTACTTCGACAAGATGCTACTCCTCAATTCCATCAATCACCTAGTCAATAAGCCCAAAGTAATTGTAACGAACCGGCTCAGAAAAGTAGGAGTCGTCATCTTATTTAATTAACACAGGAAAGTAAGAAAAACCCGCAAATGACTCTTAAATGTTCAAAGGACAACTAATCTATTGAAAAAAGGGTGTGGACACCCGATTTGTAGTTAGTATAGTAAATAGTGGCTTTATTATTAGTTAGAATTTATTATTAAGCATAGGCCTAGTAATGTGACTTAATTAATTAACTTAGTCCAGTCCAATCTAATTATTAAGTGTCTAAGTCCAGTTGTCAAGTCCGTTGGTCTTGTCCAAACTAACAAGTTCAGTCCTCTTTACTAGTCCAGTTAGTGAATTGGTCTAGTTCAGTCCAATTTTATCAGTTCAGTCTAATATCTAGATTTTACCATAATTTTATTTTAGTTATCTAGATAATTTAGGAAAATATTTCGTGAATTATCTCTGATGCAAAGATTAAATTACTGATTTATATGGTTAAAGAGGATAAATTCCTAATCTGGTACATCTCATCTATAAAATCAGAGATAATTACCGAAATTGGAATCAGATAATGTCTCAAAGTTTGGGGAAAATCATTTTTAACTTTGGGGATGAACCGGTCGATTGTCGCTTAACTGGCCAGTTAATTGACTTTGTCAATCTGCGATTTTATCCAATATTCTGACTTATCTCCAGCCTTGCATCAGATTTTGTACCCCAGAACTCTATAAATGGGGCCTTTGGCCTTCATCTTCAGGGGTCCAGAAGCTTATTCTATTTAGAGCTTGTGTACCATTTTCATGTGAAGTGATACACTATCTCTCTCGAGAATCTTAGCTATTCATATTCACCCAAAATGTCTTTCGTAGACTTTGGATTGCAGATCATTCGAAAAGCATCCCAAGTCTTCCCGACAGGCTACTTCTCGAGGTAATTTTATAAGCTTTCTACTTTAGAAAATCATATAGAATTATCTCTCATTCCCATGATCACATCTCTATTATAATAAAAAGAGTCTTTTCATTTCTAAGTCTGAGTCTAGGACCAAAATGTAGATTACTTCTCGTAGGACCAGAGTTAAACTACGACGGTTTTCATTCTAGTTAGTCCGACTAGATATGTAAGCAATTCGACCCTCGAGGTCTAGTTCAAGCCAAAGAAACATATAAACACACCTAGGGTTATGCATTTTACATATTTTTAAAGCCAAAAATCAATAAAAAAATGAAGTAAAGACCGAAAGGGTGTGGCGGGTGCCTATTACCTTCACGTTGCATAACTTAGTCCCTAAATTCATCTCCCGGTTTTGATAGACTAGTCGTCCTTTTGGACATTTAGAGTCACTTGTGGTTTTTTTTTCTTGTTTTCCCTCATTAAATAAGATCGCGACTCCAAAAATATTTTTTAGCGAGGGAATTTTTTCGAGGTTGTTCACTACAGTGCCAACTCTGCTGGGGACTAAAAACTTAAAGAACTAGACTTAAAAAAAAATTATTGATCTTTGGCCTGGCTGTATTGTATTCGGTGACATGTACAATATAACATAATTGTTGTACTTGTGATCTTATGTCCTTTCCTCACACAAGCGCACGTCTTACCCCGACCCACTTAATCAAGGGCAATGGTTGAAGCCCTTGGACCTCCTAATCTCAAGGCGATCTTTCAACTGTATCCTCAACTCCACGACCTCGTACTAAAGGTACATCATGGTATATTAAACGACTTGTATGCATATTGGTGATAGCCCATTATTAATTTTCTGATTTACGGGCGGTTGTTACACCGTAGAGTAGTGCCGATACAGTGACCTTACATCGGCGTTAAGAGAAAAACCACACACCCAGACCATTCAGCGTTCTGCCTTTTCTGAAAAAAATAGTTGTGTTGGCCTACGGCATGTCAGCAGTGAAACCAACCAGCATTCTATAAGCTAACTAATAATCTCGTAAAAGAGGGGAGACTCTAACTAACGGGTCGATTAAACGCACTCCCAACCGGACAGTGAATCAGTATGTGCATTGTGTGAAAAAAAAATTGGTTGGTTTATACCCTGACCCAACCCACTAACCAACCGCCCGATTTATCCACCAGGGTTAGTCAAAACCTGTCCTTTTTCATAAAATCCCAAGAAATAAATCCTAACCACACTGATCAAGTGGACGATTTATCCACCCGGATGACCGGACGGTTAGTCAAAACCTGTCATTTTCCATAAAATCCTAAGAAATAAACCCTAACCACACTGACCAAGCGAACGATTTATCTGCCAAGATGCCTAGACGTTAGTCAGAACCTTCTCCTCCCAAAAAATTCAAAAAAAAAATCTCACTGACCAACTGGTTGGTTTTCAACCCTGGATAATCGGACAGTTAGTCAGTCTTACCCTTCAATTTTTTAAAATTAGGAAGAAAAAAAACCCTGATGACCATAAAATATCCCCTTGCCCCTATTAAGGTATATGCCAGCCAGCTCAATCTATTTGGTATCTGTAATTAAATTTTTAAAAGTTTTTCTATACAGTTAAGGCTAAGCGTGGTTGGTATTGAGACTCATCTGGAAAGCTTTCACGAACCACGGTGGCTGAAAAATTCCTATATATCGCATATTTGGTTCGTATTATCAAAGAAACTACATAATGATTTTCAGACCGATTTCGTGACTTTAACACGTCAGCAATCTCAGACAGCCAAGAAAATAAACAACCTCAAGTGGAGAGGTAAGAAAGAGCGAAAGGACGAGGCAAGAATGGAAAAGAAGGATGACAAAAAGAAAGGTCCAGAGTTTGACTTGCAGTATAAGTCAAAAGATGAAGAGGTAAAGCCCACAGTTCCGGAATGAAAAGATAAACTGGTGGCACTTGAATTCCAACTTGCCAAGATAAGAAGAGCCGACAATCCATTAGACCTCAATCTTTAATCCTGAACCTCAAGGATAGGTTATCCCATAAGTTCAAGATGCCGAAAATGGATAACTTTGATGGGACCACGGACCCTAAAATCCATGTCAAGTTGTACATGCATGCGCTAGCCTTTTATGGAGTGAATGAAAACTAGTTGATATAGTTGTTCTCTCGTATTCTCATGGGAGCCGCCTCTCGTTGGCTCCTCATTTCGGATGAAGCCCGAGTCCGAATTTAGAAAGATTTGTGAAGCAGTACCAGTAAAATGCCGACTTGGACATTACTCGGAGAGACCTAGAAACCACCAAGCAAACCGAGAAAGTTAGTGTTTGCCTTTATTATGAGATGAAGGAATAAGGCCGCTCGGATGGTGAACCGTCCCACAAAGGAAGAGCAAGTGAATATCGTCAGGAACAATCTACTCCTCATATACCATGACTATGTCTTTGGTCATTACAGTACGTCGTTCAAGGCCCTTATAGGATCCCTCCTACAGATTAAAAATGTGATCAGTAAAGGAACTATCTCTCGTGAATCGAAGACAGGGGTATATCGAGCCGGCCTGAGGAGCTCTAATGCGCAACCTAAGCCAGTCATCGTTAACAATGTCAACAATGTGCAATCACCCCAGATAGTGTCATGGGAGGCCGCTTTAGAGCCTAGGAGGAAGTTCAAGTTGTTGAATGTGTGATATTTGTCTTGGCTATAAGACCCGGAATGTATGGGTGTCCCACATCGCTTATTTAGAATAAATCGCAACTTGGCCCTAAGTATATAAGTCGTCTTGTCCCACATTGGTTATTTAGAGAAAGTCACTACTTATCTCTAAGTATATATATGTTGTCTTGTATTGCGTTTTAAGGACAATAGAGAATAGGCATTCTTTGAGTGGGTTTGTTGAGAGAGACAGAGATCTGTAATCTCCATTATCAAGCATAGTAAAATTGTTGCTACTGCCGTGGAGTACGCTTTCGCTGAACTATGTGAATCTTGTGTCTTGTGTGCCTTTATTTTCTAATTATTGTTTTCGATTCTCTTCTTTATTGCTTGGTGCGAAATCTAAAATATTACTTAACAAGTGGTATCAGAGCTGAGGTTCACGGTAGATTGAAAGCACCCTACAATGGCGCCAAATACTTCGATGAAGTATGATTTAGAGAAGTTTGATGGATCGAACAATTTCAGTTTATGGAGAATAAAGATGCATGATGTTCTGATTCAGCAAGGGTTGTTGAAAGCGTTAAAGGGAAATCAAAGGCTTCCTGAGACGATGTCTGCTGATGAAAAAGAAGACATGTTGGAGAGAGCCCATAGTGCCCTGTTACTATATTTAGCCGACAACGTGTTGCGAAAGGTTTCTCAGGAAACGACTGTGGCTGGATTGTGGCTAAAATTGGAGAGGTTGTACATAACGAAGTCTCTGACAAATAGCCTATATTTAAAGCAACGGTTGTGTACTCTTCGGATGAAAGAAGGTACATCGATTAGTGATCACCTTAATGAATATAACAAGGTAATAATAGACCTACAAAATGTTGATATCAAGATAGAAGATGAGGATAAAGCTTTATTGTTGCTGTATTCTTTACCTCAATCATATGAACATCTTGTTACTACCTTATTATATGGGAAGGACAGTATCTCCATGGAGGAGGTTGAGGCTGTGATAAATTTTCAGGAATTAAGGAAGAAGGTTTCAGAAAACAGGGGAGAAGAATAGGTGATGGTCTGATCGCTCGAGGTCGAAGCACTGACCATGCTAGATCAGGAAATAAAGGAAGATCGAGGTCTCAGTCAAAGACCAAAAAATTGAAATGCTACCATTGTCATAAGGAAAGGCATTATAGAAAGGATTGTCTTGAGCGTAAAGGGAAAAGAAGGATAATTCCAAGACGACTGATGCTGGAGTAGTATAAGATAATTCTGATGGTGCTGATGTTCTCTTAGTTACTATCAGTTCCTCAAATGGAGGGTAGATTCTTGATATGGGTTGTTCCTATCACATGTGCCTTAATAGGGACTAGTTTGCCACTTATCGCTCATTTGATGGTGGAAAAGTTCTTAGGGGAAACGTTGTCACCTGTAAAGTGGTTGGGATAGGTTTAATTCAAATTAGGATGCATGCTGGTATTGTGAGAATTTTGACTGATGTCAGGCACGTTCCAGAGCTGAGAAAAAAATCTTATTTCTTTGGGTACACTTGACTCCAATGGTTATAGCTATCAGGCTTCAGGTGGAGTTATGAGGATAATGAAGGGTGTTCTTGTTGTGATGAAGGGGTTGAAACAAAATAATCTTTATTTGTTACAAGGTAGCATAATTACAAAAGCGGTAGTAGCTACTTCATCTTCTGGTATTGATTCTGACACTATCAAGCTATAGCATATACATCTTGGGCATATAAGTGAGAGGGATATGGACGTGCTGAGCAAATAAGGTTTGCTGGGAGGCAATAAAATTGGAAAGCTGGATCTTTGTGAGCATTGTGTCTTCGGAAAGCAGTGCAGGGTGAAATTTAGTTGGGTTGTTCATACCACCAAAGGTACGGTGGATTATATCCATTCGGATCTTTGGGGTCCTTCCACGGTTCCTTCTAAGGGTGGTGGCAGATATATGTTGATCTTTATTGATGACTTCTCAAGAAAGGCCTGGGTGTACATTCTAAAAAAGAAGAATGATGTCTTTGTTCAGTGGAAGCAGTTTAAGACGATGATTGAAAAATAGACAGACAAAGAAATTTAATGCTTAAGGACTGACAATGGCATGAAATTTTGTTTGGATGAGTTTACTGAGTTCTACAAGAATGAAGACATAGTGAGGCATCGTACTGTTAGAAAAACACTACAGCAGAATGGGGTTGCAGAACGGATGAATAGGACTCTCCTTGGGAGGGCTCGGTGTATGCTTTCAAATGCCGGGTTATCGAAGGAATTTTGGGCATAAGCTGTTAACACAGCTGCATATTTGGTGAATAAGTCTCCATCGACTGCAATTGATTGGAAGACTCCTGAAGAAGTTTGGTTTAGTAAACATGATAATTATGAAAATTTGAGGATATTTGGTTGTCCTGCTTATGCTCATGTTAATGACGGTAAACTTAAGCCGAGAGAAAAGAAGTGCCTTTTTTTAGGCTGTGCAAGTAGGGTAAAAGGGTACCGGTTGTGGTGTACTGATTTTAAGTCATCAAGGTTCCTAATTAGTAGAGATGTGACCTTTGATGACTCTTCGATGTTTTCGAAGAAGGAGGAGTTGATTGATACAGGGAAAGACCACGGTGCTAGGGAGAAGGTAGAGCTGGATGTCCGAGCTCCAAATTCTTTGACTAAAATTCCTACAAATAAGAAAGATAGTTCTCATTCTACCGAGGAAAATGAAAAACCTCAGGAATAGTAGTATAGCATTGCTAGAAACTGACCGAGAAAAGAAATTTGACCTCCTTAGAAGTATGGATATGCGGATATGGTTGCTTATGCTCTGAATGTGGCAGAGGGTATTGAGGTGCAGCTCTAGGGGCCAGGTGTGGTAGCAGCATACGGTATTTTCAGGTCGTTTGTGGCTTGTTTTATCCAAGCCAAGGTGGAGATTTTTGTGATAATTTTTCTTGGATAAAAAATTCGGAATGTGTGGGTGTCCCACATCAGTTATTTAGAATAAATCACAACTTGGCCCTAAGTATATAGGTCGTCTTGTCCCTTGTCCCACATTAGTTATTTAGAAAAAAGTCACTACTTATCTCTAAGTATATATATGTTGTCTTGTATTGTGTTTTAAGGACAAGAGAGAATATGCATTCTTTGAGAGGGTTTGTTGAGAGAGACAGAGATCTGTAATCTCCATTAACAAGCATAATAAAATCGCTGCCACCACCGTGGAGTAGGCTTTCGCCGAATCACGTAAATCTTGTGTCTTATGTGCCTTTATTTTCTGTTATTTTTTTCGATTCTCTTTTTTATTGCTTGGTGCGAAATCTATTATATTACTTAAAAGAATGCGCCACTCCACAATGTATTTAAACTGTTGTTCATGAGAGGTATGATAGCCAAGATACCACCTACCCCTACGTCAGCAGTAATACCAGAAGGATACGACATTCATGCCATTCAAGACCTCATTGACAAAGACGAAGTCTCTCCCCCTACCAAGCCTAACATTCGGAAAGAACTCTTACCCTTCACAGGGTAAATTGCGTTGATGATATCTGACCAGTTATAGATCTGACCACCTTTATTATTCCTGCCAGCCAGCAAGCTCATTCAGTTTCAGTGTGATTCTCTACCGTAGTTTTGTAACATTATTATATGGGAAGAGTTAATGGAAGGCAAGGCCTTTCATAGTCGAGGAAGAGTATGATGAATAAATCAGTTTCATGTCCAAACCTAATGCTGAGGTATCCTATCTAACTCAATCAGGTCGAGTGTAATATGTCCCCAAGCCAACTACCTTTAACCCCTTATTTGCTCAAGACACGCCAAACAATGAAGTTCTAAGACAATTGAAGAAAACCCAAGCCAACATCTTCATTTGGTGGTTGTTATCCGCCTCCTACTCTCACTACCAAGCCCTCATCAAACTACTCAGTGAAGCCCAGCTACCTATCCAACCCCAACCTGAAGACCTACCCCAAGTGCTAGGGGCTATATATTACGAAAATGTCCTCACCTTTTTTTAGTCAGACTTGCCCAAATCAGGATCTGACCATAATATCCCGTTCTATTCCACAATGCAAGCACTTGACAAGAGGGTTTTCTTAATCCTCGTATATAGTGGATATGCTTTGTATGTGTGCCCCCTACATAATGTTCAAGCCCTCAGCATTGATCCCTCAAAGTTTGCCCCTTCTAAACAAGTCGTTTGAGCCTATGACAATACTCAGAGATAATTGATTCGTACAGTCAAGCTTCCAATGACTGTCGGTACTGCCAGTTTCGAAGTTGAGTTTCAAATTTTGGATATACCTGCCACTTTTAAACTCTTGCAAGGAAGACCATGGATACATATGACAATACCCGGAGACAATACCTTGTGCCATGGGCACATGTCATGAAGACGGTGCACGGGCGAGGCGACACTTATTACCAAATAATACCTGGTGCCAGTGGCACTTGTCATGAAAGTGACACACGGGCGTGCCTACATCCGTCGTGAGATAATGCCTGGTGCCATGGGCACATGTCCTGAAAGTGGCGCATGGGCGCGGCGACGTCTGTCGTGGAAGGTGGCGCGTGGGGGCACGTGATGCATGAACGACATATGGGCGTGTCGACGACTGTCGCGGAAGTGGGCGTCGTACCGGGAGCACGTGACGCATGAGCAATGCCTGGGCACGTTGGCGCGGGCGACGGCTACCGCGGAGATGTGCATCGTGTCGGGGGCACGTGACGCATGAACGACGCATGGGCGCGGGCGACGGCTGTCGCAGAGACGGATGTCGTGCCATGGGCATATGACGGTGCGCGACCACGGGCGTCACGGAGACAGCACACAATGGTGGGCGACGGGCACCAAGGAGTCAGCGCACGGGCAATGGTTAGACTTCGCATAAATAGCACGCGAATGCGGGCGATAGGCACTGCAGAGTGACAGGCACGACGGAGTCGATGCCGGGGCGAAGGCGGGCATCGCGAAGATGGCATGCGACTGCGGGCGACGGACGTCTTTGAGATGACGCATGGGCACCATCGGGTGTCACGGATGGCACAAGGTCAAGGTGGAGAACAAGCATTGGGGGAAGGCAAGCCAACTCTTAAGGGAAGGCCAAGGCCAACCCTTAGGGGAAAGGCGAGGCTGACCCCCAAGGGAAGGTCGAGGCCGACCCTCCAAGGGTGGCCGAGGCTTCCCCCCAGGGGAAGGCCAAGGCCAACCCTTTTAGGCAACTTGACAAGGTGCATTGAGGGGTGGTGTGCGACGGCGAGGCGCAATGAGGCGTTGTCGTAAGTTGCACAAAAATAAATTTTTTAGTGACAAAGTATCATAGAAAAAGTGAAAAATGCACGTGACTTGAGCGTGCACGTTTTGACCAGTTGGAAGCGTTGAAATTTTGACCATTAACTATATCAAAGGGACGCGCGGAACAGGATGCGCGGAACAGGATGCATAGTGGGGCTATGGATGCGACCAAGATAGGTTCAGAACAACTACATTTCTCAATATCCACCATTTCTCTCATTTATGACAAACAAAAACAATTGTATGGATTCCAAGTAGGCAAAGTGGGAGACAACAAGGATGGAGTAAGGGCTGAGAGCAAGGCTCCCCAGGCAGGTCGCGAGGGCTGGCAGTGCCGTGCAAGTAGGGTGATGATGAACAGGGGCAGCGGTCGACAGTCCGCGTCAAGGCTGCAGCGTCAATGGTCCGATGTCAGGAGTCCGAATGTCTTTCTCTCACTAGAAATCCAGAGAGAATGAGTTTTAGAGAGAGAAAGTGAAAGTGTCAAATGAGAGAGAAGTCCTTGAATAAACTCCAAAGTCCACTATATATAGGCACAAATGCGCGCGTGTCATCGGTCGACACGTGTCATCCTCCGGGAGTGACACATCGCCGGAGGGGGTCCCATAGTATTGATTGTCCGTCGAATTGCCGGTCCCCGAGTTCGTGCCGCCCTGCCCTTGCAGCGTCCATCTGCCTGTCTGAGGAGACTGACCACACCGCGGTAGCATGGTCAGAGTAGCCCGTTGCCCCAGCCTCCAGTCCAAGCCCTTACTGAATCCCACGAGATGCGTCACGAGACGCGCCGAGATCTGGGCAGCGGTGAGGGTTGCCCCTGCAGCCAATTGCCAAGTGGGCCGAACGCGATGCCCTCTAAGGACCTGCTCTCGCCCAGGAGTGACCCGGGGGTCATTACCCTGGCAATGTCGATGATCAATGGTAACATGAGCGTCCATGCTCACAGCTCGATACTTAGAGTCCGAGGCGGTGGGTCCTCGTGCCGGAGCACTACGAGCGAAGCCCCCCGAAGCCCGTCGGTTGATTGTGCGGGAGAGGGCCGAAGCCCCCGGTCAATTGTGCCGGCGAGGGCTTTACGGTTGCGAGCCCGTCTCGTCGTGAGGGTGGGAGCCCTATCAGTCGATTGAGCCGGCGAGCGCTTTAGGGTTGTGAGCCCATCCCACCGCGAGGGCCGGAGCCCTGTCAGTTAATTGAGCCGGTGATAATGAGCGTCGCGCTACTGAAGATTGTGGGTGAGTGTTGTTTGAGCGAAAAGCCAGTGTCGTACAGTAGGTCCCCCCCGCAAAGGGCAAGGGAGGCCGACCCCCCCCATTTTTACCAAGGAGGGTGGCCGAACCCCTTACCAAGTTGGGGGCCGACCCCCTTGCAAGGAGGGTGGCCAACCCCCTAATGAAGTAGGTGGCCGACCCCCTTCTAAAGAGGGTGGCCGAGCCCCTTCCTTAGGGTGTGGCCGAGCCTTTTCTTAGGGGGGTGGCCGACCCCTTTGGGGGAGGCACACTTTGATCGACGTCCGGATGCTTGAGGTGCCGAGTGCTTTGACCAAGCAATGATGTCGAGCGATCTTGACTGCCAAGCGGGTGACGTGTCATGCCACTGGGATCTCTTAGCAGGCCCCGGGGTGCGGTCTGAATAGGTTATGAACATATGCCCCCTACGTGCGGGGTACGCGGAGAGGCAACTCGAGTGGGCGCTGCACGCATAAACGACTTTGGATGCACTCGACATGGTCGCCACTCAGTGCTTAGAGCCCGCTGCGAGTGTCGGAGCCCCCGGTTGATTGTGTCGGCGATGGTTTTAAGGTTGTGAGCCTATCCCATTGCGAGGGCCAGAGCCCCCCGTTGATTGTGCCGGCGATGGCTTTCAGGATGTGAGCCCATCCCGCGGCAAGGACCGGAGCCCCCATTGATTGTGGCGGCGATGGCTTTAAGGATGTGAGCCCATCCCGCTGTGAGGGCCGGAGCCCCCCGTTCATTGTGCCGGCTATGGCTTTAAGGTTTTGAGCCCATCCCACTGCGAGGGCCGAAGCCCCCCGTTGATTGTGCCAGGGATGGCTTTAAGGTTGTGAGCCCATCCCGCTGCGAGGGCCGGAGACCCCCGTTGATTGTGTCGGCGATGGCTTTAAGGTTGTGAGTCCATCCCGCTGCGAGTAGGGCTGTAAATGAACAGAGTTGTTCACGAACAGCTCGTGATTCGTTCACTTGGGAGCTCGTTCATGTTCGTTTGTATAATATACGAACAGAACATGAACAACTTTTTTAAGCTCGTTTATTAAACGAGCCGAGCATGAACACTTAAAAGTGTTCACGAAAATGTTCGTGAACGGCTCGTCTACATAATAAATTCATATTTTTATGCTAGGCTTAAATTTAATTTACTTAAAACTAAAGCCCAATAACACATCAAGAAAAGTTCTCACGTAGCCCAAGTCATGAACTTAACTATAAAGCCCAAATGCAGCCCAACTCCTCTCCCAATCCATTTAGGAAAACCTAACACATTCATCTTCACTTTCACATCCGCACACTCTTTTCCCCATTCCCTCTTCTTACTAATCCTCTTCTTCACACACTTCCCACACACAGATCCTATACAGTCGCACAACTCCTTAACAGACCCATACACACTAGTCCACAGAGACACAGACACACACTCCACGGATTCATACATACAACGCCATGTCTCTCTCTCTCTCTCTCTCTCTCTCTCTCTCTCTCCACAGATACATGCACACAGATCACCATGGACTAGATCTGGAATCTTCTCCGAATCTGGGGTCTTCTCCGAATCTCCGATCTTTGTGAAGATACAGAAGTCCGATTGGCTTCAATCTCTTCACCGGCCGTTGTTTTTTTCGGTTGTTGCTTCGGTTTGTATCTCTTGACAAACGAGCCGAGCCGAGCCCGATTATTGCGTTGACGAGCTCGAGCCGAGTTCAAACATCCATACTTAATTCTTAACGAACATGAGCCCGAACTCGAACATCCCTGAAAACATACGAACCGAGTTCAAACACACCCATGTTCGCCTCGAACTCGGTTCGTATACAGCCCTAGCTGCGAGGGCCAGAGTGTCATACCCCGGAAAATACCGAAAATTAATCTAACTGTAAGTTTGATTAATTAAGGGGTGCTATTTTTATTAAGTAGCAATATGTTGGTGATGATGAAGTATTAGGGAGCTAAATGGAGGGTTAGGGTGATTTTGGGGTCAAATTGTAATTTTCCAAAGTCAAGGGGGTCAAAATGCAATTTTGGAAACTTGAGGGGCCAAAGTGCAAAATTTGAAACTTTGCAAAATGTGTCAACCTGATGGAAATAGGCCATGTACGATGGCCACCTCCTGCTTGCCATAACCTGAGTCATGGTGGGAAATTATAAAGTATTGATGGATGAAGATGAATGATGAAAATATAAAAGAAAATTTGTGGGGTTAAAAGTTGAAATATGATCATGAACATGAGCTGGGCGTGAACAGTAACCCGTGAAGAACACAGCAAACTGAGGAGAAAAAAAACGGAGAAGAAAGAAGGAAAAGAGGAGAAGAAGAAGAGGAAGGAAGAGAAAGAAAAATCCTAAACCCTAACGGGGTAATCCCTCCATCTCAAGCCATTAATTGTGAAGAATTTGAGATTAATTTGGTTGTAATCTCGTGTATATATTTCGGCATATATGTATATATATGCGTATTGATGGGGATTATGATGAAATTATGAGTAATTGGTAAGTATGAAGGCATAGAAAAGAGAAAAGGAGGAAAATTGGTAGGGATTTCAGTGGTGTGCGTGCGTTTTGTGTGAGTTCAGTGTGTGTTCTTCATCCATGGTGGTCTAATTCGAATGGTGGATGTGTAATTGGGAGTAATTGTGTAAACCGAATGGATTTAGGGTTCTCAAGTGTAGTATAATGAAATTTAAGTGGTTTAAGGGTATAAAACATTGTGAAATCATGCGTGATTGGGGATGAAAATACCCAGGTGTGTCACGGCTGAAGGAGGAAGAAGATAAGTGTGTGTGCGTGAAGGTGACCTAGTGTGTGTGTTGATGTGAATAGTGACTGTTTTTGTCACAAAAGGTGGGAATTAGGTAATCAGTTTGGAATTCGAATTTTTAAAAATAGTTAGGATCAGATTTAGCCAAAGTACAAACAATAGACCCTAGTTATTTTTAGGAGACCTATATCGTGAAATATTTTTAGATTTTTCCAAGGTCGGGAAGGGGGTGAACGGATGCGGGAAGTTTGGGACTTTACAGTGAAATTTAAAATATCAAACGGTCGTGATTTTGTGAAAAAATTTTATGAGGACTCTATGATGCTGAGAAGTTCCATTTCCCAATATTTCGGGTCATTCTGAAGTCGTTAGCTATTTTTGGCCGAACTGGCTTTTAGGCGCTCGGTCCGGACATCGGTTCAGGATTTTTGGGCAAAAATTTTGTAAAATACTTTTTAGCTCAAGAATAAATTCAGGAGGCGTAAAATAGCGTTTTAAAGCACTTTTGAGATTTTTATGATGCCGGGAACCCTCAGGGGGCATTTTGGTAATTTGCCACCCGGAAAGGGGTATTTTGGTAATTTTCCGGTAAAATTTTTCAAATGACTTTTTAGTCCGGAAAGAGTTGTAAAACACCTGAAAAGGTTGTTTTGAAGTAGATTTGGGGTGTTTGAGTGGTAGTGAACCGTCAGGGGATATTTTGGTAATTTACTGCCCAGAGAGGGTATTTTGATAATTTGTCATGTTGACGCCAAATTTTAGGGAACGTGTGTAATTCAGCGTTCGAAATGGTGGGAAGTGAGGAATGATGTTAATACATTGAAATAATGAGATAGTGGCTATTGCTAATGCGTTAGTAAGCTTGGTTAAGGATCCAATTATTGGATCGGATTAACAAGCTGTCGTAAGACGCTATAAATGATGAAATGGAAAGGAGTAGAATTGGGAGTGCGTATATGTGGAATGATTTCTAACGAGCAGAGTATTATTTGACTAGGTGATGCAGCTCGTTGCGATCAGAGATTGCGAGTTGCTTCGACTATAAGCAAATCATGTAAGTACAATACGGTTCTATTATGCTAATTCATTGGTTCGATTAGCATACCATGTTGATGACGTTTATGTTGGACTCTTGTTGTTATGTGTTAACACCGGTAGTCATTGTGACCGATATACGTATATTTGAATTGTGCTGTTGAGGACTTAGGGTAGAATAATTCCCTTAGTCCGCCATGTTGATAGAATTTAGTGAGGATGATGGGTGTCCCAGTATGCTATGATTTGATTCGGTTAGCATACTTGAAGTTGATGATGGTGTTGTGAAGGGGTTATCGTGTGGTTGTTGTGAGATGCCGGCAGTTATTGATAGCCAATATCTCTTCTCTTTGAGAACACCATTGAGGACTTGTGGCAAACTTCTCCCGAGTCCGCCCTATCGTTGATAATGATGTTGTTGAGGTCGTTGCATGTTGTTGTGAAATGTTGGCACTTATTGGTAGTCGACATTTCTCTTATGTAAGAACGTTGTTGAGGGCTTGCGGTAGTCTTCTCCCAAGTCCGTCCTATTGATGATGTCACGTTGAACTCTTCTTGTTTTGTCTGAACACCGGTTGATTTGTTGATCCGGTATTCCTTGTTGAGCTGTGTTGTTGAGGACGTAAGGTGAAATAAATTTTTCTTTAGTCCGCCTTGTTGAAGAAGTCATGCTGCTTGGTTGTAAGGCAGTTAGGGAAAGCACTCTAAATGAGTTCCCTTCATGTTGACAATGTCTCTTCTATTTATTTGAGACTGAGATGAACATCCCGTAAAATGGGACATCAATATGAGGAGGATGGCATGTGAAACATGATCACTGGCAAAGAGGATGTAGGGCACGCGAGTCGAGTCTGTCGTGTCTGGTCAAGTCGAGTCTGTCGTGTCTGAGTTGCATTGCATTTGATTTTCTATTGATGTTAATGATTTTAATGACTTGAAAGTCTTCCGCTGCAGTATGATGTATGTTTGTAAGAAAATTTTTGTAAGGACACAATTTGGAGCGTCTATTAATGATGTATGAGTATGAGGATGTAGTTGCTCTGTATTCAGCACAGGATTTTGAAAGTGATTATGGTTGATAACTCAGCCCGATGATGTCACTTGGGTTGAGGGTGTTACACAGAGTCCCCCGTTGATTGTGTCGGCGATGGCTGTAAGGATGTGAGCCCATCCCGCTGCGAGGGCTGGAGCCCCCCATTGATTTGGCTCTAAGGTTTTGAGCCCATCCCGCTGCAAGGGCCAGAGCCCCCCGTTGATTGTGCTGGCGATTGGTCTAAGGTTGTGAGCCCATCTCGCTGCGAGGGCCGGAGCCCCTCGTTAATTGTACCGGCGATGGATCTAAGGTTGTGAACCCATCCCGCTGCGAGGGTCGGAGCCCCCCGTTGATTGTGTCGGCGATGGCTTTAAGGTTGTGAGCCCATCCCGTTGCGAGGAGTCTTTGTGCCGGAGCACTCGGAGCGCGTCAAGTAGCATCCCGGAGGAGCCATCTATTCCCGTGGGATGTTGCACACTCCGGAGAGTGGGTCGAAGCATGTTCCACGAACAAGGCAAGGAGCGCATGGTGTGGTGAATGAGTGTGGTGCCCGGTGGGGATGTAACATGATTGTGGCGCACGGGTGCGGCGACTACCATCGCGAGACAATACCTAGTGCCGGGGAACATATCACGAGAACGGTGCATGAGAGCGGCGACGAGTGTTGTGGGACGATACTTGGTGCCGGGGGCACATATCACGAAAACGGTGCATGAGAGCGGCGACGAGTGTCGCGGGACGATACTTGGTGCCGGGGGCACATATTATGAGAATGGTGCATGAGAGCGGCGACGAGTGTCGCGGGACGATACTTGGTGTTAGGGGCACATATGATGAGGATGGTGCATGAGAGCGGTGACGAGTGTCGCGGGACAATACTTGGTGCCGGGGGCACGTATCATGAGAATGGTGCATGAGAGCGTTGACGAGTGTCGTGGGACGATACTTGGTGCCGGGGGCACCTATGATGAGAATGATGCAAGGGAGCGGCGACGAGTGTCGCGGGACGATACTTGGTGCCGGGGGCACGTATCATGAGAATGGTGCATGATAGCGGCAACGAGTGTTGCGGGACGATACTTGGTGCCGGGGGCACGTATCATGAGAATGGTGCATGAGAGCGGCGACGAGTGTCGCCGGACGATACTTGGTGCCGGGGGCACGTATCATGAGAATGGTGCATGAGAGCGGCGACGAGTGTCGCAGGACGATACTTGGTGCCGGGGCACCTATGATGAGAATGGTGCATGAGAGCGGCGACGAGTGTCGCAGGACGATACTTGGTGACGGGGGCACGTATCATGAGAATGGTGCATGAGAGCGGCGACGAGTGTCGCGGCACGATACTTGGTGCCGGGGGCACGTGGTGCGACAGAGAGCCAGTGGGATGGATGTATCAGTGGGGCGGTGCATGGGCACCACGGCCTGTGAGAGTGCGGTGCGTGGGCGCCGGTGATGAAGGTCACGGAGATGGCGCAAGGGCGACGAGAGTGGCGGAGATGGTATGCGGATGCGGGCGACGAAGGTCGCGGAGATGGTGCGCGGGCTTGGCGACGAAGGTCGCAGAGATGAGAGTCGCGAAGCTGGCGCGCGGATGTGGGCGACGAAGGCCACGGAGATGGTGTGCTAGCGACGAGAGTCGCGGTTATGGTGCGCCGGCGCGTTGACGCGGGCGACGAATGTCGCGGAGCTGGCGACGAGAGTCGCAGAGATGGTGCACCGACGACGAGAGTCGCGGAGCTGGCGCGCTGACGCGGGCGACGAGAGTCGAGGAGATGGCGGGCGGGCGACGAAGGTCACGGAGATGGTACGCTGGCGATGAGAGTCGCGGAGATGGTGCGCTGGCGACGAGAGTCGCCGAGCTGGCGTACGGACGTGGGCGACGAAGGTCGCGGAGATGGTGTGCTGGCGACGAGAGTTGCTGAGATGGCGCGCGGGCGACGAGAGTCGCGGAGATGGCGCGCGAACGCGGGTGACGAAGGTCGCGGAAATGGTGCCCAGGCGACGGCGACCACGGTCGCATAGACGTCGCCCGGGCGATGGGCATCGACCGGTGCCGAACAATGAGTGAGAGGGGTAGGTGGTTCGAGCTCTCTCGCGCATGACCTAAGTACCAAGGACTGATGTTGGGGTACGTCGCGATGGTGGGTGCGGCACGGGTGTGGTGACGGGCGCAGGCTCGCGGTTGATGCGAGTGTAGCCAGATTTGCAAAAAAAAATTTAAGTATGGAAAAAGTGATGAAATGGGTAGGGAAGGAGCAACATGAAGGTGGGAGCGCGAGATGCACGTAATGTCCTCATGATTTTTTTTTTGTTAGCGTTGTGAAAATGGGGCGATGTTGCTTGGTGATGGTGAGGCTGTTCGGCCGCCGAAGTGAAGAGTGAGGGGTGGCCGAAGAAGGGTGGGGTGCGTGATGGCCTAAAGGTGGTCGGCGAGGTGGAGATGGCCGAAGGTGAAGGTGAGTCGGCCATGGGGTCGGCGGGATGGTGGGGGTTGGCCAGGGGGGGTCAGGGTGGGTGAGAGATGATGAAACAAGAAAGGTGGAGGCGGCGGTGCAGCGCCTACGGCCGCGCGATGGCGGGTTTACGTGGTCGGGGAAGAGGGATAGAGAGAGAGGCCGAGGGCGGGTCGGCGGGGATGAGGGGTCAGCCAGGGGGGGTCGAGGTAGCAGGGGGGTCGGCGTGGGGAGGGTCACCGGGAGAGTGGCCGAACTTGAAGAAGAAAACATGAGGAAAAAACCGATGTCGGCGGCCATGGGCTGCCGCGAGGAGGTCGGCGGGGTGTGGGTCGGGAGGAGGGAGCTCAGCAGGAGAAGGAGATGCCGGGGAGGGGCTGCCGATGGTGGCCAGGTCGGCAGAGAGGCCGAAAGGTTGGCTACGGCGCAAGGCAGGTGCGGCGCATGAAGGCAGGTGCGGCGCATGGAGGAAGATAGAGAAGAGATTAGGGTTTCTGGGATACGGGTCGGGGTACGGGTTGACCCGCTAGGAACTGAGTGAAGAGAGGGGAAACGGGGCGAGGCAGGCGCGGGTCAGGGCCCTCGCGGGTGGGTTCTGCCCACCTGGATGTGTTTTGACTTTGAAATTGAATTGGAATTTGAAATTCGAATTTTTGTTTTTTTTTTTTTTTTGCAAGCTCCCAAAATAAACTTTTCAAAATGTCTATATAAAGCATGAGAGGGAGATGAAAATGTTGTGATGAAGAAACATTTCTAGGTGAAAGGGAGAGAATGAGGGGAGGGGAGATAGATGAAAATTTCTGTGGAAAAAAATTCTAAGTGTTGGAGAGAGCACCAGAGTGTGAAAATTTTTTGTGAAAAAAAAATTCTATGTGTAGAATGAGGATGAGAGGGTGATGACCCAACTGCGAGCAGGTAGGGTGTAAGGGAGGTTCGAAAAAAATCTAAGTGTTGAGAAATTTTCAAGTGTTGAAAAGTGAAGAGGGTGCCGAGTGAAGTAGTGGGGGTGATGATTCGACCGCGAAAAAAGAAGAAATTTTTCTAAGTGGTGAAAAGTGAAGAGGGTGCCGAGTGAAGCCGCAGGGGTGATGACCCGACCGCGAAAAATGAAGAAAATTTTCTAAGTGTTGAAAAGTGAAGAGGGTGCCGAGTGAAGCCGCGGGGGTGATGACCCGACCGCGAAAAATGAAGAAACTTTTCTAAGTGTTGAAAAGTGAAGAGGGTGCCGAGTGAAGCCGCGGGGGTGATGACCCGACCGCAAAAAATGAAGAAACTTTTCTAAGTGTTGAAAAGTGAAGAGGGTGCCGAGTGAAGCCGCGGGGGTGATGACCCGACCGCGAAAAATGAAGAAACTTTTCTAAGTGTTGAAAAGTGAAGAGGGTGCCGAGTGAAGCCGCGGGGGTGGTGATCCGACCACGAAAAAAAGAAGAAATTTTTCTAAGTGTTGAAGAGTGAAGAGGGTGCCGAGTGAAGCCGCGGGGGTGATGACCCGACCGCGAAAAATGAAGAAACTTTTCTAAGTGTTGAAAAGTGAAGAGGGTGCCGAGTGAAGCCGCGGGGGTGATGACCCGACCACGAAAAATGAAGAAACTTTTCTAAGTGTTGAAAAGTGAAGAAGGTGCCGAGTGAAGCCGCGGGGGTGATGATCTGACCGCGAAAAAAAGAAGAAATTTTTCTAAGTGTTGAAAAGTGAAGAGGGTGCAGAGTGAAGCCGCGGGGGTGATGACCTGACCGCGAAAAATGAAGAAAACTTTATAAGTGTTGAAAAGTGAAGAGCGGGGCTCGGACAAGGATATCGATGGAGGTGTGGACTTGGGATGGCAGGTTTGATGACCGATGGAGTCACAGAGGCAAGGGAGGGCCGTCGGGATGTGCTGCATGTATGCCCACGAGGTCACATAGCCTGAGGGGATGTCGGCCGACGGAGTTGAGACTCAGTAGCGTGGCTCGAGCCACCCCGCGTGCCACCTACCAAGTCGTTGCAATGTGAGGCGGGAAGGGAAGGGAACCTGGCCTGCTTGGGGTAGGAAAAGGGGTGAAGCCCCCAATGGAGTGGGAGATGGCACCAATGGTGGTGCCAGTAGAATAATGTTAGCTTGAAAAATTTTCTAAGTCTGGAAATGATAGCCTCTTGGATGGCTAGGATGAGGTTGTGACTGGTTGCCCTGGTAGCTCTCCGTTGTACACGCATGGTCGCTTGGGTGTGGCAGACTGCAACACGATGCTCACCTCCCCAGCGGAGTCGCCAAATGTTGCCGAGGAAAGATGGTTCGTATGCCACGTAAAGGTGCCACAAAGGATGCAGTCTGAGTTGGCTTCTAAGTAGGCAAAGTGGGAGACATCAAGGATGGAGTAAGGGCTAAGAGCAAGGCTCCCCAGGCAAGTCGCGAGGGCTGGCAGCGCCGCGCAAGTAGGGTGATAACGAACAGGGGCGGCGGTCGACAGTCCGCGTCAAGGGTCCGATGTCAGGAGTCCGAATGTCTTTCTCTCACTAGAAATTCAGAGAGAATAAGTTTTAGAGAGAGAAACTGAAAGTGTCAAATGAGAGAGAAGTCTTTGAATAAACTCCAAAGTCCACTATATATAGGCACAAATGCGCGCGTGTCATCGGTCGACACGTGTCGTCCTCCGAGAGTGACACGTCGCCGGAGGGGGTCCCATAGTATTGATTGTCCGTCGAATTCCTGGTCCCCGAGTTTGTGTCGCCCTGCCCTTGCAGCGTCCCTATGTCTGTCTGAGGAGACTGACCACACCGCGGTAGCATGGTCAGAGTAGCCCCTTGCCCCAGACACCAGTCCAAGCCCTTACTGAATCCCACGAGATGCGTCATGAGACGCGCCAAGATCCTGGCAGTGGTGAGGGTTGCCCCTGCAGCCAACTGCCAGGTGGGCCGGACGCGATGCCCTCTGAGGACTTGATCCCGTCCCGGAGTGACCCGGGGGTCATTGCCCTGGCGGTGTCGATGATCAATGGTAACATGAGCGTACATGCTCACATCTCGATACTCAGAGTCCGTGGCGGTGGGTCCTCGTGCCGGAGCACTACGAGCGGAGCCTCCTGAAGCCCGTCGATTAATTGTGTGGGCGAGGGCCGGAGCCCCCGGTCAATTGTGCAGGTGAGGGCTTTAAGGTTGCGAGCCCGTCCCGCCGCGAGGGCCGGATCCCTGTAAGTCGATTGAGCCGGCGAGGGCTTTAGGGTTTAGAGCCCGTCCCGCCGCGAGGGCCGGAGCCTGTCAGTCGATTGAGCCGGGGAGGGCTTTATGGTTGTGAGCCCGTCCCGCCGCGAGGGCCGGAGCCCGTCAATCGATTGAGCCGGCGAGGGCTTTAGGGTTGCGAGCTCGTCCCGCCGTGAGGGCCGGAGCCCTGTCAGTGGATTGAGCAGGCGAGGGCTTTAGGGTTGCGAGCCCGTCCCGCCGCGAGGGCCGGGGCCCGTCAGTCGATTGAGGCGGCGAGGGCTTTAGGGTTACGAGCCCGTTTCGCCGCGAGGGCCGGAGCCCTGTCAGTGGATTGAGCCGGCGAGGGCTTTAGGGTTGCGAGCCCGTCCCGTCGCGAGGGCCAGAGCTTGTCAGTCGATTAAGTCGGCGAAGGCTTTAAGGTTGCGAGCCCGTCCTGCCGTGAGGGCCGGAGCCCGTCAGTCGATTGAGCCGGCGAAGGCTTTAGGGTTGCGAGCCCGTCCCGCCGGGAGGGCCGGAGCCCTGTGAGTTTGAGCCGGCGAGGGCTTTAGGGTTGCGAGCATGTCCCGCCGAGAGGGCCGGAGCCCTGTCAGTTGATTGAGTCGGCGAGGGCTTTAGGGTTGCGAGCATGTCCCGCCGCGAGGGCTGGAGCCCTGTTAGTTGATTGAGCCGGCGGGAATGAGCGTCGCGCTACTGAAGATAGCGGGTGAGTGTTATTTTAGCGAGAAGCCAGTGTCGTACAGTAGGTCCCCCCCCAAAGGTCAAGGGAGGCCAACCCCCCCTTTTACCAAGGAGGGTGGCCGACCCCCTTAACAAGTTTGTGGTCGACCCCCTTGCAAGGAGGGTGGCTGACCCCCTTGGGGTGGCTGACCCCCCTTGGGGTGGCTGACCCCCTGATAAAGTAGGTGGCCGACTCCCCTCTAAAGAGGGTGGCCGAGCCCCTTCCTTAGGGTTTGGTCGACCCCCTTCTCAAGGGGTGGCCGACCCCTCGGGGGGAGGTACACTTCGATCGCCGTCCGGATGCTTGAGGTGCCTAGCGCTTTGACCGAGCAATGATGTTGAGCGATCTTGACTGCCAAGCGGGTGACATGTCATGCTACTGGGATCTCTTAGCGGGCCTCGGGGTGAGGTCTGAATAGGTTGTGAACATAATGATATCCCTTTATGTTCGTGAAAATTTACATTAGTTGAGGTTTAATTCATTTAGTCGGTGAAATTTAGTCATTTAGGGTTATGTATGCGTTTCTATTTTGTAACAGCTAAATAGGGCATAACATAACAAACAAACAATAACAAAGCCAATCTATATGATGTGCAAGATAGTCAAGCTCACTACAAGCCATGCATGTTCTATCACTCGATCGTTGACATGACAATTCTTTGTCGAAAGCGCTATAGCACTCAACAGAGAATGCACACTCAACATAATAGTAAACTGAGTGACTCGTGCATTAGACCATCTGGCGCACTGGAACTTAGGGTCTGTTTGAAATCACTTCCAGTTTTAGTTTTCTGTTTCCAAAAAAACAAAAATCAAAACCAGTTTAGTTTTTATTTTTCACAAAAACAAATGGGTTTTTGTTTGCCCGTTTTTTTTTTTTTTTTTTTGAGCTTTTTCTTTTGGGTGATTGATTATTCAGTTTTTATTTTGAGTTTTTAATTTGGTGGTAGTTGAGGTGGCGGGGTGTGGTGGTGGCTGGCTGTGGCGGGCGGTGGCTGCAGTGGTGGGAGGGTGGTGGTCTCAATACAAAACTAAAAACTTCTAAATGAGAGTTTTAAAAAACAGCCCTATTTAAAAAACTGGTTTTCAAAACTGAAGAAAAAAAAACGAAACTGTGCCAAACACATTTTTTTCTCCAGTTTACAAAACTAGAAAAAAAAAACAGATAACCAAATGGTTTTCAAACGCTACCTTAGTTTACTAATTTTTCCTTTTTTGGAGCTCTTTAACATGCAAATATTATGGCTGCGTGCGCATTCAACAAAAAATAGGCATGTTAAAAGAGCCTGAAAAACAAGTGAAGTACCCGGTGGATCAGGCTCTCTAGCGCACCAGATAAAAGCTACAATAATGTATAGCCGATATTGAAAATAGACATATAGTAGCATATATGTCGAATGCATAGTTATTAAAGGCGCAGGCGACCTAAGGCGCAAAGGGTCCCTGGAGCCTAAGCGCAAGGCGCATGCGCGCGCATTTTTTAAGTGAGGCGCAAAATAAAAATAATTAGATATTAGTGCATTAAACCAATAAAATCACATAAAAAATTCAGAACATGACAATGTAACAAACTTTGAATACTAGAAAAAATTTCAGATCTGATGAAAAGTAGTTGATCCTAATTAAATATGACAACGTCATCCTTATCATTAGTGAAGACTAAAGCAACAATTTTTTCCTCAAAGGGGAATCATAGGCTCTAAATTTTTTAGAGATTCATCATCAATTTCATGTTCTTTGTCTATAAGGTGAAGTGAAGGAGTACATTTATTTAAAAAAAAGAGTAACAATTGGAGATGAGACGCTAGAATAATGAACAACAATACGACAATCGAGTGACTAGGGATTTGGGGTTTTAGGTTTTTTGTGATTTAGATATTGATTTGTTATATTATGAAATAAAGAACAAAAAATAATGAACGGTTGAGATGATGCCATAATACAAAAATCAAAAATTAAGATTTTGGGACTTTTCTTTGCGCCTCCACCACCGCCTTGCGCCTGGGCGCCTAGGCTCAAAGGGGTTGCGCCTAACCCTAGGCGAGGCGCAGGTTATGCGCCTTGCGCCTAGGCGCGCCTTTGATAACACTGGTAGAACGGAAGAGCATTTTTGTCCAAAATGAGGAGGTCTTGGTCCCCCGGTCCTACAAAGCATCCGCCTTTACTCACTAACAAGAAGATGTGGAGACATGAGAAGGAGACCTTAAAAGATGGACAATATGTGGAAGCATTAAGATGAAGCTTGCTTCCACGTGGATATTCGGTACGCTTCAGCTTACGTATTGCATTGTAAGTGTAACGTCTAGTATCGATGTTCACAACGTGAAACTGAATAAGTGCCGCCTCTTGTTAGCCTCTTAACAACAACAATGAACATCAAATATCTTATTTTTTACAAGTTGAATCCCATTGAAGACGTAAAGATTTAAATGCCTTATGGCATTACAGACAAAACGTTTCTTCTAAACTTTTACACACCAAAGGTACAGACGTGTAAGCGATGTTTTTAAATCATCACGTGAGAAGAAAATAGCATTGATACGGCAAGATGGGCAAATTACATGAACAAAGTGAAATAAATCGAGCTCCGCCGCTAAGGGTGCGTATAAATTTTGTTACAAACCGATGAGAAACATAGAGACGAGCCAAATAGATAATACCGAAGACCTTTACAATCCATGTTAAGACATCATGAACTTAAGAAACATAATTTATGAGATCATATGACCAATAATTTGGGATGTTGTTGCATAGTGGAATTAATGACCCCCACCTATTGGTAAGGGGATGAACACAAATGCAAGTTGAACCATGTGCCTATACAAGCCGGAAAGTACAGACCTTTGGTTTTTTTTTATCTCCGTAGAGTAGTTTTGCTTGTTGCAAAGTAATAATAGCCCAAGAAGTAACCTGGCCTTGTCCATCTATTTTAAGACCAAACACGTCTCAACTGTCTAAATATTATCCTCTCTAATGATGTACTTCTCATACACTGATCCGACAAACAACAAAAGAGCAAATACAAACATATTATTGTTATGCTCTTGTCATGTAAAATGCTGAACTTTAGAGACTTTGGCTGAACTTCTTATGTATTGGCTACCTTGTTTCCCAGATACAAACTGTACATGAATGCAGTATCATATTTTTTCTTGGAGGACCTTTCCTAGAAACCTAAGAAAATTGGCCAACATCGCCATGTGAAAAACCTCCAATCTTGCTGCAAAGTCTTTGCCATTAACCAAATTCTATCCTCCGTATTGGAATTGTATTCCAATGAACCCTCTTAACAAAAAATTAGAATATATAAAGTCTAAAGATAAGAAGCCGAAAGAAAAAAAAATCTGAAAATCATAATACTCCAAAGTCCAGGAGAGAAAATAAAAGGAGATACGGCAAAATGCTGATAAAATTTAACCCCCAAGCTTCCACTTCTCCTTCTCCAAACCTTCAAAGAAGCTAGCAAGAACCCTCATGGCCTTGACCTGATTTTCCAAAGCCAATATATACCCAGCAGTCTCTTCAAACAGCGTCTCTATCCCTAGTGACTCCCCACCCGGCACTATCCTCTTCAACGCCACGACCTTCTTCTCCACCTCCCCCTTCTCATCCTCACCGCCACTCTCCTCCTTCCAAACCTTCCCACCGCTCCTCGCCCTCCGCCGACCCGCACGGCGGACCCCCAGAACATGTACAGATTCGTGAACTCCACCACCCATCTCGTACTTTTCATGGGCCTTCTTCAGCATTCTCTCTCTCTTGAAAAATCTGTTCAAGGGTGTCTCTACTTTGGTAGTATTACTCTCCATGGATACGGATACGGATTCGGATTGAGAGAGAGAGTTATGTGTGTGTGTGTGTGTCCTAATGAGTTATGGGCTTGTGAAGTGAAGGTGTATGGTGGTTTCTTAAATTATTGTAGAATTCTAGAATTGTCAATGCCAACGAAGCTGGACCTCCCTAGTTTTTTGGCTTCCCAAGCCCCTGAACATGGGTTCCTGGAGACCAGCTGAACCCACGCGCTTTGAAGAATGTGTGCCCAAGTTCGATGGCACGTTGTGTGGTGGAGGAGACTTCACGCGCTGGAGAGGGAATTCAAAATCTGCTGCGGGAGGCCGGAGGGGAAACTGGATAGGGTCTCGCAGGGAGGGCCAAGGGCAGCGGTGGGAAAGCGGGCCCACGTTGGAAAGAAGGAAACGGGAAAAAGCACATGTGATCACATGATTTTCTTGAACCTACCACCACCCCCATGTGCCTCCCTCGTCCTACTCTTGTTCTACAATGCACACCAACTGTCCAACTGTACGCTACGATCAGATCAGATCAGATCAGATCAGATCTTCTTCCATTTTTCTTACCGGTAAAAAGAGCAAGAACAAGGTCTCACTCATATCTCTATTTGTCGCAAAATCTGAATTGTAATAAGAGGAGGTGACAACTCTCGTCTATCTATATATAATATGAATAATAACTAGTTGCGGTAAAAATAGTATTTACTCATCATCATTAACTAACATTAGGATCGTCATGTGCAACTAAAAGAAATATATGTAAAATTTTGTCAAAAAACTAATATAAGATACATAAAAAGCGAGAAATAAGTTTATCACTAATATGGAGATCGAGAAAAAGGAACAATAAAAATATAATGTCTAAACTAACGATTGAATATTTAAGTAGAGTGGTTAGAACAGCGGGACGAATAAGAAACTTTGATTCTAGTGGAGTTGAGAGTTATTTATTAAATTGTAAAAAACTTTGAACAATAATGTTGATTGTAAATTTGGTAAACAATGAAAAAGTATAATAATTTTTTTAAAAAGAACTTACCAAGAGTTTTAACCTCTTCTTGCAACTCAGACATCAGTCCAAATCTATACTTATTTTATTAGCTTTAACATATAGTTTAGAGCGGATCCAGAAAGTCCAATTGGAGAGATAAAAAAAGATCGTACATAATTTCATTGGCTAATATAAAAGAATTCACGTCACTGTTGAATAAGTTAAATGTAAAATAAATTGTTCAATTTGACTATTAATCATATAATAATTTCACTATGCATAGTAATTTATTTAAGTTAATAAGATTAGTTAATGACAAATTGCTAATTGTATTGAGAACAATAGTCATATATACGTTAGCGTACTATAAGAATTTTAAATAAGAAAAAAAACTATTTTTGATTGTTTCTTTATAATTTGAAGATTTGACATTTAGAGGGATGAAGATGTAGTAAATGAGAAAGACAGATTATGACGGTCGGTGACATAAAAACTCAAAAGTCTAATAAAATAAAATCATAATGCACTAATGTTACAATATAATGGTACTTTTATAAATATTTTAAATACAATTACCTTTTATTTTTAAATTTTAAAAAATTCAAATTTGGGAGGTGTTGGCCCCCCCAGGCCATTAGGGGTGAGCACGGTTCGGTTTGGTTCGATTTTGGGGTCAAACCGCAAACCAAACCGTTACCCCTCGATTTAGAAAATTATGAACCGAACCAAACCAATCACCATCGGTTTGGACGGTTCAATTTGATCGGTTTAGACGCTTCGATTTAGTCGGTTTGAATTGGTTTGTGCTTACTTAAAGACGTTGTTCATTTGTATGGATCTAACAGTATTTAAAAATTGAAGTTATATGTTTTCTAAATTACATATAATCTTGTTACGTTCGATATATAAGTGCTCCTTGATATATGAGAAAGAATGAGTAATTATATAACATTTATTGGTTATAAAATTTTTGTGTTATAAGTATTCTCATTATTTTCTTTTCTTATAACTTTCAAGATTTGTATCTATAGATTTGTTTACTACCGTATATGTGAAATTGTCAACGAATGTTACTAAAAGTAGAGTAACATATCATAGGTCGGTTCGGTTCGGTTTGTAATCGGTTTAAAAAATGTGAACTGTGAACCAAACCGAACCAATGTCGATTTGAGAAATGTGAAACCAAACCGTTAAGATCTTTCGACGGTTCGGATTGGATTGGTTCAGTTTGGTCGGTTTAAACGGTTCGGATCGGTTTGAACGGTTTGATACTCACCCCTACAGGCCATGGATGTGCTCTACGGCTCTACCCCTACCTATTGTCATTGTTAGTACTTGTTGGTAATAATAATATACAGAGTATTACAGAGAGAAATCAAGGATTAGAGACAGCGGATTAGTACCACGTGCTAGTTTTGGAAATGGGTCCCACCTAGAGCCCCACAAATGCCTTGTGATATTATATTATATATTTTTTAATATATGTATTTGAATTTAGTTGGTACCTTCTGAGATCTTCCAAACATCTAATTTTAATTTCTTAAATTCTTATAATTTAAATAAAATTAAATAAATATTAAATATTAATTTGTCATAAAATAATATCCAATTCTATAAACTTCAAGCATCTAATCCCATAGTCTCTGTTATCTCACTTCAAGTAATGGTGGTGAGAAAGTGGCGAGAGATGGGGGGGGAGTGGTGATGTTTCCCAGAAGGAAACCACAGTCGGCGGTTTGTGTAATTGGGGGATTGTGCGAGGTGGAGAGGGAACTTGTTGCTGCCACGCACTACATCCAATCCAATCCAAGTTCATTTTATTCTTATTTTTATTGTTGTTGTCGGTCTCGTAGTTGTGATACTATCTGCCGTACAAGCATTTGCGCAGCAGGTTTGTCAGTATTCTACGTTGGAAGTCACGAATTGTCTTGGATCAAGTGCCTACTACCCATGACGTAGCTTGAGTCATAAATTTGGTATTCAAGTCATTTGGGCCGTGTTTGATATACTTTTTTTTCAATTCTTTTTTCTAATTTTATAAACTAGACATTTGACAAACAATTTTTATTTTTTTCGTTTAATTTTTAAAATAGAACTATTTTAAAAAACTTCGGTCCTCTTTAAAAACTATTTGGTTTTCACTTTTTTCTCCAGTTTCGTAAACTGAAGAAAAAAAAAACGCGTTTCACACACAGTTTTCGTTTTTTTTCCTTTCAGTTTTAAAAACAGGGTTATTTTTTAAAACTCTCATTTTGGATTTTTGAGTTTCAAGTTTTAGTTTTAGTTTTAGTTTTGAGTCCACCCCCACCCCCTACTGCCACTGGCCACCGCCCGCCGCCGGCCATCGCCACGCCCCACTACCGCCACCGCAACCACCACCAAAGAAAAAACTCAAAAAAAAATAAAAATAAACTGGGTAATCAAAACTGGTTTTTGTTTTTAATTTTTTTTAAACAGAAAATCAAAACTGGAAGTGATTTCAAAACAAACCCTTCATTTTAGAGTTTGAGTTTTCAGTTTTGGTTTTTATTTTGAGATCCAACCTTCAAACTTTGTTAGAAGCAAAAAAAAAAAAAAAAAACCCATCATTTTAACAAAACCTGCATCACCACACAGAGCACAACCGCGACCACCAGATCTAGCATTACATTGCCACCACAGCCATCAATCATCCTTCCCCCCACCCTAACCACACCACCATTGTCCCCACCATGGTTACCATCAATTCCTCCGGTTTTGTAGCTGCCGATTACACCTACACAAATACCATCAATCTGTCGCCATCACCTCCACAAATACCACAACATCTTGACAACCATAACCACTGTCAACCACCACAGCCGCCAACACAACAACCCAGCACCGTCGGCCGTGAATTGCAAACCCCAACCATAGACTCCAGAATGAATCTCCAACCACACACACCCATGTCTACCAACGGCCACTAAGTGCCGGTCCACAACACCGCCTCTAACGATCTGCCAATGAATTGCCTACCCACAACCACCAATCGCACACCCACATCACCGACTTGTTGACGTCGCTTGTATCCCGCCACCAAGCGCCATCCACGGCCACCATGTGCGCCTCTCTTCTACGGTAAGGGTCGATAATGTTAAATCTAACTGCGGAGGCCAAGTCATTGTCGGCTGCCGTGAAGGTCAAGTCGTAGACATCGATTGTAACGACCTGTTCTACGGGCCCACCACAAAGCAAATGTCTCCCTCAAAAGGACTAGCCAAATAGGTACTTATGAGTACCTTGACAGGGTCTTATAAGGAAAATCACAAACTCTCCCGCGACCGACGTGGGATATCACGTTATTCCCTCCTTATGCCTTAGCGTCCTTGCTAAAGCTCGATCACACATAGCCCATAATCTTCCTCTCTAGCCAATGTATGATAGTACCCGGCTCACCCTTCGTTATCCCAACCATCCTCTTGATTTAGGATATATCCAGGCTTGCCTTCATTTTTTTTCTAACAATCGGCAACTCGATTGGATAGCTCAACCCTGAGCTTTCGAGAGTTGACTCTGATACCATCTATAACGACCCGGTCCACAGCCCCACCACATGACAAATGCTTCCCTCAAAAGGGCTAGTCAAGTGGGTACTTATAAGTTCTTTGACTGGGTCTTATAAGGCCAATCACAAACTCTCCCATAAGCGATGTGGAATATCACAGCGGCGGTGAATGTCAGGTCCTCGTCGCCGGCGGTGAATCAATTTGTTGTGGCAATAGGCGATAGTGTTATGAGTTTGACAGTTTAGGGTGGTGGTGTTTTGAAGACATTAGGAGCAAAAAGAAACATGAGAAAGATAAAATAAGAAAAGAAAAGAACCAAAAAAATATATATATATTCAAAAAACTCTTAATCAAACAATTGCCTCTTTTTTGTAAAAATTGAAAATAAAAATAGGTTTTCGTTTTCCTTTTTTTTTTAAATTACAAATAAAAATCACAAGGATTTCAAACACACCATTGGTTAATGATTTCTACCAGGAAATTAACGCTTTAACACTGTCTTAAGTTAAACGAGCAGTTGCCGGTAACAACTATGAAGAATAGAGTCTAGGTACATTTGAAGGCACTGGAAATTTATGTTAGCATCATGGTAAATATGTCGGTACTATATGCATCAATTCACTACAAGAAATAAAGGCTTTAGCGACTGCTTTTTTAACCCAAACTTTAGCAATCGCATTAGCGACAACTTTAAAAGTGGTCGCTAAATGTACACTTATTATGGGAGGGTCAATAAAAAGTTGGCGCAAATTTTAGCGACTGCTACGGCAGTCGCTAAATTTAGTGACTAATGTTGTAGTCGCTAAAGTTAACGACTGTTTTTAGCGACTGTTATTGCAATCGCTAAAGTAAGCGATCGATTTTAGTGACTGCTCTGTCCGTCGCTAAAATTAGCCACAATTAACGACCGCTTTAGCGACCGTTTCTGCCGTCGCTAAATGAAAAGATATAATTCATTTTGTCACTTTGCCCTAATCTCTCTCTCTCACTACTCGAACTGCCGCCTCCCCCTCTCTCCCAACCACCGTGCAGCCGCCCAAGCCCACCTCCCCGCGAAGACCACGCTGCCGCTGCTGTCGGCCCTGCGAAGCCGACGCCGGCAGCCGTGAAGACCACCGCTCCACGAAGCCGATGACGCCACTGTTGCGCATTGCCCTACCAAGCACTACGCCGCCGCCAAGCCCACCATTATCCAGCCACGGCAATTTGCATGTTCACTGCCTGCCGTTTACCATCTCCGTAGCACCAGGTCTGTTACTCAAGCCCACTGTAATCTTCCTTTTTCCCTGCTAATTTGCTTTAGTAAACGGTGATTCTGTCCTCTGGGATTTGATTTTTTCAACTATGTTTTTTGCGTTGTCTGCCAATTCCTGTTGGGGTTGCTACTGTTTATGATCGATTTCACTTGACTAGTCGATTTAATGATGACGTATTAACCCATTGAAACTGCTGATTGGCTTAAGCTTTTCGACTATTGTGAAGTTTATGAAGTTCCTCTACGTTTTTAGCGCTAAAGTTTGGTCTTGTCAGAATCTTGATTTTATCAGGATAGCTGGGTAGGGTTTACCAATTAAACTACATGAGCTATATGAGATGTAATTTCTACCTTTCAGAATGGTGGAGCAACTATAACTGAGTAAACATTTTTGTTTTGTCTTTAGCGAACAGGTTTGTTTTGTTTTAATCTTGTTTTTCTTGTTCTGGTTTTTTTTTTGGATGGGGGTGGGAGAAAGTTAAGTAAGAGGTGAGATTTCTTCTCTATAACAAGAACCTCTCCTCTCATAACTATGTGTATCCTTGAATACCTCAATGATTTTGTACAGCAAGATCGTTTTAATGAGTTTTTATGTGGTGTGATAGAAGATGCATTCTTCAGTTTAGAAACAAACAATCCGAATGGAGAAATTCAAGGATGTATAATCTTGTGATAGCGAGCGGCAAAGCAGTTTTTGTATTCATATGTCAAGCCAAATGTCTCTCAGACTTGCACTTACCAAAATAGGGCTTGTTCAATACAAGTGTACCCACGAGCAATTCACTGGTTGGATACCTGGTCTGTTCTCGGCTACCATATTGCACTTCTCTCAGTTTTCCTGAAGGCATTTATCTCTGTGCAAGAGTTTCAGCTTTGTGTGAAAGATGAGCTAGAAGAATCTTGTCTCTCAATATTAACTAAAGTACCTCCAATGAAGCATTTAGCATGGGTACAGCCTTTGCATTTTTCAATTACGTAAGACTTGATAGGGACCTGCAGAGTAATCACATGGTGCATAAATCATTTTTAAGTGGACAGCTGCTAATTTTAGCAGTTTTTAAGTAGTAATGGAATCTTAGGTGATACATCTTGTCGGTGTCTTACACAGAGTGAAAAGAAGCGTGTTAAGTAATATGTCTTGATTCTTTTGGTAGGCAAACCTACATCCTCGGAACCTCTTAGATCCTTTGCTCTAGAAACACCCTAATCAGGCATTCTAAAAGCATTGTATCCCTATTTTATCATAGGATAATTGTGTGTACGTTTAATCTCTTAGGATAACTTTGTGTACGTTTGATCTCTTGGGATTCCTAACAATACAAGAGTATTGTTTGGAATCTCAAGTGATGCAACAGTTGCAATTTTGAAGAACAGTAAACAGTGGTGATAGGTGGCCTTGAAGCTTGTAGTACAACTAGGGATGGCAACGGGGCGGGTCGGATGCGGATCTCATGAGATCCGCACCCGCCCCGCTACCCCTGAAATCCCACCCCGCCCCGCACCGGGTTACATAATCTTAATACCATATCCGACCCCAACATACTTTAGAAAACCCATCCCTGCCCCGCCCCGCCCCGCCCAACACCCCCCCCCCGGCCCCGCCCCGCCCCGCCTGCTTTGGCACTTGACAGAATTGTTTTTTGACCTTACATTTCAATAATTTTACACTAAAAAACTGTATCATCAAAGAATAAAATAGAGAGATATCAAATTAATGTCCAAAATCCTACAGGATTAATAGATTAGATTACATCACAGTTCGAATAAATGATACCACAATTCAAATAAATTACAAATTTTCGAAATAGTTTAACTTCAATACAAATACCGCAAAACAATCATTTAGAAGTACCAAATACGAATACAACAAATTGCACAACGATTTCCAAAGCAACTTAGTCCAGCTGGTCCTCACTCCAAATACAAATGGAGTCACTATTCACTGTTAAAAGTTAAAAGGAAAAAATGACGTTAAAATAAATAGATAAAAGAAAGTAAAGAGTCAAATTGAAATGAAGTACAAATTGCATAAGGAGTCTTACATCCGTAACACATGAATTGTCCCCATCTTTGTCATCATAAATTGTTGAATATCCCTTGTATGCTAGATTAGATACACCTATAACACAATAGTTCAAATTTAAAGTGCATGTCAAAATTCAATGTATAGTAAAATTGAACTCCACAAATAAAATTAAGAATGAGTTACCTCTCATTTCAGAAGCCCATAACCAGTCTTGAGCACACATTAACGCTTCCAATGTCTTTGGATGAAGCCTACTACGGTGAAGACTCACTAACCTACCACTTGTGCTAAAAGATGCCTCCGATGCGACCGTAGATATGGGAATAGTAAGAATATCCTTGGCCATCAGCTGTAATGTTGGGTACTTCAATCCATTAGTCTTCCACCAAGCCAAAATATCAAAGTCCAAACACCTAGCCAACATATCCTCCTTAAGATAATGATCCAACTCAGATTTCACTGTAGTCTTTCTCTTCTTCTTGACATGTTCATCGAAACCTTTAAGAGAATCTTGACATCCAACCTCTACATGCTCTTGCGAGCGAATAGATGATCCAATACAAGTATCACTAGCCTCTCTATTTTGGTATTCACAAAGAAGTCTATAGCAAAGTGAAGACACCTTATCAGTTTCGGTCTTCTCTCCTGACCCATAAAGCTGGCTATAATAATACTGAATCAACTCCATTTTATACCTAAGATCCAACACTACAGCAACCGCCATGATTCCATGAATATCCAACCAATATTTATCAAACTTCTCAAGCATTTTCTTAGCCATACTTTCAATCACGTCACTTGAGCTCACGAGCGACTCACTTAACGCCATTCTGATCTCACAAATTTTAGGAAAAAAAAGGTTAGCTGTAGGATACTTTGTGCCCGAAAACATCTCTGTTGTTTCATAAAACAACCTTAAATTGCCCCATATCTCTTTGGCAAAAGTCCACTCCTCTTCACTCGGGCATGTCTTATATTGAGGCTCCCGTTGCTTTTGTGACACCCTCAACCCAGGTGACATCACCGGGTTGAGTAATCAACCATAATCACATTCAAAATCCTATGCTGAATACAGAGCAACTACATCTTCATACTCATAAATCATTAATAGACGCTCCAAATTGCGTCCTTACAAAAAATTTCTTACAAACATACATCATACTGCAGCGGAAGACTTTCAAGTCTTTAAACAACATGAAAGTTTACAACCTAATATACGGCTGTAGTCGTAGGACTCTTATCAACCTATCTCGCAACACATTCTTTATTCCACCATTCCTAGCTGTTCTTACCTCACACAACTGATCCCCTTACTCAACTTTTCTAGCTTGTGTATTTTTTCCTTTCTAGAAAGTTCTCCTTGATCAACCTCATAGCCTGCACAATACAACATAAGGAATGAGCGCAAATTGCCCAGTAAAGACAACACGAGGAGTATCGTATACAAATGATTCAAGAGACTCGGAGGAATAATAATCATCTCAACGATAGCAATGAATCAAGAGTAGTCAATAAATTTCGACATCAGCATAATTGTCAAACGATAATTTTTCTTTCGTTAGACTGAGCGGCTTTAAGGCCCAATAGAACAGCATTACTGCCACCTCATCATGGACAAGACTGACTGACCGACAGACAGACTGACTGACTGACCGACTATGCAAGTGAACAATAAAATAGGAAATTGAAAAGATAACATCAACGAAATACAAGTCATTAAAATCATTAACATAAAAAAAAATCAAATGCAATGCATCTCAGACACGACAGACTAGACTTGACCAGACATAACAGACTCGACTCGCGCGCCCTACATCCTCTTTGCCAGTGATCATGTTTCACAGGCCATCCTCCTCATATTGATGTCCCATTTTACGGGATGTTCATCTCAGTCTCAAATAAATAGAAGAGACACTGTCAACAGGTAGGGAGCTCATTTAGAGTGCTTTCCCTAACCACGTTACAGCCATGCAACAAGACATCATTAACGGGGCGGACTAAGGGAAAATTTATTCCACCTTATGTCCTCAACAACACAGCTCAACAAGGAATACCGGATCAATAAATCAACCGGTGTGCAAACATAACAACAAGAGTTTAATGTGACATCATCAACAGGGCGGACTTGGGAGAAGACTACCGCAAGCCCTCAACAACGTTCTTACATAAGAGAAATGTCGACTACCAATAAGTGCCAACATTTCACAACAACATGCAACGACCTCAACAACATCATTATCAACGATAGGGCGGACTCGGGGAGAAGTTGCCACAAGTCCTCAATAGTGTTCTCAAAGAGAAGAGATATCGGCTATCAATAATTGTCGGCATCTCACAACCACCACACAACAACTCCTACACAATATCATCATCGACTTCATGTATGCTAATCGAATCGAATCATAGCATACTGGGACACCCATCATCATCACTAAATTCTATCAACAGGATAGACTAAGGGAATTATTCTACCCTAAGTCCTCAACAGCACAATTCAAATATACGTATACCGGTCACAATGACTACCGGTGTCAACACATAATAACAAGAGTCCAACATAAACGTCATCAACATGGTATGCTAATCGAAACAATGAATTAGCATATAGAACTGCATTGTCCTTACCTGATTGGCTTACAGCCGAAGGAACTCGCAATCTCTGATCGCAACGAGCTGCATCACCTAGTCAAATCATATCCTTCTCGTTAGTCATCATTCAACATATACGCACTCCTTATTCTACCCCTTCCCACTTAACCGTTCATAGCATCTTACGATAGCTAGTTAATTCGATCCGATAACCGGATCCTTAAACTAGCCTTATCGACTTATTATCGATAACAACCCTCATTTTAGACATACTACCGCTATTCCTCGCTTCCCACCACTTCGAACGCATAATATTGCGCGTTCTCAAAAATTTAGCGCCAACCTGACAAATTACCAAAATACCCCTAAGGGTTCACTACCACCACAACACCCCAAATCAACTTCAAAACAACCTTTCAGGCATTTTACAACCCTTCCCGGACTAACAAGTCCTTCAAAATTTTCTACCGGAAAAATTACCAAAATACCCCCTCTACGGTGGCAAATTACCAAAATGCCCCTGAGGGTTCCCGGTACTAGAAAAATCTCAAAACCGCTTTAAAACGCTATTTTAAGCATCCTGAAATCATTTTTGATCTAAAAACTATTTTACAAAGTTTTTGCCCAAAAATTCCGAACCAGTGACCGGACCGAGCGCTTAAAAGCCCGTTCGGCCAAAAATAGCTACCGACTTCGGAATGACCCGAAATATTGGGAGATGGAACTTCTCAGCATCATAGAGTCCTCATAAACGTTTTGTGCAAAACCGCGCTCGTTTGGTATTTTAAATTTCACCGCAAAGTTCCAAACTTCCTACGTCCGTTCACCCTCTTCCCGACTTCAGAAAAATCTGTAATTTTTTCATGATACAGGTATCCTAAAAATAGCTAGGGTTTATTTTTTGCACTTTGGCTAAATCTGACCCTAACTATTTTTAAAAATTAGAATTTTAAACTGTTTACTTCATTTTCACCTTTAGTGACAAAAACGGTCACTATTCACATCAACACACACACTACTTCACCTTCACGCACACACACACACACACTCATCTTCTTCATCCTTCAGCCTTCACACTCCTGGTTTCTCTTTCAATCGCACATGAATCTCCTCCATAACTCATCCTAAATCATTTAAAAATCATTGCAATCCATCCAATCATGCCCCAAACACACTTTTATACATCTAATTCATTCAATTAAACACAATCATACCCACTAACAAACCCGAAGAACACACACACACACACACACACACACACACATATATATATATATATATATTCGGGGAAAATAGAGAATGACCCCCTCTACTTTACACGTTGTGCGATTTGCCCCCCTCCACTTCAAAGTTAAGCACTAAACCCCCCACAGTTACAGAAAATGGGCACTTTAGACGAAAACCGTTAAATATAACAACGCGTGGTCAACACACGCGTTGACTAACAATTTTTTTTTTGTAAATGACGTTTTTGCCCATTGTCTATTTTTAGAAAAGAAAATCAGAAAAAACCCTAATTCTAACCACCCCACCCCCCCCCCCCCCCCCCCCGCCACCCCACCCCCCTATTCCCCCAACCCAATTTTGTCAACTCCCCCGACCACCCGACCACCGCACCCCTTCATCTCCCCGTCTGCCTCCCTCTTCCCTGTCGCCGCACCACCATCCCCCTTCCCTTCCGAGTCGCAGCGACCGCCCTGCCCCTTCCCCGTCACCGCGACCGCCCTCCCCCTTCCCCTTTCCTGTCGCAACGACCGCCCTTCCCCTTCCCCGTCACAGCAACCGCCCTTCCCCTTCCCCTTTCCCCGTCGCCGCGACCACCCTCCCCCTTCTCTTTCCCCGTCGCAGCGACCGCCCTTCCCCTTTCCCGTCGCCGCGACCGCCCTCCCCCTTCCCCTTCCCCATCGAGGTGATCCATTAATTAACACGGTATTGATGAAAAATTGAATTGAATTGAAATGGGATTTAGAGAGAGAAAGGGCTGCCGGCGTGGTGGGGTGGGTTTGCCAAGGGGCTTGCCGGCGTGGTGGGGTGGGGCGAGTCTGCCGGATGGTGGGCTGAGAGAGGCTGTCGGCGGTGTGGGGTGAGGAGGACACTTGGGCTGCCGGCGGCGGGATCAAATCTGGAGAAGGAGATTTGAAACCCTAATTTTAAGGTTTCAAAATCCTTATTTTTAAATCAGGGTTTCAAATCCTCTAATTTTAGCATTTCAAAAGCTTAATTTGCAAATTAGTTGCTAAACCTAACGGCAATCACGGTTCCTTTTTTTTTTTTGTAACTCACTGGTGGTCGGAGAAAAAGACCAGTGGTTGTGCTCAGTGAATCACCAATTGTAGCGGGGTTGACCAGAGGAGGAGGGTCATGGGCAAAAATTGTAATTTAAATTTGAGGGGGGGAAATTGCACACTGTGTATAGTACAGGGGGTCATTAGCTAATAAAGAAATAAGGGTATTTTGGTCATTTCACGCTATTCATAACGGATCCGTCTAAGGTGCCCATTTTCTGTAACTGTTGGGGGGGGGGGTTAGTGCTTAACTTTGAAGTGGAGGGGGGAAAATCGCACAACGTGTAAAGTAGAGGGGGTCATTCCCTATTTTCCCCTATATATTCAGTTGAGTTGAACCAATATTCAATCCAATCCCCACAATTATTTTTCGCAATTAGGGTTCAAGATCATACCCAGTTAGGGTTCGGATTCAACCTTTTCTTCTCTCTTTCCTTTCCTTCCTTCTCCTTCCTCCTTTTTCCTTCCCTCTTTCTTCTCTTCCTTTCCTCTCTGTTTGCTGTGTTCTTCGCGGTATTGTTCACGCCACTGTTACTGTTCACAGATTTCTTGTATTTGCATTTTCCTCCCCAAACTTTCCTTTTATATTTTCCCCATTAATCTCCATCCATCAATACTTTATAATTTTCCACAATAACTCAGGCTATGGCAAGCAGGAGGTGGCCATCGTTTCAGCTGACTTCTCTCCAATTGTGACACCTTTTACAACTTTCAACAATTTGCACTTTAGTCCCTCAACTTTCCAAAATTGCAGTTTGACCCCTCGACTTTGGAAAATTACAATTTGACCCCAAAATCACCCTAACCCTCCATGTAACCCCCTAACACCTCATTATCATCAAAAGGATGCTACTTAATAAAGATATGCATCCCGTTCATCATATTTCCAAAATTACACTTTTGCCCCTTAACTTTCCAAAATTTCATTTCAACCCCCACGACCACACTAACCCCCTTATTTAGCTCCTTAACACTTAATTGTCACCAACATAATGTTACTTAATAAAATAATTCCTCATTAATTAATCAAACTCGCGGTTAGATTAATCTCCGATATTTTCCGGGGTATCACAGCTTTAAGCGAGAAAAAACATCTTTATACAGAAAAGCCATTTCAAGCATCAAAAAGGTTGAGTTCTATCTAGTAGGACAATCAAGTGCCAACCTTTTTGTACTTGAAATGCGCAATTGACGGACAGTCTCTTCAAAATTTTCATCTCTCTTTGGTGTTGCCCTCCAAAAAGCCACACTTTCTCTAATCTTTTCAATTCTCTCTTTTATCACACTTAACCCATCTTTAACAATCAAATTCAACACATGTGCCGAACACCGCATATGAATCAATTCACCAAACAACAACAAAGAATTACAATCCAACTTAAGCAACAAGTCATCAATCATCGCATCATTCGTACTACAATTGTCAACCGTGATTGTGGACAATTTTCTATCGATGTTCCAATCAAGCAATGTTTGTGACAAAGCCTTGCAAATAACTTCACTAGTGTGTGGACATGGCAAATATAAGAACCTATAAATCACAAATTTTAACACTTATATATGCTAAAGCAAGTACAAAAATAAATTGTAAAATATCAATATTGCAAAAGATAAAAACATACCTCAAAATGTGACTTTGAAGAACAAAGTCTTCATCAATAAAATGTGACGTGACAGCCATGAATCCCTTTTTTTGATTGCCAGAAGTCCACAAATTCGTAGTGATTGCAATCCTGCTTCTTACCCCCTCCAACAACTTCATTGTTTGCACCCTCTCATAGTCATAAATCTTCACAATATCGTTCTTTATTGTGTTCCGGGTTGGTACCTTAAATAATGGTTAAAGTGCAGACGAATACCTCCTAAACCCCACATGGTCAACAATAGATAATGGGTATTCATGCAAAATTATCATGCTCCCAAGCTCTCTCTTAGCAAACTCCTGATCGAATGTATAATTACTTAATTCAGGCTTAGTATTTGCTTTTCCCATTATCCCAGTCAATAGCTTTTATCTAACATCCGGTTTTAGACGTTTACATCTGTCTAAGTGCATACGCAGATGAGTAGTCCCATTTTTTGGTTTAGCCCCAAGAGTTTTCCGACAGTGAATACAAGTTGCTGTCACGTCTCCACCATTTTTTTTCCTTTCGAAGTGCGTCCACACAGCACTCTTCAAATTATCATTATTTAACTCATCCGGGCCACTTTCAAGGTCAATTGGTTCGGAACCAGAGACTCCCCCGCTTGTATTTAGTGTTAATGGATGAGAACTCTGATCCTCCAGTGTAGCTCTAGGGGTTTGCACCGGAGATGTTGCGATGGGCGAAGATGAAATTTCATTGGAAGACATGATTTTATCTATATATTCATCCGAACACAAAGAAAACTCTATCAAAAATCTGTAATTGCAAGCCTATAAGGCATTAATGCTTGAAGTGATACGGAAATGTATACACCAGCAGATTTTTGTATAAACTATCAAAAATCTGCCCTATGATACGTAAAAGTATAAACCAGCAGATTTTTGTATAAAACTATTAAAAATCCGTAGTTACAAATAGCCGTAACAAGGTTGAATATAAGAGAAAAAAGTTGTCACTACTATTGACATAATAACACTACAATTGCTAAAGCAAGAATGTGAAGTTTCCTAGAATTCATTTGCAAGTTAAGGTTAATACATTGCAATATATCTCAAACCAAGGAATATGAGTGTGACATAAGCACCTATTATATCACATCTGAAGCGAAACTCATAAATGCAATTTCTAAAAGCCAAAGCCAAAGCCAAATCTGAGAAATACTTGCAATAACTCCCCCATTGACCTCTGCAAAACCTTAGTCTTTTACTATTGCTCAAGTGCTTTCTGTGAATACATACAGTCAGTGACTACTGAATATCAAGAGGTGGCGACTGAACAAAAGATTATCAATATGCATGTACTTTGGGAGATCGCAAGTATAATTAGTTCTTAACCTTATCTACTTCATTTATTGAATATCCAAGACGTGACGACCAATTGCACATTACAGGTAGCCTATGCACAATTGCACATTTTAGAACTTCTAAAAATTAATGGAGCTTACCTTTGTGATTTGGTATCAAATCTTCAATGCTACCCAAGGTAATGCTAAGCTTGCTTCCAAGTTCCAGCAGGTCAGTCGTGATTCTTCCAATCTTGCTTCCAATGGCAGGAGATTCATTCACGGCTGGTGGCCGGTGGGGAAGCTTGGCGGAGTCGCTGACAGGGAGAGAACAGCGAACGAAGAGCTGCGGCGGCTAGTGGGGAAGCTCGGCGGCGTCGTCGAGAGGGAGAGAACAGAGAAGGAGGAGCTGCGATAGTGCGGTGGCTGCCTGGTTGGTGGGGAATCTTGACGGAGTCACCGAGAATGAGATAACAGATTACAGAGAAAAGGCAGCTGGGCGGCAGAGTGAGAGAAGGTGGACCTTTTAGGGTTTATGATGAAATCTTATATATATATATATATATATATATATATATATATATATATATATATATATATATATATATACATGTGTGTGTGTAAGGATAGACGGCTAGGATTAAATGAAGTTAATGGTTTGAAAAGCGGGGCAGGAGCGGGTCGCGGGGCGGGTCGGATACCGGGGCTGGCCAGATGAAATACCGCATCCGACCCTAACCCGCTGCGGATTTTGTTTTAAAAGCATACCCGCCCCGTGATCCGGTCAAAGTCAAAATGACCCGCTCCTATCAGACCGGGGTGGGGCGGGGATCCGCCGATTGCGGATTTTATTGCCATCCCTAAGTACAACAAGTTACATTCATTTGAGAAAAAAAATTTACGAACAAGATTGCCATCGCTCATTACTTGGTTATGCATTTACCTTGCATGCTGCATAAGCAATCATAACAAAACTATATAAAACATGAAATTTTTGCTTTTGTCGCTCTATGAAAGTTTTTGCAATTCTGTGTAGGTTCAATTGGTAGTAAGAGATATATATCATGTCAGTTGATAGAGGTTGGATGCAACGGAAGATTGCTCTAAGTGGGATTGGGGTATCAGAAGAGTTTAGACAAGGAGTGAACGGGTTACAAGACTTTGTGGATGACGACACGATTAAATGTACGTGCAATGATTACCAGCTGTTAAGTTGGAAAACACTCGACGATGTAACTTACGATCTATTCCATAGAGATTTTGTGAGTAACTATATGAATTGGACTCAACATGGGAAGCCAATTCTGAGTGTGCCGGCTAGGTGCCCATTGAGGCCAGACAAGATAGTCCTAGAGATCCGAGATTTTCTCAATATCAACATATGGTAATGGAAGCTGGGCCTAGTGGGATTAACTGGGATAACTTTTTTAATGATGGTAATCCTAATGTGGAAGAAGAGCCAAACTCGAGTGCTGAAAAGTTTTATAAATTGTTAAAAGACTCTGAAGAGCCAATATGAAAAGGAAATACAAAGCACACCAAATTATCTGCTGTAACAAGGATGCTACACTTAAAGTCTGAGTATGGTCTAACACTACAAGAAAAAGGACTTTTAGTGATGGATATTTCCGTCGCTAAACATCCGATATCCGTCGGCAAAGACTTTTAGCGACAGACGCCCCGTCGCTAAAAGTCTACTACAACCCCGTCTCTAAAAGTTTTGCGACGAAAATTTTCAATCTGTTGCCTAAAGTCTACCTTAAATGACGGACGTACAAATACAATTAGCGACATATATTCTGTCGCTAATTGTATTTTCCATATTTTAATTGTATTTTATTTTTTCAGAAATAAATTTATTACGTAAAATATTTAGCGATGGAACATTTCGTCGCAAAACATTGTTGACTTTTAGCGACGGAAGTCCCGTCGCTAAATGTTTGTCGTTTAAAAATTTAGCGACAGAAATTTCGTCACTAAAAGTTATTCATTAATAGTATTTAGACTTTTAGTGACGGAATAAAATCAGTGGCAAAAAGTCAAACTAATTTTTAATTTTTTTTAATACCTAAACTTGTAATTACAAATTCTTAACAATCACAATAAAAAAATAAAATGTATACAAAATTCAGGAGGGCGCGGGAGCGGGGTACAATAGAGTAGGGGAGGGGAGGGGAGTACAAGTCGGGGGGGGGGGGGGGGGCACGGGAGCGGGATACAAAGAGCTAGGAGGGGAAGGGTTGATCAGGATTCGGCGAGTCCCAGATCTGATGGGTCCTGCTGATCGTCCTCGTCCACGGGGGCACTGTGATCCGGATCCGGGTCAGGATGTCAAGCAGCAGTGCCCTGCATGTAAACGTACGGACGCATTAATCTCGATAGCAATCGAATGTAATGTTCACTAAATGTATATCGTGGTTGTACATGATTATGCGCCGTGATCATCCTATAAACCTCCGCAGCAATGCAACGAACCTCGTTCTCATGTAACGACGAGAGCTCCACGGTCGGTGTCTGCGTCTATGGAAATGCAGCGGAGGGTGGGGACGCTCCTATCACGGCACGTGCAGTCATATAGGGAAGGTCGCGTACCAAAATTGATTAACCCTAATTAATTATTATTTAAACTCTAGTTTACAGTAATTATTCCTAATTAAACCCAACTAAGTCCAATTAGCCCTAATTAAAACTAATTAACCCTAATTAACATTAATTAGCCCTTAATTTACTGTTAATTTAATCTCTAATTAGCCCTAATCACTGCTGATTAACCTAATTAATCGCTGATTGTCCTGATAAATTGTAGACAAACCCTAATTAAACCCAATTAGGGTAATTAATTGTAATATGCTCTAATTAGGTTCAACTAGCCCTAAGTAGCCCGAATTAAATCGTGAATAACACTAATTGAGTCTAATTAAACGCAATTAACTGTAATCAACCATAAATAGCTCGAATTACCCTAATTACACATTAACTCGGCATGTTCATCTTAATTAGCTATTATCTATTTAGGTTCGATACAAAATCATTTGGTTATAGTGAACTTGAGCAGAGAAAATCATCATTCCTAAATCATTTAATATCTAACGATCCACTAAATCAGGATTCTCAAGTAAACCAGGTGCTTTTCGTTGGTAAGTTATGGACTCAAAAATTTCCCTTAGCTCGTCATGTTGAACCATCTCATCTAAGATCTTATCTTGCGGGACTTCAAATAACACTTTTGGCTCGCAACTCTCCATAACTGCAGAAGAGAAAAATTTCTGAGACAAAAGGTGTTTCTTAGCCTACGAGTCCGGGTAGAAATATAGACATGTACTTGCGGCCATTGATCGATGAGTTAAGAATTATGTGAGAAGTTGGAGCCCCAAAATTTGATGCATCTCTTAAACAGAACTTCACCTTGAGGCAGCAGTCATGTGGACTATCAATGACTTCCCTGCATACGGTATGTTGTGTGGGTGGAGTACACATGGTAGGTTGGCATGTCCTTACTGTATGGAAGTGAGTAAAGTTTTCACCTTAAAGCATGGGGGAAAGGCTTCTTTTTGGGGGTGTCACAGACAATTATTACCACTTAATCATACATTTCAAAAACAAAAAGATAAGTTTGATAAAATTGTGGAGCGTCATGTTGAAACACGTGACAGATTTTTTGGGGATGAAGTGTATAGGTGTGTAAAGGACTTTGACATGGATGCAGTACCTTTTGGAAAATGTGCTGCCAGTTTAAAACTTCTTGGCTTTGGAAAAACACACAACTGAAAGAAAATGTGCATCTTTTAGGAGCTGCCTTATTGGCCGACCCTCCTTCTCCACAACAATCTTGATGTTATGAACATTGAGAATTTTTTTTTCAAAAATATGTTTAATAGAGTCATGAATGTCAAGGAAAAATCAAAAGATCACCTTAAAACACGAAATAATATGTAGATGATGGGTATACGGAGTGAATTGCATCCACAAATGGTTAATGGTAAGATGTTGTTGCCCAAAGCAATATATACATTGGATAAAAAATAGAAAATAGGTGAGTGAGTGGGTTAAACACTTGATGCTGCCAGATGGCTATGCATCTAATATATCACGTTATTGCAACCTTACTGATTATAAGTTTTATGGTTTAAAGAGTCCCGATTGTCATGTATTCATGGAAAGATCAATTGTCTTTCGTGACCTCTTACCGAAGCCAGTAAATGAAGCATTGACTGAACTTAGCCATTTCTTCCGCAATTTGTGCTCAAAGGTGCTCCGAGAGAGTGATGTTGAGATTCTTAAGAAAAACATTGTTGAGACAATGTGCAAGCTAGAGAAAATATTCCCCCCCCCCTCATTCTTTGATTCGATAGAGCATTTGACCATTTACTTAGCATATGAGGCTAGAGTGGGTGGACTTGTGCAGTATCGGTGGATGTATCCATTTGAGAGGTGATATAACTCATCCATCTTTAAACTATATTTCACACTTGCACACATGCGTTGTTCACTGAAAAAGGACTTCGTTCTTACATAGTTATATGTTTGACCTTAAGAAAAAGGTGCATAACAAAGCGCGCGTTGAAGGTTCAATTGCATAGGCTTACATTCTTGATGAACTTACCAACTTCTGCTCCCTTTACTTTGAGACTGATGTTGTTACAAAGATGAATCGGCTTAGTCACAATGACAATAGTGTTGACATAGAATTTGAATAGCGTCTTCGCTCTTTCCATATTCATGCATCTTGGTCGTGCACCTGGAACAAAAAGTGGTCGATATGTATCCGACGAAGAGTATATTGCCACAACATTGTACGCTCTCATGAATTGCAATGAAGTTGCACCATTTATAATGTAAGTAGTTGTGTATATATCTTCTTTCTCATAGTTCAAGAACATAATATAATGATGATGATATATAACATACAATGAGGAGGTGGTATTAGCAAACCCTGGGATATCAAATGGACAACTTGAAAAAAATGTGAAACAATGTATTCTCTAAGTGGTTCTGAAAGCGTGTAAGTTCTAAACTCACATCTCATTTCTAATATAGTGAAATGGTTTATGCGAGTTAATAACTTAATACTTTGTGCAAATTGTTTGCTGTTGTAGACCGCCCAAGATGGTGATGCTCGTCTTAAATTGCTTACTGCTGGCCCTAGTAGATTAGTTTCGTGTTATCAAGGGTACATTGTCAATGGGTTTAGATTTAACACGATGACCTTAGTAAACAAACCCAAAACAGTAGAGTTTTAGTGAAAGGTGACTGCTATAATGATAGTGAGCGTGATTTTTATGGACAGTTGGAGGAGGTTGTTGAACTAGATTATTATGGTAGCAGTAATTGACTGGTAATGTTCAAGTGCAGATGGTTTGACATTACATTTGGTATCCAAGTTAGTCGACATGGGATTGTAGACGTTAATATAACGTCAAGGCTCGGATCATACGAACCATTTGTATTTGCAACTCAAGCAACGCAAGTCTTTTATGCAAAGGGTGTGACAAGGAAGGACCCAAATTGGCATACTGTTATCAAGACCAAAAGAGGCTTTGTTGATGATGATGTGTTTGTCGAGATGTACTAAGAGGATAATGATCCCACAGTGTTGCCGCCTCATGAGGATAACGATCTTGTTGATGAGCCTTTTTGTGATGATGATGATGATTCAGAGGAAGAAGTTGAAGAAGAAGAAGATGATGATGAAGATGAAGGGGACAGAGATGACGAGAAGGAGGCAGACATTCCGTTGTCTATTAGTGTTAGTGATTGACTGTGTAAAGCAAAAACATTCTTATCAATCTACTTTTGCACTTATGGTGTTTATTATTTAAATTGAGTTGTCTATTAGTGATGGTGGTTGACTATATAAAGCTAAATTAACATTGTTATCAATTAACTTTTGCACTTAAGTCTTTTATTATTCAAGTGAACTATATTTGGAACTGTAAACATATCAATTGCTTTTAGTTATGCTATTTGTTGTTGAAGTTTTCTTATGTAACTCCTGAGTTTTTTTTTTTTTGTAGATATGCCGAGATCTAGTGCACCCCAAGGTCGTGAAGGTGGCCGTCGCGGACCTGCTTCGGCCCAGTTAGCCCCCCTCCCTAGGATTGATGATGACGCTACTGATGAGCAGCCGATGTCGTCAGTAGCTTCAGTACATGGTGAGACAATAATATTTTGTTGTTATAACATAGGTGCATGCAAAATATATAACGTCTTCCTTTTCATCATTTGTAGCTTCTACTGCATTTGTACCTAGAGGTATCACACGTGGGATACCTCTTCTAGCCACCCCGAAATAGAGGATTATTGCTCATGTCCTCAACAATTAGTATGTTTTCAATTTTCAAAGCTCAATTCCTACCATCGTTTAGCTAACCTATCTAACTTAATACTTTGTTTTTTGGGATTGACGTATCTCTTGTGATGTAACTTAATTAGCTTTGTTGAAAATTGTTTTAGGACCCAAATCGGTCATATTATCAAGGCCCACCTCCCACGGCCTTATTCGACGTGAAGGCGTGGACCGAACTAGACAAGGAACTTGTTTGAGGAAGTTCTTGGTAATGATCGTCTATTTTTCATTGCTTTATTTGGTTTTAGAAGTACATTATTGCTGAATTTTTCTCGCTAATTCTGTTTGAAATTGTGTTGAATTATGTTCAAGACTACTTCAAGTTCGAGTCTGACAGATACCGAGAACTTGGGAGGCAGACTTGGGAGTGACATTGTTCAGAAAATTACAAGAAATGGATGCTCAATGCAAGGAGGCATGCTCTAGCTCGGGTTAATGCGACATATATTTCTATGCCCAGGGACTTCAATCCCGAGTACTTCTCAAAAGCCATGTGGGGGCATCTGATGGATCGTTGGTGTACAGCTAAATGGGCTAAGCAGAGTGAACGAGGCAAGGATATGATGAGTAGTGAGAAGAGGATGAAGCAAAGTGTTGGATCACGTCCATATGTTGTGCAAAATCTGAAGCTGAGAGAAGAAGACTCTGACAAAAGGTCCCCTACGATGCTCCAAGGCTTTGAGGTCACACACAAAAATAAAGATGTGAAGTGGATTTCTAAGAGTGCTGAGCATTTTATGGTGAGCAATCAACTATTATTCATTTTTACATTCCTATTGTATCCTTATTGGTTGCGACCAGTTGCACTCCTATAACATTTATTACTTTCTTATACATAATGCATATAAGGAAGAAGTTCAAGCCAACTCTCAGGCAGATGCTAGCCAAGCAGTGAACGAGATCTCTTTGTGGTCAGAAGCTACAGGGGTTCCTAAGAAGGACCGTATCCACGGGCGCCCTTGTCAATCTACACGTTTATTGCTAGGCAAACAACAGTCAGCAGGTACGACCAGTTGTAGCTGTTCTCAGTTTGAAGAGACGGAGAAAAAGCGCTTAGACAGACTTGTTGAAGAAAAAATTGCAATGATGATCCAACAAGGTTTTATTATGCCTGGAGCCAGACATCAGGTAATACCTATTTTCTTAAGTAGTTATGTATTGTGGTCATTTAGTCTGTGATCTTGATTTGATTATATCAGCGTGGATAAGGTATTACTACAATTGTGTTGAATCATTTGTATGGCTTCATGCAGAGCGGTATTTATGACACCCTCAACCATGGTGACATCATCGGGCTGAATTATCGATCGTAATCACATTCAAAACCATGTGCTGAATACAGAGCAACTACATCCTCATACTCTTACATCATTAATAGACAATCCAAAATGCGTCCTTACAAAAAAAATTCTTAAAAAACATACATCATACTGCAGCGGAAGACTTTCAGGTCTTTAAACAACATGAATGTTTACAACCTAATATACGACTGTAGTCGTAGGACTCTTAACAACCTATCTCGCAACTCAATCTTTATCCCACCATTCCTAGCTGGTCTTACCTCACACAACTGATCCCCTTGCTCAACTTTTCTAGCTTGTTTCTTTTTTCCTTTCTAGAAGATTCTCCTTAATCAACCTTATAGCCCACAAAATACAACATAAGAAATGAGCGTAAATCGCCCAGTAAAGAGAACACGAGAAGTATCGTGTACAAATTATTCAAGAGACTCGGAGGAATAATAATCATCCCAACGATAGAAATGAATCAAGAGTTCCCATAAATTTTCGACATCAGCATAATTGTCAAACGATATTTTTTTTCTTTCGATAGACTGAGCGGCTTTAAGGCCCAACAGAACAACATTACTGTCACCTCCTCATGGACTGGAGTGACTGACTGACCATGCAAGTGAACCTGAAATCCAAGGTCATAAAGATAAACATCATTGAAATACAAATCATTAAAATCATCAACATCAAAAGAAAATCAAATGCAATGCACATGGACATGACGGACAGGACTCGACCAGACACGACAGACTCTGCTCGAGCGACATTCATCCTCTTTGGCAGTGATCATAATTCATAGGCCATCCTCCGCATATTGATGTCCAATTTTACGGGATGTTCTTCTCAGTCTCAAGTAAATAGAAGAGACACTATTAACAAGCAGGGAACTCATTTAGAGTGTTTTCCCTAATCACATTACAGCCAAGCAACAAGACTTCATCAACGGGGCGGACAAAGGGAAAATTTATTCCACCTTATGTCCTCAACAACACAGCTCAACAAGGAATACCAGATCAGAAGATCAACCAGTGTTCAAACCTAACAACAAGAGTTCAACGTAACATCATTAATAGGGCGGACTTGGGAGAAGGTTACCGCAAGCCCTCAACAACGTTCTTACATAAGAGGAATGTCGACTACCAATAAGTGCCGACATTCCACAAACAACATCATCATCAATGACAGGGCGGACTCGGGAGAAGTTTGCCACAAGTCCTCAATGGTGTTCTCAAAGAGAAGAGATATCGGCTATCAATAATTGCCAACATCTCACAACGACCACACAATAACCCCTACGCAACATCATCATCAACTTCAGGTAGGCTAATCGAGTCGAATCATAGCATACTAGGACACACATTATCCTCGCTAAATTCCATCAAAAAGGCGGACTAAAGGAATTTGTTATACCCTAAGTCCTCAATAACACAATTCAAATATGCATATACCGGTCACAATGACTACCGATGTCCAACCATAACGATAAGAATTCAACAATACGTCATCAACGTGGCATGCTAATCGAAAGAATGGATTAGCATATCGGAACCGCATTGGCCTTACCTGATTGACTTATAGCCGAAGCACTCGCAATCTGTGATCGCAACAAGCTGCATCACCTAGTCAAATAATACCCTGCTCGTTAGACATTATTCAACATATGCGCACTCTTTATTCTACCACATTCCCATTTAACCACTCACAGCGTTTTATGACAGCTAGTCAACCCGATCCAATAACTGGATCCTTAACCTAGCCTCATCGACGCATTAGCGATAACAACATCCCCTCATTTTAGATGTATTAACACCATTCCTCGCTTCCCACTACTCCAAAAGCTTAATAACTTGCGTTTCCCAAAAATTTAGCGCCAACGTGGCAAATTACCAAAATACCCACTGATGGCCGCTACACCACCAACACCCCAAACCCGCTTTAAAACCGCTTTATATGTACTACATCATTTATAGACCAAATAGTCCCTCAGAGAATTTTAAAGGGAAAATTTACCAACACACCCCTACTTATGTACAATTACCAAAATACCCCTCTAGCGGCCATCGCCCCAATAAACATCTCAGGACTACTTTAAACACAAATTTTCAGATGTCTTACACTCCTTCCCGAACAAGAAGTCATTCAGAAAATTTTATAGAAAAATTTACCAAAATACCCCCCGCTGAGCAGCAAATTATCGAAATGCCCCTGGGGGTTCACTATCACCCCAACACCCCAAATCAGCTTAAAAAAACCTCTCAGGTGTTTTACAACCCTTCAGGGACTAAAAATTCTTTTGAAAAACTTTACCGGGAAAATTACCAAAATGCCCTTCTCCGGGTGGCAAATTACCAAAATGCCCCTGAGGGTTCCCGGGATCAGAAAAATATCAAAAGCACTTTAAAACGCTATTTTAAACCTCCTGAAGTCATTCTTGAGCTAAAAAGTATTTTACAAAAGTTTCGCCCAAAAATCCCGAACTGATGTCTAGACCGAGCGCTTAAGAGCCTATTTGGCCAAAAATAGGTAACGACTTTGGAATGACCCGAAATCGTGAGAAATGGAACTTCCCAACATCCTAGGGTTCTCATAAAATTTTCGCGCAAAACCGCACTCGTTTGATATTTTAAACTTCACTTCACAGTTTCAAAATTCCCACGGCGGTTAACCCCTTTTCTGACCTCGGAAAAATCTGAACTTTTTCCCCGATGTAGGTCTCCCAAAAATAACCAGGGTTACAGTTTTGCACTTTGTTCAATTTTGACCCCAGATGTCTATAAAAATTCGATTATAAATTGTTTAACTTTTTCCTATCTTTAGTGACAATTGCAGTCACTATTCACAGATTAACGCACACTAATTCACATTTTTACACACACACTCATCTTCTTCATTGTTCAGCCATGACCCACTTCCCCCACAAATTACTCCCACAACTCGCTAACACACCCTGCTCACACATAACCCCATCAAATCATGCCTAACACTCACTAACACACATCTATACACCAAATTACACTCATGATCACTCACATAAATGTGCTTGAAACTCACGCACTCAAGAACACACACATGAACACCCCTGTTACACGCACTCCCTGTTACACCATTTCTATCTCTCGGCTACACTTACAACACACCCAAAATCATATCTTTAATTTCTAAGATAATATGCTTCCTTCTCTAATCCCTAACCGTAACCATGGTCTTCCACAAATCCCAGCAAGCACCTCCCTTCGCACTCCACAGTTACGAAACGCACATAAAAATACCACAAGCACACACTAGGGTATGCATAAAAAAATTCAGAGGCTTACCCTTGGAAAACAGGCTCGAATTCTCCTCTTTTCTTCCCTTTTTTTCCCCTTCCCCAAGCTGCCTTGTTTCCTCTATTTCTTTTCTTTTTTCTGGGTAATGGTTACTGTTCATATGAGATTTTCCTTTTTTTGTTTTTGTTTTGTTTTCTTTCCAATTAGGATAAAACCAATTAAAATCATATAAAAACATGAGATTAGTCACCACATGAGGTGGCATCTCCTTACACCAAAATTCCTGAAAAATTGACACAAAAGGCCTAATTTTTGGAATTTGCAAAATAGCTCCTCAAGTTTTCAAAATTACATTTTGACCCCTCGACTTTAGAAAATTACAATTTGACCCCAAAATCACCCTAATCCCTCCTTTAGCCCCCTAACACCTCATTATCATCGAAATGACACTATTTAATAAAAATATGCATCCCGTTCACCATATTTTCTAAAATTACATTTTTGCCCCTTACCTTTCTAAAATTACATTTTTACCCCCTTTACTTCCCAAAATTATGTTTTAACCCCGAGGCCCACACTAACCCCTTATTAAGCTCACTAACACTTAATCGTCACCAACATATTGCTACTTAATAAAAATAGCGCCTCTTAATTAATCAAACTCACGGCTAGATTAATTTCCAGTATTTTCCGGGGTATCCCCCCCCCCCCCCCCCCCCCTCCTAAAATAAATTTCGTCCTCGAAATAGGGACAAACCTCATTTTGCAACTTGGTGTGGACATTATTACCGCATTAACGCCTCGGGTTTCAAGGTAACCTCCTTGACCGCATGATTTTCCCCAATCAACTTTGACCACCAACATTCACGTAAAACATGTTTCTTCTTATCAGCCATCTTCGTCGGTGCCTCTGAATATGAGATATTATCTCGAATTTCAACTTGTTCCAATTAGATCCCATGCATAGAATTGGGATCATACTTCCTCAACATTGACACGTGATACACGTTACGCAATTAACTCAATCCTAAACGTAGATCGAGTTTGTATGCTATCTTCTCAATCCTAGGCAGGGTTTTAAACGGTTTGATGAACCTCGGACTCAACATCCTCCGCTTCCTGAATCGCGTGATTCTTTCCACAGTGACACTTATAAAATGTACTATGTAATCTACTTCAAACTTCAACATCCTACACCTCTTGTCCGCATAACTTTTCTGTTAATTCTATGCAGTAAGTTTTTTCTCAAGGGTATCGATCATCTTGTTTTCTATTTCTTTGCACAGTCTCGACTCTAACCACATTCTACAAATAGGTGTGTGACATCTTCGGCCATACAACACTTCATAAAGAGCTATTTTTCTTTGCTCGACCGATAACCATTTTTATAGGAGAATTTGACTAAGGGTAACTGTTTACCCCATGCGCTGCCAAAATAATTAATACAAGCCCTCAACACTCTCCTTGTATTCATATCATACGTCTTAATTGGCCACACGTCTAAATAAAAAATGTCGTCCTCATCATCAACTTTGTTTTCATTTCTTCTTGAAAACTTTTTCTAACTCTAAAGGTGAACCTTGCGTCTCTGTCGGACACAGTAATTACTTAAACTCCATAACAACTAACCACTCGCTTAACATAAATTTGGGCTAGTCGTTCAGAAAAATATTCTTCCTGGACAAAATAAATCGGGATATCTTAGTCAACCTATCCACTACAACCCAAATAGATGTATATCTCTTAGTTGTTCGTGGTAACCTTAACACCAAAATTCATCGTACTGTGTTCCCATTTCCACTCAGGTACAAGGAGTGGTTGCACTATCTGGCGGTCTTCTTATGATCCCCTTTTACCTGTTAGTAGGTCAAACATCGGGATACAAACTTTTATACATCCCTCTTCATGCTAGGCCACCAAAGTTCTTTGGGCCATAACTTAGGGTACATTTTCGTCTCCCCTAAGTGAATCGACACTTAAAACTATGAGTACCCTTCACAATTTCTTTTCTCAATTCATCGCTAGGTGGAACACATATCCGACCTTCACATTCATACTCACTATCCTTATCCTCATCAAAATTTCTTTTTCATTCCTTTCTAATCCCCGCTGGATCTCAACATCCTTTCATTTTGACCTTAAGCTTCCTTGATTTAATTAAGATGTGCTGGTCGCATTTCCACGTGAAACGAACTATTACTTCCTTTTCTCCCTTCTCAAACTTTGATTTCGAGTTGCTCACATTCTTATTAACTTGGCGTAACAATCATCATAGTCGCTTTTCCCTAATAGAGCATCTTAATTCTCATTGACTTTCTGGTAGCCTCAGATTGACCTTAGAAAGCTACTCATCTCAAACGCCGATTTTTGTCATTCCCCATTTGTCACCTTTTTCAACTTTTCCCCGATCTCTTAATCTGCTTTCGCATCGACCCCATATACCCAGATTTTCATGTCAAAATTCACCTTCCTTGAATTTGACATACAACTTAGCTTTCTTAAAATTTGTCAAACTTGCCATTGCGCAATTTCTTCCTTGCCTTTTGTACCTTTCCTAGGGTCACCAATAAGACGACGACACAACGATCGAGTGCTCTCAAAAACTTGATTCATCCAATTCATAGACGCCACATGGGCATTAATTAATTCACATGACATCACCAAGAATTCATAATGTCTGTCTCTATTTTTAAAGATAATCTTGACAACTTCATCATTCCTTATTCTTAACTAGTGATGACATGTTCTAAGATCAATCACAAAAAGAAAACACTTAACACCCTGCAATTGATCCACATATCCTCTAGGTCAGGCAATCAGAAATTATTCCCGACTGTCATCTTAATCAGCTTCTGATAGCCAATACATAGTCTCATAAACCCCTCCTTCTTCTTACTTCAATGACCATCACCCTCCCTTAGAGCACCTTTGTCCGGTCAATATACTATGGCTGTTGACATTTGAAACATCCTCTTTCGCTTCATCTTAAACATTAGTTCAGTGACTTGCTCTCATACTTAAGACATGCTTTACTTGCCTTGGCATAGTTCACACCCCCGTGCCTCAATCCGCATCATCTACATTTTCTATCTCCTCCTCTTGGTTCGGAACTTTGTCAGGGCTGTTCTTCGTCTACTCTCTTCTTACCTTTCTTTTCACCCTTCTAGTTTTGTTCCTGGATTCTACCTCCTTTCCAACCTTGCTTCCTTCCTTCTTCATAGACCTATTTCCTATCTGCCTCCATTGCATGATGTCTCTACTAATCCAGTAGCAATTCTCCATCAGAGCCTCTTTACCAGCCTTTGGAAAATTATTTCCGAACTCTTCCCAACTTGTTCCGCCTTTAAAAATTTTCTATCATCACTTGATAATGGATAATAATAGGCCAACTCACCAGTTGCCCTAATATGCTTTTCCACCTTTTTATCTTTCCACTCAGTACGAGAAACATGTCTCCAACTTACTCTGCAATTTAAGCAGAAATATATATCATCAACATGTTACCTGAACCTATTACAATGATATAGGCTTGATAGGTACTCTTACTGTCTCAACTTGTTTGCGCTCTTACTTCTTAATCACTTATCACCCTCTTTTTATGTATAACTTGTGAACATTATCTTCTAATATTTCCCCACATCTTGTTACTTCAACTACCTTCTCCATTTCTCAATTCAAAGTAGTTGTCTACACTAACCGCTTTCCTTCCCGTGAGATTCTACTCAGCAGGCATCCTTAAAGTGCTAAGATCTACATTTTTTTCTTCCTTTTATTGGGGCCGTCATAATAGCAGCCACCGGTTGTACCGTTGGAACTCCCACGATCTTTTGTAGAAGTCTCACTGGTTCTTTCTTAAGGTCATCTTGCCCTAATGCAGCTCCATGCTTATTCCTTCCACTTACGTCCTCGACATTCACCATAATCACTTCTATTAAGGGCCCCTCTCAATTGGGAACCCTTTCTTTCTCTTTTCGAGAAAGGAGTAACAAGATAATTAAAATTGCACACCATAATATTAACCTTCACGTTTAAACAGCTAATGGTTTTCATCACTAAACAGCCTTTTTCCTACAATAGTATGTAAATACTACTAGTTCCACATCACCCTTCCCCTTCTCAATCACAACTTTAGGTCCGATTTCAAATGCGGACTCCACCCCTACTCGTACACCTCATCAACCTCGGAAAAGCCACAACGCTCCTTCAACAATATCAAGCTTTAATGACTCTCACTTAGAATCCCTTGTTGCATATCCTCGGATAAATCCCTATGAGGCGAGTAGTCATAAACAATCTGCCATATCTTTTGAACAATCCGCATACTAGCGTCCATCGTCTCCTTTAACATCTAATTCGATACTAATCCTGTCCGCTCATTCAACTTTCAGCCTCTCTATCGTTTAGTTAATACCGCTAATTTGGGACTCGAACTGACTTGTCGATCAGTCTGTTTTTCCTCATTACTTGGAGTAATTTCTCTTCCAAAAGTCCATCAAAACTTTACTCATTCTCACTCTCGGCTCCTCATTTCTTCATTCCAAGTTCACACAATAAAAGTGTTCAACCTCATCTATCCTCCCCGTGGTTCCTACAAATTCACTTCCTACTAGACCTTCATATGGTTCCTTCATCCCTAATCCCATCTCGTCTACCTTCTCATCAGGATCTTTTTTCGAGATCCAACACCGCAACATTATCATCCTCAAACCATTCTTCTAAACCTAGGTCAACCAACTCTTTCTTCCTTTCCTTACAACATTAGTATCAATGCTAAGGTCACAATATATATGCCTTAGTCAACCTCAGCCAACATATCCTAACCATCTTCCTAGTTCAGTCAAATCATCAAGATTATTCTTCTACTCCTCTCGTCGACAACTTAGGCCATCCACCAGACACTTCGAAAAGTCTATAGAATCATTTGCCTAAGCTCTGATACCAACTTGTAACACCCTCAACCATGGTGACATCAGCGGGCTGAGTTATCGATCATAATCACATTCAAAACCCTGAGCTGAATACAGAGCAACTACATCCTCATACTCTTACATCATTAATAGACAATCCAAAATGCGTCCTTACAAAACATTTTCTTACAAACATATATCATACTGCAGCGGAAGACTTTCAGGTCTTTAAACAACATGAATGTTTACAACCTAATATACGACTGTAATCGTAGGACTCTTAACAACCTATCTCGCAACTCAATCTTTATCCCACCATTCCTAGCTGGTCTTACCTCACACAACTGATCACATTGCTCAACTTTTCTAGCTTGTTTCTTTTTCCTTTCTAGAAGATTCTCCTTGATCAACCTTATAGCCTGTAAAATACAACATAAGGAATGAGCAAAAATCGCCCAGTAAAGACAACACGAGGAGTATCGTGTACAAATGATTCAAGAGACTCGGAGGAATAATAATCATCTCAACGATAGAAATGAATCAAGAGTTCCCATAAATTTTCCACATCAGCGTAATTGTCAAACGATAATTTTTTTCTTTTGTTAGACTGAGCGGCTTTAAGGCCCAACAGAACAAGATTACTGCCACCTCCTCATGGACTGGACTGACTGACTGACCATGCAAGTGAACCCGAAATCCAAAGTCATAAAGATAAACATCATTGAAATACAAATCATTAAAATCATCAACATCAAAAGAAAATCAAATGCAATGCACATGGACACGATAGACAGGACTCGACCAGACACGACAGACTCTGCTCGAGCGACATTTATCCTCTTTGGCCAGTGATCATAATTCATAGGCCATCATCCTCATATTGATGTCCCATTTTACGTGATGTTCTTCTCAGTTTCAAATAAATATAAGAAACACTGTCAACAAGCATGGAACTCATTTAGAGTGTTTTCCCTAACCACGTTACAATCAAGCAACAAGACTTCATCAACGGGGCGGACAAAGGGAAAATTTATTCCACCTTATGTCCTCAATAACACAGCTCAACAAGGAATACCGGATCAGATGATCAACCGGTGTTCAGACCTAACAACAAGAGTTCAATGTAACATCATCAATATGGCGGACTTGGGAGAAGGTTACCGCAAGCCCTCAACAACGTTCTTACATAAGAGGAATGTTGACTACCAATAAGTGCCGACATTCCACAAACAACATCATCATCAACGACAGGGCAAACTCGGGAGAAGTTTGCCATAAGTCATCAATGGTGTTCTCAAAGAGAAGAGATATCGGCTATCAATAATTGTCAACATCTCACAACAACCACACAATAACCCCTACGCAACATCATCTTCAACTTTAGGTATGCTAATCGAATCGAATCATAGCATACGAGGACACACATTATCCTCGCTAAATTCCATCAAAAGGGCGGACTAAGGGAATTTGTTCTACCCTAAGTCCTAAACAGCACAATTCAAATATGCATATACCGGTCACAATGACTACCGGTGTCCAAACATAACGACAAGAATTCAACAATACGTCATCAACATGGCATGCTAATCGAAACAATGGATTAGCATATCAGAACCCCATTGTCCTTACCTAATTGGCTTATAGTCGAAGCACTCGCAATCTCTGATCGCAATAAGCTGCATCACCTAGTCAAATAATACCCTGCTCGTTAAACATTATTCAACATATACGCACTCCTTATTCTACCCCCTTCCCATTTAACCGCTCACAGCATTTTATGACAGCTAGTCAACCCGATCCAATAACTGGATCCTTAACCTAGCCTTATCGATGCATTAGCGATAACAACCTCCCCTCATTTTAGATGTATTAACACCATTCCTTGCTTCCCACTACTACGGACACTTAATAACGTGCGTTTCCCAAAAATTTAGCGTCAACGTGGCAAATTACCAAAATACCCCCTGATGGCCGCTACACCACCAACACCCCAAACCCGCTTTAGATGTAATACATCATTTATAGACCAAATAGTCCCTCAGAGAATTTTAAAGGGAAAAATTACCAAAACACCCCCAACTTATGTAGAATTACCAAAATACCCCTCTAGCAGCCATCGCCCCAATAAACATCTCAAGACTACTTTAAACACAAATTTTCTGATGTCTTACACTCCTTCCCGAACTAGAAGTCATTCGGAAAATTTTATAGTAAAAATTACCAAAATACCCCCGATGAGCGGCAAATTACTGAAATGCCCCCGGGGGTTCACTATCACCCTAACGCCCCAAATCAGCTTAAAAAAAACCTCTCAGGTGTTTTACAACCCTTCTGGGACTAAAAATTCTTTTGAAATACTTTACCGGGAAAATTACCAAAATGCCCTTCTCCGGGTGGCAAAATACCAAAATGCCCCTGAAGGTTCCCGATATCAGAAAAATATCAAAAGCACTTTAAAACGCTATTTTAAACCTCCTGAAATCATTCTTGAGATAAAAAGTATTTTACAAAATGTTCACCCAAAAATTCTGAACCGTTGTCAAGACCGAGCGCTTAAAAGCTCATTCGGCCAAAAATAGGTAACAACTTCGGAATGACCCGAAATCGTGGGAAATGGAACTTCCCAACATCCTACTATTCTCATAAAATTTTCGCGCAAAACCGCGCTCGTTTGATATTTTAAACTTTACTTCACAGTTTCAAAATTCCCACCGCGGTTAACCCCCTTCCTGACCTCGGAAAAATCTGAAATTTTTCCCCGATGTAGGTCTTCCAAAAATAACCGGGGTTACAGTTTTGCACTTTGTTCAATTTTGACCCCAGATGTCTATAAAAATTCGATTATAAACTGCTTAACTTTTCCTTATCTTTAGTGACAATTGCAGTCACTATTCACAGATTAACGCACACTAATTCACATTTTTACACACACACTCATCTTCTTCATTGTTCAGCCGTGACCCACTTCCCCCACAAATTACTCCCACAACTCGCTAACATACCCTGCTCACACATAACCCCATCAAATCATGCCTAACACTCACTAACACACATCTATACACCAAATTACACTCATGATCACTCACATAAATGTGCTTGAAACTCACGCACTCAAGAACACACACATGAACACCCCTGTTACACGCACTCCCTGTTACACCATTTCTATCTCTCAGCTACACTTACAACACACCCAAAATCATATCTTAAATTTCTAAAACAATATGCTTCCTTCTCTAATCCCTAACCGTAACCATGATCTTCCACAAATCCCAGCAAGCACCTCCCTTCGCAGCCATGTTCATGGCTTCCCTGCGCACTCCACAGTTACGAAACGCACATAAAAATACCACAAGCACACACTAGGCTTACCCTTGGAAAACAAGCTCGAATTCTCCCCTTTTCTTCCCTATTTTTCCCCTTCCCCAAGCTGCCTTGTTTCCTCTGTTTCTTTTCATCTTTCTGGGTAATGGTTACTGTTCATCCGAGATTTTCCTTTTCTTTTTTCTTTCCAATTAGGATAAAACCAATTAGAATCATATAAAACTAGGTGTGTAACTTGGGTCGGGCAACCCGTGGACAATCCGTGTCAACCTGCAAAAATATGGGCATGGACTTATTTTTGTAGTGATCATGCTGGACGTGGGCTCAAGATTTTGGGCCCGTAAAAAATATGGGCTGAACATGGGCATAGGTTTCTACAAGCCCATCAAGCCAGTGGGAAAACCAGTCCGTCTAACTATTATATAATTCTGTTATATATATATATATGTGTGTGTGTGTGTGTGTGTGTGTGTGTGTGTGTGTGTGCTTTATTAAGATAGGAGATTGAAAATTTATCAAATATTAATTATCGAGTTTATCAAATATATATGTGCTTTACGCTTTAAGAAAATTCACAAAAATTTCTATCATAACCTCTTAGTTATATATATATATATATATATATATATATATATATATATATATATATCAAGGTTGTATGCGAAGTTATCATTTTGACATTAAGTTTATTTTGTTATTCGTTAAAACATCAAAAAAATCATAAATATTACATGGTCTCGCGACGATGGACTAAGGAAAGCAAGAAATTTATTTCACGATTGATTTGTGAGTCGTTAAAAGTGAGCCTGGTCGATCCAAGGGTTACTTGCTCATTGGTTACTTAACATTCTCCTTTACTAAATGAACTTTTCTTCAAAGCCAAGGATTAATGGCTCTGATACCAAAATGGGGGGGGGGGTTTGGCCGGAAGTCACTTCGTTAAACCAATCGTCAATCCTTGCGGACCTGCCAGAGGCATAGTGACGTCTGGTATCCGTGAGTCCCCGGTTGGACCGAATCGTAAGGATTATGAAGAGAGGGAAGATAGCATGTGAATGAAGAGGATGTTGAGAGAAGAGTGGTGTCGAGAGTGGGTTCAGGAGAAAGAATCCCTAGTCCAGTTTCACAGGCTACTGGTAAAGACATCTCAAGTCCTGATATAGTTGGTGTTTTACTCAAAAACACTGAAAATCCTTTGAATATGGGAGAACATATTCCTAGTCCGGTTCTGCAGGTAACTGGTAAAGACATATCAAATCCTGAGATCCCTGTCCATTTGGGCAAAATGGAATTACGAAGACTAAAGATAAGGTGCTATCAGAAATACGGTATCTAATAGTGTGATTGGTATCATCTATAACTCTTAGAGCTACAAAAAGTTTGCGATATTCTACGTAATTTGCTTCAAAACGTTCTTCAGTAATGATAGTATAAATAGGTTCCCTATGCCTAGAAGTTCTAGATCTATTTCTTAATCTGTTTATAAAATTATTGTGGTTCATTATTATTTCTATTAGGAAGTGTTGTGTTTACAGATCTTCTAGAAATCTGTTCTGCATACCTCGTAAAGTATCTGCTATTGTTTGATCTATCTTTAAGAGCTATATAATGTCTTAACATTCTTTCTAAATAATCATTCATATTATTGGTAAACTGATCTAACTGAGCAGTATAATTTAGATAAGATTTAAGGGGATCTAAGATAATGGTATGTCTGCCTGAGTCTAGAAAATATCTAAGGCTATTGTTTATAGAGTTTACATAATCTATTGCAGAATAAAAAACATTAAACTGTCTAATATCTACAGCATATTCTTCATTGTCTTCAGTAAAAGCAGAATAAAATGTAGGATTTGCTGGTCGATTACTCATGATAATTGAAGTGGTGGCTTCTTGAAAAGTTATGGTACCTTTGTACCAGGGTTGCTTTTCATTTCCAACACCACCTACCATTGCCTCAGGGTAACTTTTATAAATTCCAAACTTTCTATATCTACTTGAGTTTCTGTTTTTGGATGATCTAGAAGTAAATTCATTTTAAACGTTAAAGTATCTATTTTTTCTAAACACTTTATTAATAACATTATAATAACATTATTTTGTTTTCTATTAGTAATTTCATTTGGCGTTCCTAAGGTATTTTTAGTTAGGCCTTCTGCTGGACATAAGTAATTTGTCTGATCTATAAAAACTTTTTTGTAATCGGAATAATTTTCGTATTCATTATTCATTTGTATTCTAAACCTTGTATATTAAAATAATGTCTCAAGTTTTCTTCTAACTTACTGGTTTGCTTTTCTAGTTTTTCTATTATTGTTATAGATTTTTCTAATTCTATAGTTTGTTTATTTAGTTTATCTAATATGACTTCTATTTTATCTTCACTGTGTTTTGACTTATCTGAAGATTGTTTGACAATTAAGCTCCTGTATCTCTTCTAGTTAAACCTTTTATTCCTACGACAATTAAGCCTATATGTGTTAAATTAAAGATAATGACAAAAGGTTATGAAGATTTTCAACAAGGCAAAAATCTTTTAATATGCACCACATTTATAGGAAAATTAACGCAAAATAGTCAAGTAGGATATAAATTAACCATAGATGACACTGAAAAATTTATTATAAATAGAGGAATTAGACTCTTACCACCATATAGAGTAGACCCTTTAGAAAATTCAGGACAAGAATGGCAAGTAGATAAACTACTAGAAACCAGCTCAAATAATAGTATAGTACCCACGGATAACATGTGGTACAGAAATGCATCAGGAAGAATGTCAGTTAGGTTTACTAATTATATAGAAACCAATACCCACCTAGAAGACCAAGATATCCCTGAAGAAGTAGAGAATGTATAGTTACAAAGACTTTGATATCTTAAACAATTTAGACATAAAAATTCTAAATCAATCTATAGGAACTACATTCGTAGGAAAAGGATTAAGTTTAGAACAATTACAAAACTTTATACGAATTACAGAAGAAGAAGACAGATTAGATATTTTCAATCAACCTGAGTATACACCTCAACCAAATCTAGACAACACTATTCCTGATGATTGCCATAGATTATCTAAGAGTGTTCTTTGGTCAACCGGGAAAGGGCCAATTTTATGATCTTTGACCTGAAACCTGGAACCAGCGTGTATAACTTCTAAGTTGTTGCCATTGTAATTAATCCTATTTCTACCAAAGTTATCAATGTAACTGGCGAATTGGGTAGGAAAAATAGGGTTAGCCTGATTTACCTGATTATGCCTTGTCTGAGTAGAGGAAGATGCTGAAGATGCCATCTGTAAATAAAACAAGAAGATTGTCTGATTCTATTTTTTACTTGTATAGGGTTATCTTAGTCTTAAAGTTTTTTCGTCCGATTGTACAGATGTAAAGTTTTAGGAATCATGTAGAAGTCCTGTAGAGTCCTTTAGATTAGCTTTCTTCTGCCTATAAATAGAAGACAGATTCTGTAACACCCCGATATTTTTCGGATCTAATTACAGACTTTAGCGACGAATTGGTGAGCAATATTTCTGTCAACTTTAGAAACCATTAATTATAATCTAACGCTAACAGTTATAAGGGATAATGATTGAAGTGTTTAGTGACGATTAGCGTAACTGAAATTTTGTCGACAATTTTTAGCGACAAACGAACGTGTAGGGTTTCTTTTCATTTTTTTTAATTAGGGTTTTCATTATGTGTATATGTATATATCAGACATTATTGTGGCAGCCGACTAAGGGCTCCATTTCAGCCGTCACAGCCACAACCGAGAGAGAGAGAGAGAGAGAGAATACACAAAGAGGATTAGAGAGCAGGAGAACGGGACAAGGGAAGAGATCAAGAAGATTTTTTTTTCCCGGCGATCGGACTAGATTTCTCGGTAAGCTTTTATATTTAACGTTTCTTCTCTAATATTTAACATAACTACATCTTAAGGGGGGAGATGTGAGAGAACCCAGAAGAGTTTTCCTTTCGTATATTGAAAACTGCCGTAGTCCGCAAATTCGAAACAATTGTGTAGAGTATATATTGTAAGTTATGGCTGTTACGTATATTTATATCTACGTATGGGTTGGATCTGTGTTGACATGGTTTCGGTTTGTGAGAGTTTTGTGTGGGAGAAGAAAAGGAAAGGGTCACTGCGGTGGGGCAGTCGATGTCGCCGTGGTGCGTTATGTTGGATGTATGTGTGATCGTGTAAACTGTGAGGATTGGTTTAATGGGTCTGCCGTGAGTTTAGTACGTGGGATTGTTAATGCATGGATGTGGAAGTTGTGTGCCTTGGAGTCTATTCGTAGAGTGGGAAACAAGTGGCTGCCGTAAATGCTGTATGGAGGAAACATTTGTGCGTGGGTTAGAGTTGTGTGATATGGGTTGTGAAGAAAAGAGATGAGGGAGTGGATGAGGTATTTTGTATGTGTGCTGTTAGTGAGGACGGTTGAACAAACAAGAGGAACACCACCGCATGAGGCAGTGGGTTCAACGGCCACCATGGCCGTGAGTTTGTGGGTTATCAGTGGGTGTAAGGGTGCAGCTGGGTCGCTAGTTTGTGGGTTGTGGCAAATGTGTGTAGACCTTGTGTTTTAGAGGTGATATAGGTGTGTACATAGCTGCTATGTTTGTACATGAATGAGTGTGAGGGTGTTAAAGGAAGAAGGAGACATGGGCATATGAAATGGTATATATGTGTATATATAAGTGAGTGCATGGTGCCATGAGTCTGGGAGTGCACTGGTGTGTATCTGTGTTATATATGTGCGTGTAGCGTGTGTGCATGAAAAGGGAGAAGGGGAAGGGGAAGCAGCAACAGGTAATTGCTGTGTTGTTTGGGGAGTGTTGTGTGTGCATTTGTCTGACTATGTGGGTAATGGATGGCAAAGGTAAGCCACGGGTGCGAGGAGTGCTTGAACTGTATGTGTGTGTAAGTGTGTTGTGATGAAGCATGAAGTGGGTCATTGTGGAGCCATGGAATTAGTAACATAGTAACAGCTATAGAAGAAGAAAAACGGGTAGCGTTGAGTTCGTTACGTACATTGGATAACGTATAGTGAATATTAGCGCGTCAAAATTTAAATTATAGTACCTGAGTCTATATTAGAATTTCTGGCAAAATTTTATAATTTTCTGAGATTGTATGAATGTTTAGTATTTTCTGTAATTTCAGATTCGTAAAATACTTTTAGAGCCTTTAAACCCAGAAAATGCTCAGGGAAAAATTATAGTAATGTTTTAATAGTATAATAAAGACTCAGTTTGAATTTGATGATTTTTGGAGTTGTTTTGCTATGATTTCCATATCGCATTGTTTTTAACAAGACGAAAAATCTAAAAATAGTTTTTATGTCTTTTAAATTCTGATTTCAATTTCTATAATTTTTATATGTATTTTAAAGATCTTATAAAAATTATGGGACTTAATTTCCAGTTGGAAGTAATTATGGCTATTATTGGGTTTTTATTGTATTTAAACAAATTATTTTAATTCGAAAATATTCAAAAATTCAGAAAATACATATTTTGACTTTTAATAATGTTTTAAGCTATAAAAGTGTTTTAGTACAAATTATTATAAATTCTAGAGAGTCGGTACCCGTTAAGGAGTGTATAGGATTTTTGATCAGGTTGGCCGTGTGCGAGAATCGTTTTGAGTGCGCGATTTCGGAGAGAGTGGGTACGCAATGGGTGGTTGATATTAGGGTTTCTAGTATATTAGACATAAATTGTGTTCTAACAATTAAATTATAAATTTAGGTTGATTCAGAGAATACTGATCGAGGTTGGTAGCATCGCTTAGCTTGGACCGAGGTAAGGAATTCTATCCGAACCCTATTTCGACATTTTGTTTTCAAATGCTTATAGAACAGTTTTACAAACTAAATTGATTCAATTTTATGCTAATATAAAAGATGTTTTGAAACTGTCCATGAAAGCCTAACTTGAACCTTAAGCGATCATTTGGAATTCTTAATTGGTTTATTCTCATCTGTTTTATCGATTCAATTATCATAAAATGTTTTGAAATTTATTTATTTTTTCTCAATGTTGACATGAGTTAGTAACTTGGGAGTCATAAGGATGGTCTGTATTGTTGGCGTTATAAGGATGGTCTGTTGGATGGGTTTAACTAGTACCTAGATGGACTAGTCAGTGTACATATGCATATGTAAGTGTATCGAGCACTGCCGGGGTGGCTTTGCTTCTGTACTGCTCATGTTCAATGTTTCCTGTCTATGTTTTATTACACTTGAACTGTTTTGAATAATATCCATTCATGCTTTATTATTATCCGAAGTGTTTCAAATGCCTATTATTTATGGGATTGAGTTGAATACTCATCCCTTTGTTTATATCGTATTGTAGTGATTTCATCGAAAGCAAAATCCCTCAAAAAGTTGTTATTGGACTTGAATGTAAAATTGTATATAGAAAGATTGTTTGAACCGCTCTGTTTCTCCGCTTTCAAAATTTTCTCTGATTTAAATGTCAAATCGTCCGTATCGTTTTCTTATTTTTAAATCTTTGTGCGACCTTACTGGGCTATCAAAAGCTCACTCTCCTTTGACTTCCTTTCCGCAGGTGACAACCAGTCATAGATTACCTGAATATGGATTTAGAGCCGAGGGAAAGAGATAAAAGGATTTAAATTATTGGTATTGAATGTTAGAACCCCTGCGTTGGTGACTTTGTTAGTTTATTAATTATTCGGGTTTAAATTTAGTTTTTAAGTATGACTGTACACCAAGAGAAATACATTGATGGATGTTTTAGCTGCTCTGAAAGTTATGGCATTATTTGAATAATTTTTTTTAGGATAATATTGCTTAGTGAAATGATTGATCGAGTGTTAACGTTTCGGAAATTCCAGGATGTTACATATTCATTTGTAAATGCATGCGAAAAATTTCAATAGAAATCAAGCAACTCTTCTCTCAACATCCTCTTCATTCACATGCTATCTTCCCTCTCTCCATAATCCTTACGATTCGAGATTCAAGCACTCAGCTTTCTTTCAAGTAAGTTTATTTCCTTTTAAACTTGTTTAAAATTCTGGGGTGAAAACGCTCAATGGTGAAACACATTCTATGAATTGAAAAAGAACTTTTCTAAGTCTAGTATGACTAAAAACATCTCAATATAGTCTTGATTAGAGATCATATGGCATTTACTTGGGAAAGAGAAACTCTCTTAAAAATTTTGTTTTAAAAAATGATTATGCTTACCCAGGTTTTTTCCAGTTTTTAATCGATTATGCTTCAAAACGGACTTCCAGAGTCCTCTTTTTTGGGTTTCAAACAACAGTGGGAGCGAGTCGTTCAGGGTTATTGCCTAGTGATGGCGTTGACAGCCCGCAGACTAACGCATGCCCTGAGTTTTTGCCTAAAAAGAAAACTTTGGTAGTTCAACCTAGCATCCTGAGATTTAATCTAGTTGAAACCTATCCTGCATCCTGAATTTTTGAAAAATGGAATTTTAACCCAGACTCTTTCTTTACCCTTAAAGTTTTTGCCATATCCTTTCTGAATCTTCTCAATATTCCGCTGTGTTTTTATCTGTACTATGCTTCATCCACTATGGATCACGGTCCAACCGGGGACTCACGGATACCAGACGTCACTATGCCTCTAGCAGGTCCGCAAGGATTGACGATTGGTTTAACGAAGTGACTTCCGACCAAACCCCCCCTAGTCCAGTTTCACAGGCTACTGGTAAAGACATCTCAAGTCCTGATATAGTTGGTGTTTTACTCAAAAACACTGAAAATCCTTTGAATATGGGAGAACATATTCCTAGTCCGGTTCTGCAGGTAACTGGTAAAGACATATCAAATCCTGAGATCCCTGTCCATTTGGGCAAAATGGAATTACGAAGACTAAAGAGCAAGAAAGCCAAAAGACAAGCTCTGGCCATACAAAGTCAGGTAGCCAAAGTCCTAGCAGAGCTAGTCAACAAGACCCTATCAAGCAAGAGAAAGAATTCCTAGTCCAGTTTCACAGGCTACTGGTAAAGACATCTCAAGTCCTGATATAGTTGGTGTTTTACTCAAAAACACTGAAAATCCTTTGAATATGGGAGAACATATTCCTAGTCCGGTTCTGCAGGTAACTGGTAAAGACATATCAAATCCTGAGATCCCTGTCCATTTGGGCAAAATGGAATTACGAAGACTAAAGAGCAAGAAAGCCAAAAGACAAGCTCTGGCCATACAAAGTGACGGAAGTAGATTTTATACTACACAACCACACAATAGACCCCAATATTCTTATGGTAATATACCAAGACAAAGCGCAAACATAGATAATAACAGATCTGAAAGACCAAATTATAAACCTAGAGGTAAACGTCATCCTTTAGAACAAAACTTTAAAATACAAAAGGCATCTGAACCGTTTATTTTAAATATAACAACTGTAGATCCTCAACAAAGAAATAATTATATACAAGTATGGAAAGACGCGGTAGTAGCAAATTTTATAACCAAACAATCTGATAATTTAGAAACAGGAGAAGAAATGGTTCCTGAATTCTCACCTTCTTCCATGAGCACATAAGGTACTTCGTTCATTAAATTAAATTTTACATTGTTTGTGGCCTGCCTTCTATTTATAGGCAGAAGAAAGCTAATCTAAAGGACTCTACAGGACTTCTACATGATTCCTAAAACTTTACATCTGTACAATCGGACGAAAAAACTTTAAGACTACATTACAAATTTACTTTATCTTAAAGTCTTCATGAACAGTTTCCTAAAAGATGCTAAAGATAGGCAGTGCTGAGTGCTGGCACTTATGCTGGCCATTCCCGATGATTTAAAACAAATGGCAGACTTAGGACCCAATCCTTATAATTTTGTTAACACAATACAATTAATCTTAACAGGAAGGAATCCTAATACAGGAGATACCTTAATACAAACAGAAATACTAAGAGGTAAAATTTATTCTGCAATAGATTATGTAAACTCTATAAACAATAGCCTTAGATATTTTCTAGACTCAGGCAGACATACCATTATCTTAGATCCCCTTAAATCTTATCTAAATTATACTGCTCAGTTAGATCAACACTCTTAGATAATCTATGGCAATCATATATTAAAAAAGACAATGGATGGTTCGTCAATACAGTTAATGCTGTAGCAAATTACTTCCATAAAATAAGAGACACTAAAAAATATAACTTTTATTGTGTTTTTTTTTTGGGGGGGGGGGGGGTTTGGCCGAAAATCACTTCGTTAAACCAATCGTCAATCCTTGCGGACCTGCCAGAGGCATAGTGACGTCTGGTATCCGTGAGTCCCCGGTTGGACCGTGATCCATAGTGGATGAAGCATAGTACAGATAAAAACACAGCGGAATATTGAGAAGATTTAGAAAGGATATGGCAAAAACTTTAAGGGTAAAGAGAGAGTCTGGGTTAAAATTCCATTTTTCAAAAATTCAGGATGCAGGATAGGTTTCAACTAGATTAAATCTCAGGATGCTAGGTTGAACTTCAAAAGTTTTCTCTTTAGGGAAAAACTCAGGGCATGCATTAGTCTGCGGGCTGTCAACGCCATCACTAGGCAATAACCCTGAATGACTCGCTCCCACTATTGTTTGAAACCCAAAAAGAGGACTCTGGAAGTCCGTTTTGAAGTATAATCGATTAAAAACTGGAAAAAACCTGGGTAAGCATAATCATTTTTTAAAAACAAAATTTTTAGAGAGTCTCTCTTTCCCAAGTAAATGCCATATGATCTCTAATCAAGACTATATTGAGATGTTTTTAGTCATACTAGACTTAGAAAAGTTCTTTTTCAATTCATAGAATGTGTTTCACCATTGAGCGTTTTCACCCGAGAATTTTAAACAAGTTTAAAAGGAAATAAACTTACTTGAAAGAAAGCTGAGTGCTTGAATCTCGAATCGTAAGGATTATGGAGAGAGGGAAGATAGCATGTGAAGGAAGAGAATGTTGGGTGAAGAGTTGCTTGATTGCTATTGAAATTTTTCGCATGCATTTACAAATGAATCTGCCTTCTATTTATAGGCAGAAGAAAGCTAATCTAAAGGACTCTACAGGACTTCTACATGATTCCTAAAACTTTACATCTGTACAATCGGACGAAAAAACTTTAAGACTACATTACAAATTTACTTTATCTTAAAGTCTTCATGAACATTCTCCTAAAAGATGCTAAAGATAGGCAGTGCTGAGTGCTGGCACTTCTGCTGTCTTTACTTTGTCTCCGTCTGAAAAGTAGATGCTGGCTGTCTTCAAATAATGTAGTCAGTGTCTTCTCTTATCTTCTTTACGTCTTCTTTATGTCTTAAAAAAGAGATTCCTCTTTACGTCTTTTTCCATTATTGATTACAGCTGTCTTTTTTTACTTCTTGAATGGTCTTTCACTAGAGTCTTCTTACGTCTGGTCTTTAGTTTTATCTGAGGAGTCACTGGAAGTAACGATAAAGCTAGGACTCTGCCTTTGAGCATCTTGAAATAATGAGTCTTCAAAATTGCTCGTTGTTGCTTCTGTCTTGCTTGATAGGGTCTTGTTGACTAGCTCTGCTAGGACTTTGGCTACCTGACTTTGTATGGCCAGAGCTTGTCTTTTGGCTTTCTTGCTCTTTAGTCTTCGTAATTCTATTTTGCCCAAATGGACAGGGATCTCAGGATTTGATATGTCTTTACCAGTTACCTGCAGAACTGGACTAGGAATATGTTCTCCCATATTCAAAGGATTTTCAGTGTTTTTGAGTAAAACACCAACTATATCAGGACTTGAGATGTCTTTACCAGTAGCCTGTGAAACTAGACTAGGGATTCTTTCTCCTGAACCCACGGGATTTTCAGTAATTTTAAGTAAACTACCAACTGTAACAGGACTTGATTTGTCTTTACTGGAAGCCTGTGAATCCAGACTAGATACTCCTTTATTCCCCGAAGTATTGGGTTTTGATGACTGGTGTTTGGTAGAAAGAAGAGTGGTATATCTTTGTTTCCAGTCATTGGCCTCTAATTCTACAACTTGTAATTGTGATTTAAGTTGAGCTATTTGGATGTCGAAATGCGACTTTTCTAAAAGTAAAAAGTCTTGCCTTGTTTTTAAAATATTATGATGTCTTATTAAAGTATTACAATTTTCACAATCGGCTAAAGTGTCTGTTAAAGATTTATCTTGGCAGTCTGGACTAATATAATAGTTTGGACCGTAATGGGTTTGCATTAAAGTGGTGGCTTCTTGAAAAGTTATGGTACCTTTGTACCAGGGTTGCTTTTCATTTCCAACACCTTCTACCATTGCCTCAGGGTAACTTTTATAAATTCCTGGAATATTGCCTTTAAAAACACAATAAAAGTTATATTTTTTAGTGTCTTTTATTTTATGGAAGTAATTTGCTACAGCATTAACTGTATTGACGAACCATCCATTGTCTTTTTTAATATATGATTGCCATAGATTATCTAAGAGTGTTCTTTGGTCAACCGGGAAAGGGCCAATTTTATGATCTTTGACCTGAAACCTGGAATCAGCGTGTATAACTTCTAAGTTGTTGCCATTGTAATTAATCCTATTTCTACCAAAGTTATCACTGTAACCGGCGAATTGGGTAGGAAAAATAGGGTTAGCCTGATTTACCTGATTTTGCCTTGTCTGAGTAGAGGAAGATGCTGAAGATGCCATCTATAAATAAAACAAGAAGATTGTCTGATTCTATTTTTTACTTGTATAGGGTTATCTTAAGATAAAATCTTTCTAGATAATAAGTCTGCAACGGAGTTGTTAACTCCTTTAATATGCTGCCACTCTATTTTGTCTATCCTATAATTGCTTAAGGATGTCATAAATTTTAACCATCTATTTGTATATCTAGAATCTTTATTCTTATTGTATCTTACTATGGCTTCACAGTCTGTCCTAATGCAAAACTCATATTTAGAAATTAGAAGTGCTTTGAAATGTTCTAGGGCGTAAACTATAGCAAGTAATTCATAATCTAAACTAGTTAAATACTGATTACTTTCTTTATATTTGCCACTAGAATATCTACATATCCTTTCTTCTTTTTTATTACTATATTTGTTTGGTTTGCAGTATAAAACTGCTCCCCATCCGTCTTTGCATCCATCTGTCTGGACAATTAGATAATCTGTATCTAAGGGTAGATATAGGTCTGGTAATTGTTTAACTCTATCTTTTATAGTTCTAATGAGTTTAATATCTTCCATATTAAAATGTCTTTGCCCATTTTTTCTAGTTTTGTTGTATAGAGGACCTATTAATTTGCTAAGGTCTTTAAAATAAATTCTGGCTTGATTTACTAATCCTAAAAATGCCTGGATTTGTTTTAAACCTTCTAGTTTATCAGGAAAGTTTAGAATCTTTTTAGCTATATGTTCTTGTAATTTTATCTTGCCATTTCCTATTTCCATTCCTAAAAATTTTATACTTGTTTTGAATAATTCTACCTTCTTTTTGCTAAGGATTAAACCGTGTTTGTTAAAGAGTTTAAAGACTAAATCTAGATGAGACAAATGCTCATGTTCATTTTTACTACAAACTAAAATGTCATCAATATATACTAAAATAAAGTTATTATAAGGTCTAAAAATATCATCCATTTTGCGTTGGAAGATACTTGGTGCTGTCTTAAGACCAAAAGGCATAACTAACCATTCATATAAGCCTTCTGGTGTAGTAAAAGCTGTCCATTTAATGTCTTCAGGCCACATTTTAATTTGATAAAAGCCTGATTTACAATCGAATTTGCTAAAAATCTTTTTGCCTTGAATTTTACTTAAAAGGAAGGTTTTGTTTGGAATATTATAACTATCATCTTTTATATTATCATTAAGTCTTTTGTAGTTTATTACCATTCTACTTTTACATCTTAGTATTTCTGCGTGATTTCTAACTATGAAAGCTGCAGATCTATGAGGGCTACTGCTGGGTCTAATTACTTTTAATTCTGTTAGATCTTTAATGTGCATTTCAAAATCATCTGTATCTAAACTACTTGCTTCTATATTGGCAGTTTTAACAACATAATCTGGATTTATAATGTCAAGCTTACAATATATTTGGTTTAAATCCCATCGTTTGATAGGATCTTCTCCTATAAAGGGGAGTCTGTCTATTGCTTTAAGAATATCGTATTTATTTGAAAAAAGGTTTATTAAGTTATAGCTAATTCTTTCTTGGCTATAAATGTCTAGGTCTGAATTTATGTTATAATCATCTTCTAGATCTGTAGTTTCTAATTCTTCTATTTGTAAGCATTCATTTCCTATATCTATATTAGTTAAACAACAATTTGTTTTTCCGTTACTGCAGTCTTCACATATTTTATTTTTGCCTTTTATATTAACATATTCCCCACCACGCTTCTGAGCGTACTCTGATGGAGTGTCAATGTTAATAGGTGTATGTGTGACATTTTACGCTAATTGAATAAAGTCTTTAGTAATAGTTAAAGTATTGTTGTCATTTATTAAAAAATTTATTCCTAGAATTATTTTTCCCTCTGAGTGCGCAATAGGTGCACAAAAGGCTTGTTTAAGATAATAAGGTTTGCTTTGTGTATTGCATGGTGTAAGAAAAGTAATAGACGCATTTGTAATATATTCAGAATAATGTATTGGGGTGTTTGAAAATCCTACTCCAATTAAAGGTTTTTCGAAAGTTTTTACGTGAGATAGATCTGCTAGGCTTGGATCGATAACAGTAATAGTACAGCCTGTATCTATTATAGCATTTGTTTCTATTAACTTGTTATAATGCCTTACTTGTACTCTAGTGGTTATAAGGTTATTAAATCTTGCCTTAGTGCAGAATTTTTCTATCTTAAAGTCTTGTTGAATATGTTGAATTAATTGTTTATTATTTCCTATGATTAGTTCATCTTCATGCCTCTGTTTTAAGGTTTCTTCTATTTGAATAACCTTTTGTTCTAAGAATTCTAGTCTTCTATTAACATTTTTATCATAATAAGTGTCTTTGTTTTTTGTTCAAAAGGTTTGATAATATCTATGTTATATTTTTGTTTTATGCATTTTACGCATGCTTCTTTATAACATAATTCACACTTACATCTTACTCTAATTGCTGGATACCAATTGCATATATAGCATGGTGTTGTATCTATTCCTTTTTCTATTTGCCATTGATGTATACAATCTTCTTCTAAAGTTAATTTGTCTGCTAAGGGTTTAAACATGAAATTGTATGTTTCAGTATTTCTTAACGAATTTATAAAGGTATCTAGTTTATCTGTAGTTTCTACTGGAAGATTTTCATCTTCTTCATCACTACTTATAGAGAGGTTGTCTTCTATATATTCATCTATGGATTTAATACTATATATGCTCTCTGTATCACTAAGAGTTTCGTCTACTTCTAAGAGATCTTCATTAGTGTTGTTAACTATCATAGCTTTAAAGTTATTATTGTTATGTCTTCTAGGACAATTAGAACTTAAATGGTCTGGTTCTCCACATGAATAGCACGTGATTTTGTTTTTATAAATTCTTCTAGGTTATTTGTATTTTTTATAAGTTTTCTTATTGTACCTTGGTCTAGACTCTTCTTGACCATAGTGTTGTGGTGTGTATATTTCTTTACAGAAACTAGTTTCATTTTTCAATTGTCTAGCTATCTGTATATTAGTACATTTAGAAACTAAAATTTCTATTACATGTTCAAAGATATTACCTAAAGAAGGTGTCCATGTCGGGTTAGGGTAAATCTTCTTAATTGTTTCGTATATTTCTCTACCTATCTACTACAGTTGGTTTATAAATATTGCCACTTTGTGAGGCAAAATAATAATATTCTTGCATGAACGGTTTTATATTATGCCAATTATATAAATGTACTTGTTCTAATTTTCTAGCTGCTTCTGTTTGTATTAAGGTATCTCCTGTATTAGGATTCCTTCCTGTTAAGATTAATTGTATTGTGTTAACAAAATTATAAGGATTGGGTCCTAAGTCTGCCATTTGTTTTAAATCATCAGGAAAAGTCTTTTGCCATTCTTCGAAATTAGCCTTAGCAATAGGACCTAAAAATTGTATCATATATCTTATCATTTCTTCTCCTGTTTCTAAATTATCAGATTGTTTGGTTATAAAATTTGCTACTACCGCGTCTTTCCATACTTGTATATAATTATTTCTTTGTTGAGGATCTACAGCTGTTATATTTAAAATAAACGGTTCAGATGCCTTTTGTATTTTAAAGTTTTGTTCTAAAGGATGACGTTTACCTCTAGGTTTATAATTTGGTCTTTCAGATCTGTTATTATCTATGTTTGCGCTTTGTCTTGGTATATTACCATAAGAATATTGGGGTCTATTGTGTGGTTGTGTAGTATAAAATCTACTTCTGTCACTGTTTCTATTATTAGTAGTTCCTGAATTCTCACCTTCTTCCATGAGCACATAAGGTACTTCGTTCATTAAATTAAATTTTACATTGTTTGTGGTGATTTGGGTATCTATAGAACTTGTTTCTAACTGTTCTAAATCTATATTGTTCCCTAATTCAAGGTTTTCTGTTTCTATAGAATCTAAAATGTTTTCCATTTCTTCTACTAATAATCTAAGAATTTTATGTTCTTTTCTAATCTGGTCTATTTCTTCTATAGCTGTGTTAATTTTTTGATCTAATGTTGTTTTATAATTTATTTCAGGGTCTATTCTATCTATGCTGGGAATTTTAGGGGAAGGACTAAAGTTGATATCTAATTCCTTTAAACTATCAGGAATAGTGTTGTCTAGATTTGGTTGAGGTGTATACTCAGGTTGATTGAAAATATCTAATATGTCTTCTTCTTATGTAATTCGTATAAAGTTTTGTAATTGTTCTAAACTTAATCCTTTTCCTACGAATGTAGTTCCTATAGATTGATTTAGAATTTTTATGTCTAAATTGTTTAAGATATCAAAGTCTTTGTATATATATATATAATAGAATAAAATACCATTTCTTTTTTATACTTTCTGAACTCTGAACCCCCACTTCGACAAAGTCAAAGTCTCAAAGTCATATGTATGCTCATATTCTTGTCTTATTTCTGAACTAGGTTGAGCGACGATTCTCACTTTTCGTTCATGTTTAGCGATATTTGAAGTCTCTACTTTTCTTACTTTATTTCTTATTATAAATTTAGAGGCTCTTGTCTTTTTTTTCCTCTCATTTTGTCCCAAAAATTTGTTTCCATGCTTATATTTAAGTTTATTTTGAGACTTTAATGTAATTTTTTTTCATGATCATGAATAAATTGTAGAATTGGATGGTCAATGATACGTTTCGAAATCGTTTTTTTTAAAAAGTAATTCATAACCATGGACAACCCGTGGACAGCCCCGCGTCCAGCCCGTATACACCAAAATTTTGATGGCCTTGGCGTGAACACATATTATTTGGCCTATAAATGGGCTGGACTGGACATGGGCATGACTTTTAGAGAGTGGGCTGGTCATGGTCTAACCCTTAGGCCTGTCCAACCCGCCCAAGTTGCACCTCTATATAAAACACATGAGATTAGTCACCACATGAGGTGGCATCTCCTTACACCAAAATTCCTGAAAAATTGACACATAAGGCCTAATTTTTGGAATTTGCAAAATAGCCCTCAAGTTGACCCCTCCCTCGACTTTATAAAATTACAATTTGACCCCAAAATCACCTTAATCCCTCCTTTAGCCCCCTAGCACCTCATTATCATCGAAATGACACTATTTAATAAAAATATGCATCCCGTTCACCATATTTTCTAAAATTATATTTTTGCCCCTTAACTTTCTAAAATTACATTTTTACCCCCTTAACTTCCCAAAATTATATTTTAACCCCCGAGGCCCACACTAACTCCTTATTTTTCTCCCCAACACTTAATCATCACCAACATATTGTTACTTAATAAAAATAACACCCATTAATTAATCGAATTCACGGTTAGATTAATTTCCGGTATTTTCCGGGGTATCACAGTATTGTGCCTAGTGCCAGTGATTCTCAAGACGGTGAGGACATTGTTGGACCGAATGTGCCTTCAACAAGGGATGAAGAAGAAGATGATGATGACGAAGTTGATGGGTCTGTCGACTAGTATGTTTTTGGGGTCCTATGTATTATAGTTGTGTAGCTCATGAACATATACTTGACTTATTTTTCCAATTTTGGTTGAAGACTATGTATATAACTTAGTGTTGACGTTTTGAAATGAATGGGGGACTTGTTTTTGGATGTGTACAGTAGATTGGTTTTGGACAGGTTGTTGAATATGCGAATTGGTTTTGGATAGGAGGTCAAAACATACTTGATTTTTCAAAGCATAACTCAGGTTTAGCGAACGCATATCGCCGCTAAACAAGATACGGTGGTCGCTAAATAAAAATAGTAAAATTAAAAAAATATTTTTAACGACTGCATGAGCAGTCGCTAAATTAAAAAATGCAGTCGCTAAATAAAAAAAATTAAAAACAAATTTAATTAAAAAAATTTAGCGACTGCAATATCGGTCGTTAAATTAAAAAATGCGGTCGCTAAATATAAAAAACATTTAGCGACCGCGTAGGCAGTCGCTAAAGTTTAGCGACCTGGCCTCTAGCGATCGTTTTAGCGACCGCCTTTGTTTCTTGTATTGATTGTTTAATAACTTTAATTGTATACCGTATCACTTTTATCCTTCACTTTATCTCGAGATAATATCATTTGTCATAATATCACTGGTACGTAGTTCTGGTTAATGATTACAAAAAAGGTTCAATTATGACATAATATTATTTGTATCTGTTAACCAAACAGAATTTAAATAGAATGAACTCTTTTCGTGAAAAGATCAAATTACACCTTTAAATCTTCCATCATTCCTTACTGTTATTTTGCTCTCCTTTGTCTTGTATTCAGATCACCACCGCCACATCCTCTGTCGCTAACAACCACCATAGCACCCCTATATCTCTCTCTGGATATGCCCCCCTTCAACTCCAACGACACCACCAGCCACAACCACGACACCACTCCAACACCACCGTCAACCACAACCACGACATCACCACCACCAATCTGCAGGAACACACACATTCACACACACACACACCCACCAACATGTATCTCCACACATAGAGACACACGCGCGCATGCGCGCGCACACACATACACACATACAAACACACACACACACACAAAAATTGATTGAATACCAAAACCAACCCACAACTGCACATACATATATGCATGCGCATGCATGCACACACACACGGACCGGGTGCACATGCATGCATACAAAGCATGTACGCACGCGCACACACACCAAACTCACCAATACAACGTGTGTAGTGCTCGCGTTTTGGCTTGTCCCTATGCTTGTGTTTCTATGTGCAAAAAATTGAAGGGGAGATGAGGATGTGGGCTAGCATACAAAAAATATGTACATATTTGAAGAGTTAAGGGTAATATCAATATTTCTTAGATACGAAACTGTCACATGAGTCAAAAATGTTAACTAGTGTCACGGAACCCTAACATTCGAGAATCTGATACATTTTATTTTACATTTTGGATACGGGTGCTTTTTTCAAATCTGATTAGTTTACAGTATTTGACCCCTAATATGAAGGATAAAAGTAATGTTATCCCAAATTATACGTGTAGACTTGATTTAGGTTCCGAAAGTTTACACAGACTGCACATAGTTGTCCATTCTTCTTTTGAACTGGGTCTCTACTTCAAGATTAATGTGAGGCACTTTGCTTCCCCAATGAATTCAACTGGAATTAGGTTTTCTTCAAGACTGCCTTTAGATGAAATCTACGTTTGTCCTGCTAATAGGGCATACACCACTTTTGATAACGAGATGGTGAATTGCGACTTTGGGATCAACCTTGACATTTCAATGTACGTCTAAGCAAAAACATCTTTGAACTCAGTAACAACACGAAGTATCTTCTTTCTTCCTCATAGTCAAGCTTAGCACTAGAAAAGATCGATTTGGGATTGTCAAGAGTCCATGGGTTATGTTCTTTGAGGTCGTCAAAAGTAGGTTGCACCGGATCTTCAAGCCAATGAGTTGCCTCCATTAACGTTTACTTTCATGGTTACAACTTGATTCCATGTAGATATTAATGTCATATACCATGACATATATACATCCCCATTTTTTACATCCTTTGCATGGTCTTAACCCTTACCATGGTTGGTGATGACGGTTCATCTTGAGAATCTCGTTGCTGTTGACCTCTACCATGATCATTCACTTTATTCAAGAGGTAAATAGTCTTTAGAAGGCTTTAGGTTCCTTCATCTTTCTTCGACTCTGTTTCCGTTATGGTTCTCATTCCAAAGACTTCATTGTTTGGTGTACAGGGGCACCAATCTTGGAAAACACAGAGGTTCAAGGCATTCTTGTCAAACTTGATTCGTTTTTGTTTAGGCTTGTGGTTCCCAATCTGCAAAGCACAAAAGCATAAGGTGTTGACGACTTTCTTGAAACACCGTAATCTTGTATTGTGGCTCCCAACCTCTTAAGCACGGGAATGTAAGGGGCTAGTGCTATCACAACCTGAACCCATGATTGGGGCCTGTGAGTTAGGTCTATGACCTGCCGTAGGCCCATTAGCTCTCACCAAAGGCCATGTCAGGCCTAACTACAACCTGCACATTCGGTGTATCAAAAACCACTATGTTCTAAACTATTAATAAGGTTATTAAGATCCCTACTTACGGATTCTTAAAACGTCGCTACTAATATCTTCAAAAATACCTGAGAGACGAATAAAACTGAAATTTGTAGAGACCTGAGCTCCTTATAAAATTCTAACAAACTTTAACACAAACCACAAGTAATAAAAAGTTGTCAGATCTAAAAGGGTTCTGCTACTCTAGCGATCATCTCCCGACGCCTCTACCTCGTGTTCTCTGTAAGGGTTGGGTCTAACTAGATTGTCACCTGAAAAAGAAGGGAATGAGTTAGAGCCCAGAAAGCATGCATACCATATACGTAAAATAGATTTTGGGTTTTATATAAAGAAAAGAAAAACATGCTATGATCTTCATTTCAAAATCAGGGATCACTTGTAAGGAAATCAGCTAGATTTAATATATATATATATACACACACATAGACAACATACTTTATGTGTAAACAAACAGTTCTGGTAATGAAAAAGTATAGTATGTGATTCATCACATTACTATTACAATTTTAACCACCACCTTCAGTATATTGTGGTCAGCGTACTTAGCCCCACTGACTTGGGCCCGGAGTCCCACCTTAGAAAAAATATAACCGTGTAAGCTGGGGCGACCACTTACAAAACTAATGTGCATTAAGTAAAAGTATATAGCCTTGTTCACAAGGGCCTGAAATCCAACTTTCTCCCGTTGGATATGGGGCACAACAATTAATACAATTTGCATCTCGTTCAATGTAACCCGAGTTTATGAACATCTACGAATAAAAGCATTCCATGGCAATTCCATTATTCTTATCAATCGGTTTTAAATAATCACAATAATAGTTCTCAAAATGTTTTAAACAATTAGTTGGTACAAATATACACATAAATACGCTTGGAATTGAAAATAAGGTAATATGCAGGGGCATGGCAAGAGTACTTACTTGGACCACTAACCGGATTTGGAATTTACTTGAGTTTCGTTACTAATCTCCTCTATCGGAACCTAAAATGATGAATCATAAGGATATGAATTCCAGCGTAAAGTAAATGCCTCGATCCCTTTTTTCCGATCGCATCCCCCCTCACACACTAATCTCCGTCCAAAATTACACACACACACACGATATAAGGTACAATTATACCAGCATGAGGTAAACCTGCGCAAGCACAAAGTACACTTGTACAAGTGCGGGGTAGACCCTTACATGATAACTCTACCTACCCGATTATTGAGGTTTTACACACACCAGCAGACACACACGATATGTCCTCAAACATCACACACACACACACACAAAGATGTCTCACACAGACACCCACTTAAACACACTTATTTCACACACCTACACGTATCGTAACACACACATGTACACATTTCACACTTACACACCCAACACAAACACACCCCTTCACTACACACACCATTTCATAACCTATTCACACACACCACCACATTTTACACACCATTTCACATGAATTCACTTACCCATTTACACAGACATTTACGCATCTCTCTCTCACTCACACACACCCCTTCACTGCACACACCAATTCACACACACCTCCATAATTCACACACTGTTTCACATGCCCTCACTCACCCATACACACACACACACACACACACACTTCACACAACACATGGACACCTGCTACACCTATTGTTCACGCACACACGATATACGCACACACCCCTATTGTGTATACACACACCCCGACACATACACCCACACATGCCTATAGTAAACACACACACAAAGAGCACACCCGCATCCCTTTCACAAACACACGCATAAACACATAGTTATTTCACCTACACACGCACGCGCGCCTGCAGTTACCCACACACGGCTGCACACAGCCGTACACACACTTCCACACACACACACACACATTGCATGCACATAGTTCACACATACACACTTGTAAGCACACTTATACACATGTTGAGATGCACAGACTAACACACACGCACACGCGTGCGCACTGATCACACGGTCACACTTACCCCACACACACTTTACCCACACATACATAAGTAAAAACATATACATAGAGAAAAAGGCACACACAACACTCACACACTCACCGCACACAGTGAACCATTCACACACTCAAGCCACGCCGACATACACCTATAGATGCACACAATTTTACACACAATGGTTGCATAAACCCTCGCACACACCATGCATATACACGCAATCGTACACACCATCCACTGCATACCCAATACATCCACAGTTGGATTTCAATGTCGTACCCACAAAATACATATTTTTTTTTTTGCAAATTTGGTCGAGGGGAAAATGGACCTTACCAAAAATTCACTCTCGGTCGTCAAAAATTTACCGTGGATTTTCGCCCACGTCGCCCATTTCTCTCTCACACTCACTCCTCTTTTCGACCCTTTCTGTTGTTGTTTATCAATCCTCTGAATTTTGAAAGAGCTATCCCCTCAACCATTGCAACACCTCCCAGAGTTCAGCTGCTTTTGCCTCCTAAATTTTCATATTTTTCTTATTTTCTTCTTTCTCTACCTCTCACACGGTCACTCTTATTTTCTCCCCCTTTTTCCTCTCTTCTTCTAACTTTCTAAAATTAGAAGATAAAAAAATAATATTATTTGTAACTTAACCCCATTTAAAAATTAGGGTTAATTACTCACGGCACCCCTGACCCCTGAGGTTTACCCTAAATTACACACGGCCCCCCTATCTTTGAAAATTACACTGTGCTCCAAAAATCTAGATTTTTTTGACGGGGTTAACGGCTGGTCATAAAAAGACGTTTATGCCCTCGTATATAAGTACACAGTGTCTTTTGGGTTTTGGAGGAAAATCAAGAAGTCTGGCTCTTGGGTTACACCCAGCCACCGACGACATCTCCAGCCGTTCCTTCACTGAACTCCATCGCGCCACACCTTCGCGACCACCGCACCGCAACGAATGCCCTGCTACTACCAGCGGCGTAGCGCTGCCACCGTCCTTTTCACTGCTACGACCATCAAAACTCCGCACCTTCACCCCGCCGACCATACGCCGTCACCGGCAGCCAAATCCAGCCGTACCTTTCACCGAGCAGCATCGCGACGCACATCCATGACCACCGTGACGTGACCAGAGTACCACCCATCGCCACCTCTAAGCCGCATGCAATCGCTATTGTCGGCATTGTATCCGGTCTTCGACGGCCGATTCAGGCCGGTGCCACCAGCAAGCAAACGACATGAAGAACCCTTGATGGTCGCCGGTAGAAATTTTGGCTACGGGATGCCCAACCAATGAAATTCCGGTGATGTCGAGGTAGCCACTATCCACACTATCAAGTTCTATCACCAACTACCAAACTTTTTGAAATTCCGGCGTTGTCGAGGCAGCCACTATCCACACTGTCAAGTTCTATCACCAACTGCCACACCTTCTTCTCTGTAGCAAGGATGGAGCGAATGTCGCAGACCATCTTCGCCTTCACCCCTCCCTCTTCTCTGCCGTCGAGGAGATCGTTTCATTTTCCTTTACCAATCTCGATTTCCCCGATTTCAGCCGCAAGCAACCCCACACGCCGTCCACCAATATCGGTCAGAAAATAGCCACCCAAACGCCGCAACCAACACTGCACAAACGCCGGCCGATCCTAATCTCATCCATGCCGCCGTCTCATGGACCATCATCGTCCAACAAACGCCACCCAAACGCAGCAACCAACCCCGCACCACAAAAATCACACCTGTAAAGTGTAAAGAATGTCCCCCTTCCTAGACTATCCTTGGTAAAATGATGGCGGGTTAGCCATGTGTTTTGGAGAAATTGAATCAATTGTAAACCCAAATGGGTCTGCAAATGGAAAAGATAATGAAGAAGAAGAAAAAAAATCTTAAAGGGCAAGGGGGTATTTATTCAAGAAAGGGAGGGCAGTTTGGGGATGAAAAATCCAAAAAGTAAGGTGTCAGATAATCTTTAGACGGAGTTAGGGTCCCCATCAATTTTGTGCACGACACAACACCCATCGACCGGTACAGATAAGCCAGAGCGGGAGTACACCTCAAGAGCCCAAAGGCACCATAGTTGGATGGAGTCATCCCCATTGCTAAACGGGATCTCCTCCAGAGTGTAAAGAAAAAAACCCTGGATGAATTGATCAATCACTACGGGCTCTACCCTCTCTAGATTCATGTGCTTGTAGTGAACACGGATGGTAGCCAAGAGTATCGAACCACCCTTCTTGAAGGATGGTTCGTAGCCAAGCAAATGGACCACGAGATCTCGATATTTATCAAGATCATGGGCCCAAGGCATGGGCCTCCCTCAAGAACAAACACCAGTGATTATTCGTAAAATCGAACGGGGTGATCGAGGCCTCCCAAATGACATATAAAAAGTGTTGGTGGAATCCCCCAACGCTCGGAAAGGCACAATATGTGTTTCTTACTTCGGGTTGAAATGTGCAACCCATTCAAAAAGGGGCGAAAACCCGTAACAACTACTATATTCTTAACGGGATAGGGGATTTTTGTCCACTAATCTCTTACAAGATTAGGGGAGCCCCTATATCATATGCTTGCGGGAAGGGGCTGTCAGAATTCGCAAAGCAAGGAACAAAACTAAAAAAAACCATCCAATTCATGGGAGAATTGCATGAAAAACCTAACATGTAGGTCCTACTGTGCATGGGCATGGTGTGTGTGTGTGTGTGTGTGTGTGTGAAGTAAGGTGAAATAGTGCATGTAACAAAGAAAAATTCGAGCAAAACATACCTCTTCATAAAGTAAAGAGCGTTAAGATGAGTGTCTTGCTCCAGGGTGAGCAAAGATCAATCATCGGCCTTATTCTTGGGTTGAAATCATGTAATCTTCCCGATTTCGAGTCCCCTATCGTGGCCGTTTTGAGTTCGCACGTACTCGTCCCTGATTTTGCAAGATTAAGAGAAATTGAGAGGAGATTGGTGGTACCTATAGGCTAGGGGTGTGATAAGCGTTAGATTACACGACCTAGGACTTCCAGAAAAAATAAATCTGAAAGAAATTAGGTTTTGGATTGGACTAGAAGTGTTTGAGAAAAAACCCTAAATTCGCCCAAACTGGGCAGCCAAACAGGCATGTTTTTTCATTTAAGTTGGTCAATGCAATTGACCAACCGGCCAGTTTTCGATTCTTCAAATTCAAAAAATCCTGAAGTCTTTAATTAATCAGCTGATTTTTGCGCCGAATTTTCAAAATTTCCCAAAAACCCGCTGACTAACTGGCTAGTTTTCGATCCAAAATTTCAAAATTTACCTCGATGCTGATCAACCGGCCAATTTTCGAACCTCCTTTTCAAAAAAGAAAATAATCTCTCTCTTTGTTAGAGTACATATTCATGTGCTTGTGTGCTTCAAATGCCTGCACCATTAATTATAAATTTGCCTGCCTGCATATTCCGCATGATGCAAGTTCATTCGCCAGGGGGCATTATTATCCAACATTCGTGTGTTTGCATGCCTGCCTCTGCATTTTCGATATCTTATCCCCTGGTTGGTTCATAACTCTGATTTCTTCAAATCAGTGCTCTATTCATTGATTCTTGTACTGTGGAAGTGTGGCACCAACTCTATAGCGTTGTTGGCACCAGCTCGTAGTGAAATTTTCACTTTGTTTGTCGACCCTTTTGAATCAATTCGAGGGCTCTGATAACGTTCATAATACTCTTGTTTTACCCGTCGACCCTTTCAAATTGATTTGAGAGCTTCGGTGACGGTCGAAACCATTTTCGTCTTGTATGCCGGCCCTTTCAAATCGATTTGGGGGCTTCGGCAACATACAAGATTCTTTTACATCTCTAGACGATCCTTTCAAATCGATTTGAAGGCTCCGGTATCTAGACGTGTGTCTGTCTATTGACGATCCATATCAATTTGGTGGCTCCGATAAGAGATAATTAATTTTTGGGATAATTAGCTAATGACCCCCTGTACTATACACGGTGTGCGATGTCCCCCCCCCCCCCTTTCACACACTTACGAAAATTGGGCACCTTAAACGGAAACTGTTAAATTTAACAACGCGTGGTCAGCACACGCATTGACTAACGATTTTTAAAGAAAATGACAATTTTGCCCATTCTTTTTACCTCTTCTTCACTTCCCCCCCCCCCCCAACTCTCCACTCACGCGTCCCCTCATCAGGCCAGCCCCCCTCCACTTTCCTTTCAACTCTGAACACACCCACAAATCGGCACACGGCCATCACCTGGCGAATTAGCGAGGCCTCGAAGGCCTGGTGCGAGAGCGACGAGGAGGAGAGGCAGTTGGCGACGGCGCGGCGGAGTGGCTCCGGCGGCTTCTTCAGGGACGAGAATCTTAGGCGGGAGGCGCTCCTTAGCTGCAGCCTGGACGAGCTCACGGAGCTCCACGCCGAGCTGTAGCTCACCAACATCAATGTGCGTGAGCAATTCACTCATTTTTTGTGTGAGCGTGCTTAGATGTCACACATAGTGGTGTGTGTTGTGTGTGTGAAAGCAAAGAAGCCATCGTAATTTTGTAGTATTGGTTTCACTACATTTGAACAATTGAACGAAGTGTTGGTTTGTGTCAGAAAGAGGAAGTGGGCAATTTAAATTAGGGAAGAGAGAGTGTGTGTGGGGGGGGGTTGAGTAAAAGTCACTACAAGAAAACAGACTTTTAGCGACGGGTAAATCCGTCGCTAAAAGCCCAAAATCCGTCGCTAAAGGAATTAGCGACGGATTCACCGTCGCTAAAAATCCCTCGTATAAAAGCCCGTCACTAAAAGTTTAGCGACGGAATTTTTAAATCCGTCGCTAAATATGTGATTTTTACCGACGGATTTATTTTTCATTAGCGACGGAATGTCCGTCGCTAATTATATTTTTAAAATTTTAATTTATTTTCTTTTTCGTCCAATTAGCGACGGATTAAATATTTAGCGACGGAATATTCCGTCGTTAAATAGCTTATTTAGCGACGGAATATTCCGTCGCTAAATATTTAATTGAAAGGAATATTTTAGCGACGGAATAAATCCGTCGCCAAAAGTCAATATTTTTTTTAAATTTTTTTTTTATTTTTCAATTACCTAAACCTGTACAGAAATACAATTCTCAACAACAACGCGCAATAAGCGAAATACAGAAAAAAATATATAATCAATTAGAAAAAATATTTATTATAAAAGAAACTAATACATGTACAAGCCGGCAACCGGAGATAGCCGGTTAGGAGAGGAGAGAAGAGTACAACCCGGGCGCGGGGGGGGGGGGGAAAGCTAGGAACGGGCACGGGAAGGGGCTCATCAGGGGTTCGCGAGTCCCGGATCTGGATCCTGCTGAACCGGGGCCGGGGCGGCTGGTCCAGCAGTGCCCTGCTCCCTCATCATCCGGCACACAGCTGGGGCTGGGCCCCCGATGGCTGTCCGCGATCACTCTGTGCCCCGTCATCAGTAGGCAATGCCGAGGTGGGACTAATCGGGGAGGAAGCAGCTCGGCGTCCAGCCCGGCCACGAATAGCCCGTATCCTATCCATATCTGACTTCATATAGATTATATACAAAGACATTAACACGTGAAAAACAATAATTTAGGCATAAATCATCATCGGCACTATATATATATATATGAACGAATGTGCAAAAACACATCAATAAACACCAAGTTCTACCATGTTACTACATTTTTCCCGTGATGTTACAACATTACAAGTCAATCATTTTCAGTTTGCGAATCATCTTCATCACTATCCTCGTCGCCCTCTTCTTCGTGGGACTCGTCGTCCTCTTCATCTTCTAATTCATCATCTTCATCAGTAGACTCGGTCACATCATCTCCAACACTTTCAACATCTTCCGCGTCATCATATACGACTTCTTCTCCCACAAGAAGTGTTGTTGGAAGAGGAAGATCGTCCTCCTCGTTGTTGACCTCAACAGGGAACAAGACACGTGGTTGGTCGGCTTGAAAGGAGTCTAGCTCACTGTCATACGTCACGGGCAATTTCTTGGACTTGATAGTTGTATACCAATGAGATTTGGGATTGGCGACGTCCTCCGCGTAAAAGACTTGTACAGCTTGACTAGCAAACACAAATGGCTCGTCTGATGCAAGTCTTGACTTGACATTGACATCTACAATCCCTTGAGAGCTAACACGGATTCCTCTGCTGCATGTGACATCGAACCACGTACACTTGAACATTACCAGGCGGTTTTGGGAACCCAGATATGTTAGCTCAACAATCTCATCTAACTCTCCGTAAAAATCCATGCAATTCTCGGCATAACAGTCGCCGTTGACCAAGACTCCACTGTTTTGGGTTTGTTTTGTTCGGTCATCATCTTTTACGTTAAACTTAAACCCGTTGATGATATAACCTCCGTAACAGGATGTTTGTTTGTTAGGGCCTTCGGCTAGTAATTTCAAGCAGGAGGCCACTGGTCTATCCATTGACTGAACCTATTATAAATGACGGTAAACATTATGGATAAATCAGTATACTAATTGGCCACAGAACTGTATATAACACATAATATAATTTCGTTAAATAATCTTACACGATTTTTGAACCACTGTACAAATTGTGACTTCCGGTGAGATTCAAGTCCAGCGGGATCAGTGATTAAAGATTCCGCATCGAACTCACTGCAAACCAATATGCATCTAACTCGCTTAACACACTTTCAATTATGTACATCAATGTAAGTGAATTAAGACTTTAACTTACTCAACGAATGCCGAAACTTCATCGCAATTTAGAAGGGCATATATTGTTGCAGCATTGTACTCTTCATCTGTTAGCCATCGAGTATACGTTCGGCCGAACGGACTACCTGACTGCTTGAATATTGACAATTGCCCTTCCAAATTTGTGCTTGCTCCGGGATCATTTCGGCCTAGTTGATTTAACCTTGTACCAACATCCGAACCGAAATATTGACTACAAAAGTTTACAAGTTCTTCCATTACGTAAGCCTCCGCAATTGAGCCCTCAACCCGAGCCTTATTACGGACTTTTTTCTTTAAATGGAACATGAACCTAGAAGTTTAGGGAATCGAGTTAGGTGGAATATCAATAATAACAGATGTCGCATTAAGTGTAAACGAACAACTGTAACAATTTAAGGATTACCTCTCGAAGGGATACATCCACCGATATTGCACGGGTCCACCCATTTTAGCTTCATACGCCAAGTGAACAGGCAGATGCTCCATTGAATCAAAGAACGAAGGTGGGAAGATTTTCTCCAGCTTGCAAATCGTCACCACAATGTTCTTCTCAAGCACTTCCATGTTACTCACCCGGATCGTAGAAGAGCATATATCTCGAAAGAAATGAGATAATTCAGTCAAAGTCTCGCAAACAACCCGTGGCAACAGTCCCCGGAAGGCAATAGGAATGAATCTCTCCATGAATACGTGGCAGTCGTGACTCTTCATCCCTTGGAACTTGCATTCCGAAACATTGCAACAACGAGATATGTTGGACGCAAACCCATCCGGAAGCATTAGGGCATTCAATTTAGGGTTCGATTGTATTAGGGCATTCAATTTAGGGTTCAATTAGTTTCATTTAGGATTCGGTTCGATTAGGGCATTCAATTTAGGGTTCAATTACTTCAATTTAGGGTTCAATTAGGAGGTTCTATTGATTCAATTTATGGTTCAGTTGATTTGAGGCATTCAATTTAGGGTTCAATTAGTTCGATTTAGGGTTCGGTTGGATTAGGGCATTCAATTTGGGGTTCAATTAGGGTTCGGTTAGATTGGGGCAATCAATTTAGGGTTTAATTAGGGGTTCAATTAGTTTAATTTAGGATTCGATTCAATTAGGGCATTCAATTTAGGGTTCAATTACTTCAATTTAGGGTTCAATTAGGGGGTTCTATTGATTCAATTTAGGGTTCGGTTGATTTGAGGCATTCAATTTAGGGTTCAATTAGTTCGATTTAGGGTTCGGTTGGATTAGGGCATTCAATTTGGGGTTCAATTAGGGTTCGGTTAGATTGGGGCAATCAATTTAGGGTTTAATTAGGGGTTCAATTAGTTTAATTTAGGATTCGATTCAATTAGGGCATTCAATTTAGGGTTCAATTACTTCAATTTAGGGTTCAATTAGGGGGTTCTATTGATTCAATTTAGGGTTCGGTTGATTTGAGGCATTCAATTTAGGGTTCAATTAGTTCGATTTAGGGTTCGGTTGGATTAGGGCATTCAATTTGGGGTTCAATTAGGGTTCGGTTGGTTTAGGGTTTAGGGTTTAGGGTTTAGGGTTTAGGGTTTAGGGTTCGCATCTATGATAACCTACCCGAAACAATCCTTGTTTTAACCTAAATGGAATAGTTCAAAGATTAGAATGTAGCGTACAATATTGTATTATAACTCACTATTAACTCACGCACAGTCCCAAAACGACCCCCTCACTAGATGCGTAAAATTACCAAATTGTCCTTGAGGTTTTCGGCACCAGAAAAATCCCAAAATATCTGAAAATACTATTTTAAGTATCCTGAAGTCATTTTTGGGCTAAAAAGTATTTTAAAAAAAAATTGCCCGTAAATCTCGAACTAGCGTCCAGACCGAGCGCTAAAAGGTTAGTTTCGAAAAAACTACCTATTGGCCTCAGAATGGCACGAAATTTTAGAATATGAATCATATCAGTAAAATAAGATTTTCAGATTAAAATAACTTAGTTTACTAGGTTAAATAATTTGTTAACTTTGATTAATCGATGCCATAATTTAGCACCCCTTACGGACACCGAAAATTCTCAAAACATTCCGGAGCCTACATCTCGTAAAACTATTGGGGGTTATAGTTTTGCACTTTGTCCAATTCTGATCCTAGATATTTATAAAAAATCATTGAAAACTGCCTAATTTAATTTTAACCTTTAGTGACCATTACCTTTACTATTCAGATTAAGCACACCTAGTATTTCACCTAAATGCACACACATCTCCTTCTACCTTCAGCCGAGATGTTCATCCCACACCCACTTCACAACCACACATTACCTCACTTCCAACCCACTTTAAATCATAGAAACCTCATTACACCATTCTAACTCACTACAACATACACTTAAACACTCAATTTAACACATTTACACACCTATAATACACACACCATCAAGAACACACACACACACAGTCACGAACACACACTACACCTACAAAACACGCACTTAACTCCTCGAAAGCCACTTACATGTTAATAAAAACCAAAGAGAAATTAATGACAGGACACGGGAAGCAAACCAGAAGACCTTCACAGGCAGTGGTGGCGGCGCGACAGTGGTGGCAGCGCGGCAGTGGTGGCAGATCGGCAGTGGTGGCGGCGCGACACTGGTGGCAGCGCGGCAGTGCGGCAGTGGTGGCAGCGCGACAGTGGTGGCAGCGCGGCAGTGGTGGCGGCGCGACAGTGGTGGCAGATCGGCAGTAGTGGCGGCGCGACAGTGGTGGCAGCGCGGCAGTGGTGGCGGCGGTCCTTCGGTTTTGAAGATGGGCGGCAGTGGCGGTGGCAGGCTCTATCGCCGGTGAGAGAGAGAGGGAGAGAGAGAGAGAGAGAGAGAGAGAGAGAGAGAAAGAGGGAGAGAGCAACGGGAGAAAGAAAGAGAGAGAGAGCAACGGGAGAAAAAAAAGAAAGGGGGATCTGATATTTTTAAGTCCTTAACCGACGGAATACACCCGTCGGTTAAAGTCCGTCGGTAAAACCCTACTTTCACCGACGGGTGTGTTTACCGACGGAATTATTCCGTCGTTAAATAGTTTTACCGACGGACTTTTACCGACGGTTATTTCCGTCTCTGAAACGACGTTTAGCGACGGAATTTAGTCCGTCGCTAAAAGTCCGTCGCTAATTCCCTCTTTTCTTGTAGTGAGTGAGAGAGGGGAGAAAAATAAATTGGAAGAATGGTATTAAACTTAAATAGGACAAGGAAATAAGGTATTTTGATCATTTCACGCTATTCATAATGGACCCATCTAAGGTGCCCGATTTTCGTGTGTGTGTGTGTGTGTGTGGGGGGGGGGGGGGGGGGGGGATGTTAGTGCTTAAGTTTGAAGTGGAGGGGAAAAATTGCACACTGTGTATTTCACGCTATTTCAATGAACCTTTTGAATAGATTCGAGAACTCCGATAATGAACGGGTTTGTTATTTTTTTTGTATGTGTAGACGACCCTTTCAAATCAATTTGGGGGCTCCGGCATCTAGACATAAGTTTTTCGTGTTGATCATTCAAATTGAGTCGTTGGGTCCAGTTACATGCAAAAAAATTCTCTTCTAGATTGTTTGATAACCAATCGTTCTTACTATTGGCTACGGCTTCGAACAATATGTGTATTTTATCGAACTACATTGGTCTGATTCCTCACGTAGGAAACCTATGAAAGGTCTGATCTCATATGTGTGAGTCTTTGAGTCTGTCTTTGAGTCTGTCTTTGAGTCATGTGGTCTTTTTCCATGTTTTAACTACAAAATGCATTGTCCTTGTTTTAGGTAATGTTCGCAAGCGAGCAGGCACCATCCCTGAGGGGCTCTGTAAACATTCCATTTTTGTAGACATTTATAATTAATTAAATAATCGGCTTCATTATTAATTAAATTGCATTATTGAATATGGGCTTAGTAATGTTCTCTGAATCTTCCAGACAAGCTGCGTCATGAGGTAATCTTTAATAGCTTTCTAGTGTAGAAGATCACTTTGGAATTATCTCTCATTTCTGTAGTCGCATTTCTACTATAAAAACAATAAGAGTCTTTTACATTTCTGAGTTTAAGTATAAGTCTCGAAATGTAGATTACTTCCCGTAGGACCAGAGTCGAACTAAGGCAGTTTCGATTCCAGTTAGTCCGACTGGATACGTAGGCAATTTGACCCCTGATGTCGAGTTCAAGCCAATAGAACATAAAAGTAAAAAAAAAAAAAGATTTAGTTTTATCATATTTGTGTGTTGCATGTTTCTAAGGCAGATAATCAATAGAAATGAAGTAGAGACTGAAACAGCGTAGCCAATGCCTAACACATTCCTGCTATGTAACTTAGTCCCCTAACCCATCTCTCGATTTTCGATAGATTGGTCGTCCTTTTGGGACACTTTAGAGTCATTTTAGGTTTTTCTCCTCCCAAAAAAAAAATATTTAAGGGCGGATTTTTATAGGCGGTTCGCTACACTCATCTTCTCGGCAAGGCTTACATGATTCCTTGACGAAGGAACGCATGGCTCACAGTGGAGGCTTATGCAACTCCTTGAGAAAGGTGTGGGGGTGCTTCACGAGGCTTATCTGACTCCTCGAAAAAGAAGCATTTGGCTCGTGGTGGAGGCTTATAAGGAGTGGTAAGGCTTACGCGACTCCTTGACAAAGGAGTGCATGGCTCCTGTGGAGACTTTAAGCATTCTTTGGCAGAGCGCGTCCACTCGGCTTTGTCGAGCTTTCATTCGGGATGCACAAGAGTAATCTTGCCCCCTCCAGTATCGTACACTATGCGTGAGGGGATTCGTGCAATCACGCTAAGCGTTTGCTATTGAGGGGTTGCTAGATATCCGGCATTGGATGAATCAAGATCGTCTATAAAAGGGCAAGTCCTTCATTTTCGCTCACATCATTTCATTTCAAGGCAAGAAGTGAAACTTTATACTTAGATAAAGTTTGAGAGCTAGAAGGTCGTTCAGGGGGAAGCTATCAGAGCATTTCAAGAGACACAAGAGTACTTCACACTTAGAACATCACCCTTTAGCCACTTTTCCTTCAAGTAAGGGTCGCGCAACCCTTTGTCATGTTTATATCTTCCAAGTTTTGATCCAAAAGAATTTCTTTAACAAGTAGAAAAAGTATTTGTGAATCAAATGATGAAGCTAGGAGCGTTACGGTGGAAAGGACTTTTGATCCAATGGCTATGGGTATCCCTCTAGTGCCATTAATGCAACCTTGCCGGCCTCCGGCGATAGAGACTTTGGCCGAGAGAGCAGCTAGTCCCAAGCCTTTTGATGTGCACAATCTTAGGAGCAAATTGAGTAGCTATGATTATGAAGTGCTAATAGAGCGCTTTGTAAGATCCCAAAGTACGTTAAGCAAAGGTTGCCAAATGAAAGGGAAGCTGCCAATACGTGTACAATAGGTCAGATAGCCGTTTATTTTTATTTTTTTTTGGTACATCAGATAGCCGTTTATGTGGACATGTTTTATAACGGCATTAGGGTGCTCATTCGTCTTTTCTTTCGGAAAATGCTCGATAGTTATGACTTAGCACCTGGCCAACTATCACCCCATGCTTGAAGATTTCTCTCCTTGTTCATATATCAGTGCCATCGGTTTGGTTTAGAGCCTAGGATTAGAGTTGTTAGATATTTCTTTACCATCTGCTCCATCACAAAGCAAGTGGGTTGGTACTTCTTAAGTCAATGACTGAGAGCCGACACCAACCTTTTCCTGAACCCTCCTTCGTCTAATCACAACTAGAAAAATAGGTTTGTTTCTCAAACTCCCAGAAGGGGTGGCGTGCTACATAGCCAATGAATGGAATCCAAAGATAGATACCACGTGATGCAATGCTCTGAAAGTTAAAGAGTTAGGTGAGTTATACTTTAAGCATATCGCACGCCTTAAAGCGACCGAGCCCATAATCTCTAAACACCCCCTTAGCAATGCCCAACTTTGTGAATGCGTAATCATATTTGACTTCGAAGGCTTGGATGAAGAGAGGGCGAGCACAATCCTGGTAACTATCCCTGTGCATTGTAGCATTCTCCTTTTTGCCTTTATGTTAATTTGTCTTGTTGCAAAACAGATGGCATCTGGGGGGTCACAGCAAGGCAGCAGCAGCGAAGGTAGCGAGCTCGCAGTGTGGACGACCCCTTGTTTGTTGGGCCTAACTTTGTGTTAGGCGAAATCATTCCGAACGAGCTTCAACCCATCAGTATCGAAGACTACAAAGTAAATAACTTGGACTTCAATGCTCTGGAGACGGCGTCCACAGCCGAAGAGGTAAAGGCCCGAGTCTGTTGTGCTCTGCTTGGATACAGCAAAGGAGGCCCCTAAGCAGGCGCCGAAGTCAGACACTCCGCCTGATTGGAGTTTGACAACGGAGGAGTCTGTTTTCATGAGTACAAGGACGGTTTGGGAATGGTCGATGGACCGTATTCATCTCTCTGCATGCTATCCCATTACTACTGCCAATGAGATTGTGCAGAATGCGGCGACAGTAAGTGTAAATCGCCTCGTGTCTCCTGTGCATATCTTGACATCTTTTAAGTGTTTTTCTTTATACAGGCTTTGTCCCCAGTTTAGATTGGGGCCGAGAGGCAGCTTACCGCTGTGCGTTAGACAAGGAGAAAAAGGCAGTGTTGGTGGTGGAAAATCAAAGAAACTAGGCCGAAAAGAAGGTGGCCGATCTCGAGAAGAAAGTTAAGAAGCTCAAGAAGACAAAGGCAAGTCTCAAACAGCAATTGCAGGCCGAAAAGGCGGCTACTGCCGCTCAGGCAGTGTTAGCATTCAAGCGATCTCCATCTTAAATAGCCGTAAAGTGGACGATGGCAAGAGGGCCTGGTGGCACCAAATAAGAACTTGAGAAATGCATCCGAGCAGGCCTTACTTTACCAAGTCAGAGATTGTTTACTTTGCCATTTTTTATGTATTCATTGCGTTAGCTAGATGTCTCAATATATTTCAAGGAATATGAAGAATGATGCGAGGCAAGCACATGGAGCATTCAGGACATCAATTTGCTTTATAAGATTTGGAAATGTATATAATCTTCACAATTAAGCAGTTCCTCATGACCAAAGATTAATTACTCTGACAACCAAAGGGAAGCTGGCTTTTCAAAGAAAGCATCCTCTCCACTCGGCTTCTGTACACCACCATCGGATACAAATTTTGTAGTTATCTTCCCCTCCCCTAGCCTTCCTCCTCCTCCAACATGGATTACTCCATGGCCCCATCTTCATTCGTAATATCCACTTCTCTTTAATTGTTCCCCTTCAGCTCTAGTACATTCTGGACAAACCAAACTGAACGGCACCTACTTTCCTATGAGCGGCCGCACCAGCAGCTGCTGCTGCGGCGGCGGCAGCACTGAGGCCACCATAGTGAGCTTTTGCCTGCAAAAAGTTTGTGTCAATTGCAACCCTGTCATCAATATGATCCATCTTTGTCACTCCTGCTCGCGTCATATAGAATGGGTTGGTATCGATGTTGATGGCTACATCTGGGGCTAGTTTGGCACCCAGGCCGAATTGGGGGACTTGCTTAGTTTGGGAAGGCGCGTCTCTATCTGATTCTACCACAGATCTGTCCTGCTTTCCCGTGCCATTCCTGCGGTAGCAGTATGCTGGAGGAGCGACCTGCAGAGGAAGGACTGTGTTTCTAACCAGGGTTCGATGGTCGTAACCTTCTTTAATGACATTGCCGTTCTCATATGGTACAACTGGCCCCACAACTCTTCCGGGCTTGGCTGGACGAGAAACCAAATTGCAAACAGTTAGCGAAAAACATCACGAAAAGAAAGTCGGTGGCAGTAATTTGCAGACGGAATTTAAAAAACCTAGCGGGATCCTCTGTGGTGCCTGTGCAGTTCTTGATAGACTCCCAGGAATTCCATCAGCGTCACTAGAGTTCCTACTGCTCGACTCATCTGCAGTTCGTCGATCTTTGAAGATGGCAACAGTTGGCTGCTCCTTAGGAGGGATTGTATTCGAATGGACAATAGTAGACCTGCATATATTAACCGAACAAACAATCCATAGCCTAAGTCATCATGCACAGCAAACTGAAGTGTGGTCGAATCAAACAAGAAAACTAGGCTCTCTGGCAAGAAAAATACCTATGTATCCTGATCAAAAGAACTACGACGAAGTGCCAGAAAAGAAAATGGAGCCACACAATTACTTTTGCAAAAGAACATCATTAGACTATATTACGTCTAGGTTACATGACTAGCACTATTTACATCTTTCTCTGCCAATCAAAGATCTCTAAATCCCTTCCTGTGTCCCCATACATTCAATCTTCTCTCTCTTTCTGTTGGTTGGTTGAGTGGGGGTTGGCAATTTTAATCCTAGCAGTTCATCTTTTCGTTGCGACTTAGCATCAAAAGGTTGTATTGGCTATAATTACCTCCTACTCCAGATCGTCAACTTTTCCATAAAGTTACCTTTTGGCCATCATCTTACAAGAAATAAAAAATGAAGTAGCTCCACGAATTTGAAGTGTCGTGTCATATTTATGTTGACAAAGTGATGGTTCCATTTTGCTTCGTCACATCAAAAATAATAATTTGTTCCCCAAGTAAACTAACGATGTAGATGACGTCTTCAAAACTTCATAATAGATTATGGAACGGTGAAACTAGTTGGATTACAAATCGTCCCCTTACCTTAAATCTGATAAGCTTGTGATATCTCCACTTTCTCCTCTTTACGTCAAATTTTGTCTCTGTATTTAAGTTTGACAACAGATCTATTGTCTGGTCTATGTATGAAAGCAATCAACATCCTCCAAAGAACATCACAAATTCTGCCTCTGCCTCTGCTCTTTGAATGAAAACTTGATTTACTAAAAGAAACGTACTATAGAAGTAGCCCAACTATATGTCTGACCCTAGTAACCCCACAAAACCAAATTCCAGAAATCATTTCAGATTAATTAAGCCTCCAAAATACCCACCAACTTTCTTGTTTATTAAGGTCTGAATACACTTCATATTCTGGAAGCATAAGTTTTAGCAACAAATGACCAGTCCAAAAATTACTGTCGATCACACTTTTAAGGCCAGATATCAAAGTGATCGCGTTTAACTCGACCTACAAGGGCACAGGTCACATATTGGTGCAACTTAAACTAAGCAATTTTGAACCAAACAAATAAAATATTGAGATTTGTAACTACCTAGGGAGAGACGCGTGCTTCCTCTCCAGCGGAATCACCGGCCCACTTTTACCAACATTTTCTTCAAGATGAGCAAATTGCTTTCTAAACTGATCAACAGCACTGTAACAGGTCCACTTGAACTCAGTGTTGGCATAAACTCTAATAATGAATATGACAGAGATGCATAAACTTGAAAAGCAACCAAAAACAGCAAAAACCTTGGATAGAGAAAATTAGTTCTTTCGGTTCCATTCATGTAATCTTTGAGAAGCTGGGGATGGTATTCTAGTATCTCGCGGAAAATTAATTCACGTATGTCTTCCTTCGTCACTCTTCGCCTCTCAAACTCGAACTCCATTTTCGTAATAGGTTGGCAAGACGGTTCCCTCTCGACTTTAGCCAGCCCCTTGAAGTAAGGGTCAGCCAAGGCCTGATCCAAAACAAAGAAACAACCTCAACATTAACCACGTGACAGAGTCCAGAAATTGCAAGCTAAATTGTTAAGCATTGCTCCCCCATCAATCAAGAAAATTCAAACAGATACGGACAAACCACACAGGAAACTATGTTGTAAGTCCTCGTGCATATTGCTAAAAGCTGGCAAAGACACAAGGATTACTACGTAATAACTAACCTCTTCCGCAGTCGGCCGGTCCTTTGGATCGAAAGCAAGCAGCCTTTCCAATAGACGTAGTGCTAAGGGATCTGCATTTGGAAATTTCTGAGCAAAAGACACAGGCTGCTTCTTTCTCATGGTTGTAAGGTATCTCCTTGCCTTCTCATTTCGAACCTGAACAGAATACACAAAAACTACACGATATTAAAAGCAGTTTGGAGAGATGGAGGAAGACAAAATACATAAAAGAAAATTGACCTTTACGAACAACAAGTAATTGAGTGTTAGATGTATACCCTAGAAATGGTATCCATTGAAGGTGTCCCCAGAAGATCGGTCATCAAATCAAGCTGGTGAACCACATTTTTTCCAGGAAACAGTGGCTTCCCAGTCAAAACTTCGGCAAAGATGCAGCCTATACTCCATACGTCAATTGCAGGCGTGTACTGCATCCAGATGCCATAGCACAAAGTTATACGAAGAAGAAACTAATACACTGTTTATCATAAAAAGAAGACATTGCAATTACAATTTTGAAATAAAAAAGATGAATTTTGAACACCGGATTCAATTTTCCTGAATTCAACCGAACACTTCATACAACATATAGCGACATACAGCACAATAAATGCCCTATTTAGAAGGGTATGATGAATCTACAAGAATTATACTGCTCAGGCAAAAATCACCTGTATATCGGAAATACCATAAACATCCAGCTCCTCTGCGCCTATTAATAAAATAAGCTCGGGCTAACACACGTCCGCACCTAGCAAGATTTGCATGGTCCTCTTTCATGTGGTAACTCTATTCAGCCCTACCCCAATGGTTTAGGTCACCGAATAGGTTAAATGATGGAGATTATGTCAAGTTCCGTAAAACTTTGCACAAACATAATCTGTATTCCCATCTTTAGTTGATTAACGTCAAATAATATTATTTCACCTCTCATAAATTGGTGGCTGCGAAATGAGAATTACATCCTCTTGTAGACTCTTATAATATAGCACTATGATACCAACAAAGCAGTTTGGTGAAATAACTTGAAGCCACCATTACCTGGTTTATTGTTAGGTTTTGGGGTAAAATACAGAGACACCCAAATACATTTTACCCGATGGGTAACCCAACCCCACCCCGGGGTCATGAAACACAAACAGTTAACACCCCGCCGTTAAGTTGCCACTGAAAAATCCATACCATCTAAGCACATTTTACATACAAAATGCCCTTCCTGAATTTTGACCCAAAATCTGAAACAATTCTCCCTTTCATTATCGTTGCTCCACTGCCATCTTCCGTACTTCTTTTACCCCCAGCAGACACGCACTGTATCTGCATGCTACGACTTCGATACTACCTGCTCTCCCTTCTTCTATTTTCTCTTCAGTTACCTTGCTGCTTTGCAAATGATATAACCATCAACTCTTTCTTCATCACCTTCATCAAAATTAACACCGCAAACCCTCTCACCCTCCCAACATCATAATCAAATAATTCTATCTGCAGACACATGTTTCCAAAAGCACATTACTTTTCCCAATTCTGTACATTTTCCCCAAAATTATTTTTCACATTTTCAACTCAACCACATCACTGTCTATAATCACACCGAAGTCCCGAGATTCATCAATAATTTTCGCACCTTTTACAATTTGTCAAATTCTCATGCTTCTCAGTATTTTAACATTAATGAGTATTCCCAGAAACCTTCCAAAGTATTGCATAAACGTATTTCCCAGATTTCTACAAAATTTTCAAGAGTCTCTCTGACACATACTGATACAGTTATTGATAAACACCTCAAAATCGCCATACCTCAAAAAACAAACCAACCCCTTTATCGACGTTGCAATGAATGGCTACAGGTTATTTCACGGTTGAGGCAATTGAGAAGCGGCTCAAAGGATTGATAACCATGATATGGTGGAGCTTAAGGTGGCTGCTGTGGGGATGAGGGAGAAATTGGTGGGGTTTTGATAGGGTCGTGTGGTTTTTGAATGGTCTGTGTCACGCGGACTTACTCTCGGCTGTTGTGGAAAAGAGAAGAGGAAAAAGAGTCGATATATTGGGGGGAATCATCTGAGGGTAGTGGACAAGAAATAAATTAACGTGTAAACCAAGGATAACATTGTCCTTTAAAGTTCTAGTTTGTCAAGTGAGTTACGTGAAGGACTTACTGAAATGAGTGATAGATCAAGGGCAATGATCGCCAGCACAGCAGTTGAAGGGTTGCTTTTGTATTTTACCCTTACGTTTATTATGTTACTAGTGCACGGAACGAGGATTATTCGGCAAGCAGTATATAAAATGGTAGGTAATAGGCTTCATCTGTTGACTCCGCTCTTCTATAGGGTCGTGGTACGCTAAAGATCACTTCATAGTTAGTCTTTGGAAGGATTTATATCAGCTAATTTGGTACATCTAAAGGTACTACATGTGTGCATTAGATTGCTACACAGGAAAATTAAGAAAAAGAATCAACAGTTTCACCAAAACTATCTATATCTGCAATCTCAATTTGTATAAAGAAAATCGGAAGATTCAAATCTGATACAAACAATTATCAGGTCTCTAGAATTAATGATCTGATGCTTGCGAGTACCATGTCTTCAAAAAAATGGGCCAGAAAAGTGTGTAGGCTACCTTAGAGAAAAATGAGCCACAAAGTTCCGGAGCTCTATACCACCTTGTAGCAACATAATCCTGCACATATGTCATGCGGAGAATTACTACTATTAAGACAACAATACAAGCGCAAAAGTTCTCACTCAAATTATATTGCATACCGTCCAAAATATTGTTGTTGGCGTATCGTTGAAAGAAACTCTAGCCAATCCAAAATCACAAATTTTAAGTTTACAATTTGCATTGGCCAATATGTTCTTCGGTTTTAAATCCCGATGGTAGACATTCGCTGCAGGCAAAAAAATGTCTATCAGATAACTCCACCAAAGCAAACACAATAAAAATTAATGACAGATGCAAACATAAAAGGTATAACAAATGGATAAGGACGTCTGTTTTTTTAGGAAATAGATAAAATACAACAAAAGAGGTGAAGAAAAGTACAATCTGCTCTCAACTTCTTTGCTGCTTTGGCAAAAGCTATGTAGCCAGCCAATGAATATAAGCATTTTCAAGGGTAAAACCGAATGGACTGGCAGCTTTAGGTGACTAAATAATATAGCTGCGGTTCAAAAATGACTAACAGGAATAGTCTTTTTCAAAAAAGTCCTACGAAAAAGGTAATAGCAAAATTGATCACGTATGTGATCTACTTATACTTAGAAACAAACTCGTCAGTCAGAGCTTTCACTAGGGCAGAAGACCGATAGATGGCAAAGTAAACAGCGGTCACAATTACCTGTGTGAATATACTTAAGAGCACGAAGCAATTGGTAAAGAAAAAACTGATAGTGCTCCCTGGTCAAGTCATCATTAGCTTTGATTACTTGGTGAAGATCAGATTCCATGAGCTCAAAAACTACATAAATATCTTTGAAGTCTCTTCTCGAAGGCGGAAGCATAATATGCTTTATTTCAACAATGTCGGGATGTCTTAGAAGCCTGAGCAGCTTTATCTCGCGGAGAATACGAGCAGCATCGGAGATATGTTCAAAAATATCATGTATTTTCTTTATTGCCACTTTTTCACCAGTGTGGGTGTCAATGGCTGAGCAAACAACACCATAGCTGCCTTTTCCTATAACCTCCTGTATTCTGTATCTGCTGGCATCACCATATTCTGAGAAGAAATCCATTTCTGTGGAATTCTGTGACAAAGAGCACCAAGTCAGCAAGTGGCAACAATCAATCCAATGCATTTCAATTTATATAGCACCAAAAACAAAGGCAGATTCTATTACAAAAAGAATGTGCTATCCATTCCCAATCCCATATATCCTTCCAATGTAGTCAAAGCCACAGGATGCTTCTCCTCACCCATTTCAATTTGTCTCCCCTCTTCAATAACCTTTCTTATCCATTATTACTTACCTGTGCTATTGCATGATAGAAACCACAGATTTTGCAGAGGACGGGGGGCCAATCAACATTCAAACTTTAGCAGCTAAGAAACTCCAATTCAACCTTATCCCTCTCGGAAGCTCTCTCTCTTGATTATAATTTTGCCATGCAATCATCTAGTGGTAATGTAGTATTTGTCATAATACTCTGTAACCGTGCAACAAAAAAAGAACATAACCACCCACACGCACAAGAAGATATTTATGCAAATCTAACATAGAACCTTCTGTACACCAAAAAAGGTTTCAAGATGCTAGAGAATATACAGAGAAAAACTAGCGCCCCCTCTTCTGCTGACCGAGCAATGCAACCGTACCCGCTTAACATACCATTGTCCACCTTTTAAGAAGTTATTCATGTACAGAATTGCAATATCTCTCTTTAACCCTTTCCTCCCTATAAGTCACAATAAGTTTGAAGTTGATGGGAACATTACTTGCAACTCGATTGGAAAATATTCGCAATACTCAACGTAGCACAAACAAGTACCTTGAATTCCCAGGTTACAGAACACATCTCCCAACTATGAAAAAATTCAGGTTCATATTCTCGAAACTGGATTAGCATTCCCTTGTTTGTATTTATCTAGGCACAGAATAGCAATTGAAAAGGATGCAGCCCAATACAGAGGGAAAAAGTCCTTCATAAATACCAAACCCAAAATACCGAGAACTACAGAATTCCGGAATTACAATCCAAAAGGGGGAAGCTAAAAAGAAACGGAATCGGGTTCTACTAAGGGGGGAGAGAGAGAGAGAGAGAGCAAATTAGTAAAAGGGGTCTTAAAGATGCTTAATTAGGATTGGTAAAACGCCTCTGTAAGCATACCATCTAGACAGAGTATTATGCTCTAAGCAGAAAAAGCATAAATCTTTCCAGAATAAACAGAAGCCCACATCACCAAAAATTCAATACCCACAGCCAAAAAAAAATTCTAACAAAACAGTTCTTAAAGAAAGATTCAAACCGCTCAAAGATATCAAAATAAAGCAATCAACCCCAATATGCACACGTGAAAAGAGTGAAAAAATTTTAAGGAGATTGAGAGCTCACTTTCTTGCGGTGATCTGGCTGCATTGTTTACTAATAAACTACCGAATTCCAACAAAACTGATGACCAGATTCAGTTTAGCCACATTTGCCCCAACGGCAGCGGCTACGGATGACAAAAGAGCAGTCCCACCTTATTCTTTTCGAGTTCTTGATGAAGGGTGCCACCAGATCCCTCATGCACCCCACCAGGTCCGTTCCGATTGAAACGACGGCGTGTGTGTCAGCAGCACTGACAATCATAGAAGAAAGACAGGCTCCAAGATCTCACCAAGCTCAAGGATGCCTCCACCTGGGTGTGTGCGGTGGAGTTCTGCTGGATCTGATTGGAACCCAGATGGGGGAAGATCTGGTACACCGACAGAAGAGAGAGAGAGAGAGAGAGAGACAGAGAAACAAAGGAGAGAGCGTGAATATTTAGAGAGGGCGGGGGGGGGGTGTAAATGGGGCTTGTGGGGGCATGAATCTAGGGATATATATGTGTGTGTGCGTGTGTAAACAGTAAAGACTGTGTATGTCAATCTTGTGAATTACCAACTGATACGGAGTACACGAGTATTACTCCGTATTATCTTATCCATAAATAGATTTATTTATACAATACGATGGGTGCGGTGTTAATACGAATGTGGCACGTCAGCGTCAATATCACGGAATTTAAGGGACATTTTACGGCAGTGATTTTACTGCTGTAAAATTAGATTTAGATTATTTTTGCTTTTAGTTGTGAATGGTGTTTGGTGTGACAAAATGCTTGCATAACACATTGATGTTTTACCTGATTAAACCTGATTTTTAAAGAGCATTTAATCTGTAATTTTTTTCTGTAATATAATCTAATCAATTTTTTTAGCTTTTCAAAGCTCAAATAGCCAATTTTTGCCAGGTTTGACTATCTCATAATCAATCCCAAACACATTTTCCGTCTTTCGACATTTTATTAGTCAAATAGTCAACTGCTACATCTTAATTCTTTTCAAACATACCTATCTCACCTTAAACTACTTCCAAATTGTTATAAACTCAGGGGTTGTTTCATAAAGGTTATATTGCAAATAAACCCTTAAAGTTGATCACTTTTGACAAGTAATATTCTAACCTTTAAAATTGAACACTTAAAACCCTCACATTTTTAACTTGTAGCAATTACTCAAAATTCAATTCACAGTTACATGGATGAATGCATGTTTGTGCCATCCATATGATCTCTTTGAGGGGTTTTGATCTGAAAGGAAGATTAATTTCTTGTAAATTTTAGGGCTCTTACAAGGATTTTTCTTGAAGAAGTAGATGTAGGTTTGAGGGGATCCAAACTGAATTATTTAGATCATTGTCTCAAGTATTTCGAAATTCTATCTCTTTACTTCTTTTCTTTTACTTTGTTTTGAGATTGTTTGGATAGCATAATATGATTGCTTGAGATTGAATAGATGATTCATTGTATAAATTGCTGATTGTATTGATTGTGAACATTTGGTATATTGTTCAAATTCAATACTTGATGTTTGAGCAATTTGTTTTAATTTTAATGCCCTATTCACCCCGTCTATGATTATTTTATCGATTCAAGTGGTGTTAGAGTCTAGACTCTTGATTTTACTTGAAATCTAGATGTTGGTAACGTAACCTATCAAGTCCTTTGGATTTTCATGTGCTACGTTAACCTTTTTCACCTTCTTTCACTGGAATATCGTAAAAACTACAGATAAATTCTCGCAAAGACTTTATAACCATGCGTATAACGTCCTTGTGTGAATTCGTCTGTTTTTTACTCTTTTGTTTTTGTTCACTTTCATTGATCCATATAATAGATAACTTGAATTTATATATATATATATATATATATATATATATATATATATATATATATATATATATATATATATATATATATATATATATATATATATTTCAAGAAAAGTATTATTATATAACTTAGAGTGTTGTTTGGATTTCGGAGTCGGTTTACAGACCTATTGAGAATGAGTTTATAAGAGTCCCCTTGTTTTGGTATCTTAATTGTTTATTGGACGTGTTGTTTCATCGGGCAGAACCATACTGCTTCAACTACCACATTGAAATATTAGTGCACCGGTTTCGGTATTTGTTGCGCTAGAGGGGTCCCTCAAGAATGATTCTGGTATGTTTTGCACCTGAAGGAAACAACATTTGGGCTTGCAAGAGTACATCACGCGGTTTTCAAGAGATCAACCAATACAAAATTGTGGAAAGATGTCGTCCTTCTAAAATGAAGCCTTTTAGATCTAAAGGAATTGCACAAAATGCTAATAAAATGTTCACTGAAATTATATGTTTCTATCTCTAACCTCAGTCTAATAAAGCAAAATCATATCAATTTTATAGCAGTTTTAGCCCTGAGGATCATTTAGATGCCCCAGTTAAAAAGAAAGCTTTGAGGTTGTACCTACCTAGCTACGAGATTAATTTATGATAACTAGAAATTTTCGAAAGGAAAAAGCTACTAGAAGTAACTGTTTCCCAACAATTGATCATAATGTATTTAACACGTGGAACATGGCCACAAAAATGCAAAAGCGCTCCATCAGTCACTATCACTTCAAGGACTACGGCAAAACTACCGACCGTACCGCTGTGGATTCCAAGGACAGCATCCACAGCCGCACATCCGTCCCCCACTAGAGTCACCGGCGCCACAATCAGCCTCACAACCACGGCAGTTCAGCAATCCGGTCATAGAAAAAAATATGGAAGAAGGCGCCACAATACCGCAGCGAAGCCCTAAACAGCAGCGGGGCCAAAGACGTCAACAGCACCTACGTGGGCAGGCCCACGCCGCGGCAACCACGGCCACCACAATTTGCTGCACAGTCGTTGTAAGGCTGCCGGAGTAGCACCAACAACCAAACCCAAGAAGAAAAAAAAAGAAGACAGAAAGACAGGACATCAACATCGTCATCGCCGTCTACAGCGATACGGCAGCAAGCGCCAATCGGCGCGACCATCAGAATCGAGCTGCCAAAAGGCAGCATCGTCATCACCGGTAGCAAAGAGGTCGACACCACACATAGCCAATACGACACCACCTCGCCACGGTCAGATCTGCTCCGCCCCCATCAACGGCGGCGCACCTCTCCAACAAGCTCTTCGACATCGCACCCCGATGTCACGCCGACCAAGTCAAACAACATCACGGTCGACAGCCACTCCGTTAGCAACTGCACGATCCCCAACACGGAACCAGTCAATGCTACTGTTCTCAGCAGATCCCTTACGCTGTCAGCTTGGCAATCTCGTCCCCGGTGAGGTCTACAACCACCAACTGCCTAATCTGCCGCCTCACCATCACTTTACCACCGAAGTCTCAGCCATGGCCACTTCGATCAGCTGAACAGGCATAACAGGTTTATTGTATCAACAAAAAAAAGGAGAAAATCTTAGGCAGGAGCAGTACCACCATCGCCAAGAACAATTGACGGGAGCACCGCTGCCATCCGCAAACATCGATGCCCACCGTTGTCAAATCCTCACCACGCCACCAGCTTTAACAAAGCTCCCTATCATGGCCAGTAGCAGCGTCGCCGCTGCAATCCTGATCAGGCGCATCCAATTAGCAGCAGGCCGCCACCGTTTGTTCAAAAATGTTCCACGGTCACCGGTGACAGCCCGATAGCCGTCCAAAGCCCGGCGTCCTGATGATGGGTGTCGCTTTGGTCCAGACCCAACTGCAGGAGCTCTCTATGACCGCCACCTCGCCTTCCATTAGCCAGAGTTACGTCAAGTCGTGATGTCGATGCTGCCCTTACCTTCACTCGGGAGAGAGAATGGGCAGATTAGAAACAAGGTGCAATCTTTTTTTAAGAAAATTCTACTTTCCCCCATAAAAAATGCATATTTGTATCTTTGACCCACAGGGTCTTTTTTACTAGACATACGCCAGATTCTTAGGATTATTAGACCTTTTGCCTAGGAAAAACAAGTCTATTTATGTTTAAAACCCAAAAGTCTCATTAACTTGGGTTAAGCCATGTTTGTTGAAAGTATTAAGCTTTTAACCTAAGGGAAATGTGTATTTAGACTTAAGACCCACAGGGTCTTATTTATTAGACCTATGCCGCATGTTTTTAAGCTTGAAAACTTACATGCATATGCATATTCATAAACTCAAGCCATCTCATTTATTCGACACTGGTCATGCGCTTTTTAAAGCATGAAATTTCCACCCCATGAAAGTGCATATGTATGTTGGACCCGAAGGGTCTTATTTATGTAGCATATGCCAAATAATCTTTAAAGCATTAACTTTTTAGAATACATATTTAGACTAAAGACCCGCAGGGTCTCATTTAAATTCGCGAACGATGCACATTCTTTAAAGGCTAAGCACATTTTGTCACATATGTGTCGCTAAAAATAAAGCGTATACAATTATAGGCACTAATAGCCCTCCAAAGGCTACCCCCTGTGCACTTCCATGTTACCTAGACCTACGTTTTTTTTGGTCTAGCATTGTTTAGTTGCGCCAATTAGTGCAAGCACGCCGCAAGTCGGGACTTCCGACTGCTATGACGTTTTAAGCTCAAACACCCTTTCGTTTAGCCAGCAAAGCCGTAATAGGGCTCTTAATTATGTGTTTAAAAACATAGTTGCATTTTTATATGCTTTATTGCTTCAGAGGCTGTTTAACATCAACAGTGACGTATAAACCATTTCATAAATAAGGAAAAAATTCACAGCATCCTACGACTTGAAGTCGCGTTTAGGGTTTTTGCTGCAGTATCCTGTCGACTCGACATTACATATTGTCTCATGGTCATACAGTGACCTCTATCTATGGCGTATTCACATCGCTGCTCGTTGAGAAACTAGTTCAACAATGAATCCACATGCTACCACCGTATCTAGTGAATTAGAACTCATCGCCAGCTATGTTTGGTACAATTGCAAGCTTAAGCTTATGCAACTAGCAAACTGAATCTAATTGTTTCTCAGTATATCAATAAACTGCGGAAACTACTTTATTGATCACCCAGTGATATCTTTCTCAGATGGACTCTGTGTCCTTTGGCTTTATATGTTCGTCCAGTCTAGCAAGCGGATTATGGTCTTTTATATTGCTCCCACAGGTCTTCTTACGATCGTGCCCTACAGATAGGCTAAAAAGCCGTCTTTATATGTCCACGCCTTCTCAAAGTCAGGGGGCTTTATATCTTATGATATCAGCCATACTATGGGCTTTAATGCCATGTGCCCTTTGATACATGGGGTTTCATTGCGGTAGTCATATTACGGGCTCCATGCCCCCGCGCCTTCTTATTTGGCACCGTGGCAACAAGTACGAAAACTTTAAGTTCCGTCAAACCCTTGAGGGTATTTGCATGAGCTCCGCACATCATTCGCCCCCGAGCGCGCGTACGACGAGAACTCTAAGTTCTCTCTAGCCCCCCAGGGCATTTACATGAGCTTTACGCTCCATCCGCCCCCGAGGGCATGTACTCCAAGAACTTTAAGTTCCATCAAACCCTCGAGGGTATTTTTATGGGCTTTGCGCTCCATCCGCCCCCTAGGGTGCGTACAACAAGAACTTTAAGTTTCGTCAAACCCTCGAGGGTATTTTCATGAGCTTTGCACTCCATCCGCCCTTGAGGGCGCGTACGATGAGAACTCTAAGTTCCGTCAAACCCTTGAGGATATTTTCATGAACTCCGCGTTCCATCCACTCCCGAGGGCGCGTACGACGAGAACTCTAAGTTCCGTCAAACCCTATAGGGTATTTTCATGAGCTTTGCGCTCCATCTGCCCAGAGGGCACGTACGACGAGAACTCTAAGTTCCTTCAAACCCTCAAGAGTATTTTCATGAGCTCTGCGCTCCATCCGCCCCCAAGGGTGTGTACGACGAGAACTCTAAGTTCTGTTAAACCCTCGAGGGTATTTTCATGAGCTTTAAGCTCCATCCGCCCCCGAGGGCGCGTACGACGAGAACTCTAAGTTCCGTCAAACCCTCGAGGGTATTTTCATGAGCTTTGCGCTCCATCTGCCCCCGATGGCGCGTACGATGAGAACTCTAAGTTCCGTCAAACCCTCGAGGGTATTTTTATGAGCTTTGAGTTCCATTCGCCCCCGAGGGCACATACAATGAGAACTTTAAGTTCTATCAAACCCCTGAGGGTATTTTTATGAGCTTTGAGTTCCATTCGCCCCCGAGGGCACATACAATGAGAACTTTAAGTTCTATCAAACCCCCGAGGGTATTTTCATGAGCTTTGCACTTCATCCGCCCCCGAGGGCACGTACGATGAAGAACTCTAAGTTCCGTCGAGGGTATTTTCATGAGCTTTGCACTCCATCCACCTCTGAAAGCGCATACGACGAGAACTCCAAGTCCGTCAAACCCCCGAGGGTATTTACGTGAGCTCTGTGCTCCATCAGCCCTCAAGGGCGCTTACTAGAACTCTACGTTCCACTAGCCCTCTAGGACGGTCCCTCGAGGGATGAACACCCCCAAGGGTGACAGGATAGAGCTCGAGTTCTATCCGAATGGTTTAGATATAGTTCTAACCCGTGAAACGACAAAGCCTTATGTGGGTCTTCATCCCCCTACCATTCTTTGTCAATTCAAAACCCAGCCAAGCATGAGTGCGATTTGCCAGCTCTTAGCTGATGATAAGAGTTCGCTTTAAAGAATAACGCAAGCATGATGTGGTCAGCTCAAGCTAAAGAACACACATTTGCACAAATCAAACACCCTCTAAAGGAGAGGTGACCCCTCAAGGGGACATTCAAGCACTTAGCACATGCAACAACTTGCATGCATAACTTTGTATGCTCTCTCTAGAGAGGCTACCATGAGGCACAATCTCTAAAGGATCTCGAGATCCCATGATTCGTCTTTCCAAAGATGATTCCGAATAGCCTACTTATTCTAAAAACCTAGCTCTCAAGAGCTAGAGTTCTAGCACCCTACTTGGGCGAAGTTCCAAGGCTTAAGCTCCCAAGAGCTTAAGTTCGAGCACACTGGAGTATAGAAATATTATTTACCCCTGCAAGCGGATGAAGAATCCCATACAAACTTGATGCGTGTCCCGAGACACTTGGTATAACTTCCTCATCCAAACACTTTGACTAATGAAGTGAAAGACTTATGATATAACTCAAATATAACTCCTAATAATTGGGGGACACCCGACGATCCTAGTCAAACTGGGAGATTGATGATTATCTTATCAGGATTCTAAAAGAGTTCTCAGAGATCATAACATAATCCTCAAGGATCCTAATGTGATCTTAACACATCTGGTCCACGACTCAATCCTACTAGGACTCTTCTTCCTACACATATATAAAGGGGTCTGCCCCCCTCCCCCCCCCCCTCCCCCAGGTATGGGAGAACTTCACACACATATACAGTGTGTCTTTCATGCTTTTTCAAAGTTAATATTCTGTAGTTGCGTTCTGACTTAAGCATCGGAGAGTTCTCTGCCGGGAACCCCATCCAGCGGTCACTCATTTTTTGTCTTGCATGTCATCGGTTCAGACTCGAGTTCCGGATAAATACGTGGAGCATATTTTTAACAGCAACAAGAACCATTGCAAAGTGGGACAACAAGTCTTTTCATACCATAAGCATATGCAAATTAAAGTCATGCACAAATCAATTATGTTTTTCTGATTATTATATAGACAATGATAATCACATGGCTGTTGTCACTTTGATGGTCTCATGTGGCCTTCACAGCACCAGACAAAACATATAATTGAAGCTGTAAAGGGATTAGTAAAATGATAAGTTCCTTTCCGGTGGCCTTGTAGTTGAAATATCCAAAGCCAATGATTAAGAGAAGATGGGTTAGCTTGAAAACGAAAGGATCAAGGGCGTTAGGAAACAGAACAAAAGCGGGAGGAACATTACTTCTTTGCCCAACTACACATGTAGATGAGGAGGTAGAGGCCAAAAACTTGCCCCTGGATACATCATCTAATTTGTCACTTTCGTTCAATCATTCAAAACATTTCTTGATTTACTTGGTATGGTAGCGGGGGAAGTAGATTTAGTACGGTACCTGACACGTAATATTACAATCAGCTAAATTGATAAACAAGAGAAAAGCAAATCGTTTACAATCAGCTAAATTGATAAACAAGAGAAAAGCAAATAGTTTCTTGAATAAGTGATGCCGTGTTTGCTGAAACACTAGTTACTTACGTCGATATATGAGTTTCGACTCTTTTATAAGACGACTTTCTCACGTGATTTATAAATGACAATTTTAATAGAAATAACTTTTTTCAAGTAATGATAGGATGTAATAAAAGTTGCATAATTTTTGAAGTCTCCTCATTAGTCACATTCGTTATTTTCACAATATATTGATTTTGATTGTGTATGACTGAGAGATGGCTGAAGTAACAAATCCGAAATTACAATCATCGTTCTTTGATCCTTATTATATCAGTTACGGTCTATACCAATTTTAATATAAACACTCCTATTTTATGACAGCTTTGGTGCATGTGATTACTTTCCTAAATGGGACTATGTAGGCAGAGACATGGCTAGGGTCAAATATACATGGTTTCGCCCGCCTTGAGTTTGGAAAATATTACTATTTGCGGCAGTACTGTATGCGTGCTATGCTAGCAAATAGAGGTGAATAAAGTTGTGCCAATATCTAAAAATTGATATACACGATCAAGTTTTTAGAAAGTAGACGCTTTAAAAGGAAAAAAACTTGACCATGTCATTACTTAAGTAGCTCTACTACTGCAATCACAACATCAAAATTTAGGAAAGGAGAGCGACAATTAATTGTCGTTAAATATTTTTAGTAGCTTTTATTCAGTGAAGTTAAAAAAATGCTGCTAATTGGAGTTCTCACTGAAAGTGTTAGCAGAAAATCACTAATAACATTTAATAATTGTCGATATACAAGTGTTGTAACTATCTTCCTACACACATAGTAGCAGCAAAACTTTATCCTTTAAGAAGGTGAAGTATTCCAAGTAATCATAGATGGGGTGTAGCTCGGACAGACCAAACCCTACACGGCTTTGTCACCCGTTTTCCCTCCTCTGGTTGGCAGAATACATTCGCACACCCTACTATTTTGGTAGTCTAAAGCGGTCTTTTTAGTTTTTTCCTTCTGAAGCGGAATTGTATTGCACTTTGAAAATGAAAAGAAAAACTTTTACACAACTATTTATAAAACAACTTATAAACATATAACAGTAATAACGTTCTAGGTTTATTTTGTTGTACATATGGAGCAATTGAGTAAATTATATGCTAGTAGGGTAGGGGAATGATCTTGTCATTGCCAAGAACCACAAGAACCACCCTTGCCAGTTGCCACCCAACTGAATATAAAAGACACCAAGCATGCACAATCGAAACCCACAAACGAACTTTATAAAGGCAAATGCGACGTACCACTCAGAACAAAAGAATCTAAAGGAAATCAACCAAAAGGAAAACACAAAGGCCTACCCACATCTCTTCCTACTTTATACGTAGTGAAACAGGAGATGAAAGAGAGCAAAAAGACTAAAATAATGAAAGCACAGTGTAGAAGGTTTTGGCACATTCCCTAATGCTTTACCTAGAAACATAAAAGAAGTCATATCGAGAAAGGGTAATGGGGGTACACTAGTTTGTGGGATTTAAAGGGGAAAGACATGTCATGGTTGAATTAGTAGGAGGAATACTTTAAACTCCACGCATGCTTGCGAGTTTATATGTGGAAGCTGAATCGTCCTTGTTGCGTAAATGATTACTCTTTGAAAACAAAGTAAAAACAACTCTCATGCCACTAGTTTTTATTTTCTTAATGTTTGTGGTGAGATGTTATCTTCGGTTGAACACATCAACTAAGTAAGGTCAAAGTAGGTTATAAATGAATAGAGTCAGAATCGTTCTTGGTACGTAATTATTGACGGTCAAAAATGCTTCGCTGCTACTCGGTCGATTGGAGCTAAAAAACATTCCATTACACTTGTTGTTAAAAAATGCAACTAAATGTGTCAATTAAAACTTCACTAAGTATTTTTAGAGACCTTTAATTGTTGTTATATAGAAGGTTGTAGGTATCTTCTTACAACCCAAAAGAAGTAAAAAATTATTCTTTGACGAAATGTTGAATAGTTTTTGTTGGCCAAAATTTTATGACTGTAAATTAATTCTACTTTCTTATTTGCTTACATATAAAGTTCTTGAATCGAGTTAGTTTCACTATTGGAAGAAAATACATGTCTTACACTTTTAGAGTCTAACCTAAGTGTTTTGTTAAAAGCATCTAAAAATAGATTACTTGCTCAAAAAAGTTGTCACGTTCAAAAACATTGTACTCTATAAGAAAAGTCAAGTACTTTAAAGGCACTACTGATTTGAAGCCTTAAAAATTGACAAATTAACATTGCCAACGTGCACTCAGCGAACGCCAAATTTTGCCAAACAAAGTAGACTCCCCAAGTCACATACTTTACCGCAACTGTTGATGCTCCATTTGGTCCTTTTTTCCTTTGGTTTAGTCGAGCTCATACACGCCAAATTAAGTTTACCTTTTTTGACGTCTCAAATACTCATATACGTCTCGTTGAGATTCATCAGCATAACATTCTTTATAGTTTGAGATTCATCTGCAAAGAATTTTATCTAAGTCAAAAAGCAGCGAACTTTTTTTTACGCAACCCCAGTCAGAGCAACTCCTCCATCCACCCTTTTTGGCAACCAAAAAACCAATACTAAGGGTTTGTTTGAAATCATTTGCAATTTTAGTTTTCAGTTTTCAAAAAACAAAACCAGTTTAATTTTTGGTTTTTTACAAAAACACATGATTGTTTGATTAGCCAGTTTTTATTTTGAGTTTTTTCTTTACAACTTTTTTTCTTAATTTTTCCACCAACCTTATAATTGCATTTTTCTCCAACAAACACTTTCCCAGAATTTCGAAGCACCACCATCAGTCAATACCACCACCGCCATCCAATTCGCAGCACCATCACCATAATCAAATTCACAACACCACCCCTCAGTTGTAATTTCACTCTCTCAAGAAAACTCTTTCACACAACAAATGAAACGTGTTTGTTTTGAGGAAGCTTTTGGAGGGAACAATAACAAGAGATACGATAACGGGATGGCAACGATAGGTAGATTCATTGGTGGCGATGGTGGTGGGTGGTGACAATATGACAAAATGTGGGTTGTGCGGCGGTGCTGAGGTGGTGGCGTTGCTTGAGGTCCCATTGGTTGTCCATGGTAGTGGGGTGGGATGGTGGGTTGAGATCTGATTCATTGTTGAAGGCGTGGGTTGGCGAAGGGGGGCTAGATCCGTTGGTGGCGATGCTGATAGGGTGGCAGGATATGCTGGGGCAGATCTGTGGGTGGCAGTGGCGGAAGTGTGGCGGTAGTGTGGCAGACCCGTGATTGTCAAAGGCATGGGGTGGCGATGGCGGGGGCAAATTTGTGGGTCACGCCGGCGATAAGGTCACGACACAGTGGAATAACCGGTGTGGGAGTGAGAATGGTGGCCTTGGTGGCGACGTGGTTAAGATTTGGCTGATGGAATAACGTGTCTGGTGGTGGTGGCGGTAGTGCTTTGTGTATGGGGGTTTTGTTAAAATGATGCTTATTTTTCTACTTCTAACAAAGTTTGAAGGTTGGATCTCAAAACGAAAATAGAAAACCCAAAACTTCAAAATGGAGTTTTAAAAAACGGCCACATTTTAAAAACTGGTTCAGAAAACTAAAGGAAAAAAAGAATGAAAATTGTCTGCCCAACGCTTTTTTCCCCCATTTAGTTTACAAAACTGAAGAAAAAACTGAAAATAAAAACTCTGTCAAACGCCGCCTCCCGTATGTTTACAATATGTGTTTTCTGTTTTCATTTTCATGATTTTCGTATTCAGTTAGAAAATACGTTCTTTTACTTTTATCGATTTTACCAAAAAAATTCAGTTACTTTTTCTTATATTGGGTTAAATTTGGATGAAAAAAAGATAAAAATGATGTTTTCAGTTTTTTGTCACTATTCGAGTAATTTTGCCCAAAATGAAAACAGAAAATAATAAAAGTAAAAAATAAAAAAAATCTTTTTTATCATCATTATAAAAAATAGAAAAAGAATATGATAAATGTACACGCGTATAATACATATATCAATACTTAAAAAATGCCACTACTGAATTCTAACAATGGTTATCCCCGTAGAACACATATATCACATACGCGCAATACATAACCGTTTAAAAGAGGGAAAAATTGGAGGTACTTGACAGGGAAATCCTGTCTCTCTCCCCCCCACACCCACGTGACCACTGACCACGTGAAGTCTTCTTTCTGTAGCGTTGGAGTCGCTCGCTAATAACTCGACAGAGAAATCAGAAACGGCGACCTCAGAAGAGTGATGGGGCCCCCGCACCTTGATTGGGACCCGCAACCGTCGGTTGAACCTACCGAGTACCGACCTCAGAAAGCTACGACAAGGTTTGCCAACCTAACAAGGGCAGCAGTCAGCAGAGTACGTGTTTGCCTCCTGACATCCCATCATCATATCATTCTGTAATACGAAGGTTGTGTACCCTTGTGTTGTCGACAAAGGACCACGGATTTATCGGCCATCTTTTTGTTTGTCTAGCTGCACAGCTTGAGGTGTTGTTACCCTCAGATCTACTCCCCGGAGCAACCATAGGATCTTCTTGAGTTTATTCTTTTGGCATCTGAAATGGTGTGGTTTGGTTCTGTTTAGCTTTTAATTACTGCATCTTCCCCCTGGAGTTTGGATTCAATCTTTTACATGCAGTGAGTTCACATCCTAAAAGTGCTTGACCCCGTAAGCAAATCAATCATAACCCAACTTTAATTTAGAAACATGAACTTGTGACCTTTGGTTCTGTATTTTATAAGCAATGGAGCGAATGCGTCGAAAGGTAGAGGGTAAGTAACAGAAAATATATAATACTAATAAGGAGCTTTTTTGTTTTGTTTTGAGAATAATAGAAATAAATAATAAGGAATTTGATTTCTCCGGTAAAGAAAGAAAGAAAAAGAAAGTTGGAATCGAGCGATGGATGAACTAATTACTGGAGCAACAACAGGAATAGGGATGTATACGAGTCGAGTTCGAGCTGAATAAAAGTATGTTCAAACTCGTTTATTTAGTTTCAGGCCATGCTCATGTTCATGTTCGTTTAATCTTCAAAATTTTATTTGAACTCGTTCGCTGTTCGGTTCACAAAACTTGTGCTCGGATCGAGTTCGTTCGTTTATTTATGCGAACCGAACTCGATCGAACTTGAAAACTCGTGTCTCGTTCAAAACAATTATTTCCAAATCAAAACTACACCTTACTTGATTCATTTGTCTAACTGATTTGAGAGCTTCCAAGTTTAAACTTAATTAATACTATAAAGTTATATGTCTTTTGGGTTTGAACGTATTATAAATAAGTTATTATCCAAATGAGTCATTCACGAACACATTTGTGAACACTTTGGAATGTTCAAATTCAACTCGTTTAATAAATGAGTTCTAAAACTTTGTTCATGCTCGGTTCTTATATTATACAAATGAACATGAACGAGTTTTCAGGAGAACGAATCACGAGCAGTTAATAAACAACTCAGTTAAAAGTGTCCTCAAAGGCTCTTTGCTAATAATGTACCTACCCACCTACCCGGGATGTGGTGACCATACTTTGGAAGAATTGTCAACTTTTTGCAAGTTCCAAATTTATTGTGGACGACAATATGAAGCAACATTCATGAGCAAAAATGTGCTAGTGAGTTTGGTTTGAATTACCACGTGGCATAACTTACACCTATAACATTAGCGAAATGATATTGTAAAAGATAACACTTTTTCACCATTTTAATATTAACTTGAAGCTAACTAGGTACCTTGCGAATATAATTCAACAACCTCGATCATCTAAGTCTCCGTTTGGTAACTTTTATTTTTTCAGTTTTTTCTCCAGTTTTGTAAAGTGGAGAAAATAAACGCTTTTGACACACAATTTTTGTTTTTTTTTTCCTTCAGTTTTGAAAACCAGTTTTGAAAACAGGATTGTTTTTAAAAATTCCAGAAAGGAGTTTTCGATTTTCGGTTTTCAGTTTTGGTTTTTATTTTGAAACCACCACCGTACCACCGCCCTCCCACCGCCGACAGCCACCACCGGCGACTGCCACCAGCCACCGCCGGCGACCTGCAGCCACCGCCATGCCCCACCACCAAACAAAAAACTCAAAAAAAAAAAAAAAAAAAAACTGGGTAATCAAACACCCAAAAGAAAAAACTCAAAATAAAAGCTGGGTAATCAAACATTAATTTGTTTTTGTAAAAACAATAAATAAAATGGTTTTGATTTTTATTTTTTTGAAAATAAAAAATCAAAACTAGAAGTGTTACCAAACGCTACCTAAATAATGCAGTACCTGTATCACTTATGGGCTCTCAATGTAGTTACCTAGCACAAGTCGAGGTGGGCTCAAATTGTGTGATGGTTGCAAGCCATTAATCAATGATCCATTTTTTTTTTTGTTTGTTTGTTTTTTTTGGTATGCGAACTTTGGTAGGTCACTTTATTTTTCTTATTTTTTGTTGTTTAGTAAGAGCAAAAAGTGAAATGAAGACACTCAGATTTTATTTACTTTTTCACCACACTATCCGTAATATGCTAGACACTGTCGTTGTATTAAAAGTTTTGTAGTGAGAAAATCACACGTTAATCGTAGCAACATCCAAATCTAACAGTACTCGGCTCTTTTATATATATATATATATATATATATATATATGTGTGTGTGTTTTTTTTTTTCTGCGTGTGTGTGTGTATATGTCTAGTGTATACATGTGTCAGTACTTGCAACTCCGAAAATGTTGTCACTAGCGGTGCTTGTGGGCATGACTAGTGACCACGCAAGTTGTCTTTGATGGTGAGCTGATGGCGATACAACAAAGTTGACGGTGCGAACAATGCGGGTGAGATCGGCGTGTTCTGTTGGTGATATGTGAGTAGGCCTGGTGGGATGTTTTCCACGTGGGTCTCGAGCAAGGTCTGGTAGGTGGGCTAGGACTTTGGACACTTTTCAACCGTCGCTTAGGGCTTACTTTGGGCATGTTTTCAGGGTTTGGTTTGAAATTCGTTAAAGGCCTATATGTTGTTTCTATGTGGAAAAAATATTTCCCACAATCCGGGTTATAAGAAAAGCCTACCAACCTTTGATAGAGTGGCAAATAATAGCCGTTAAATATATTTAATTAGTCATAAAAAATACTGTTAAAAATTGTCGTTAAAATTATGTAAAAATGTCACTAAATGAGATGCTATAAGCTATTCCCACCACCCAGAGTGCGGCCAAAATATTTCCATTCATTGTGTATATTCGTTGCAAGATAAGGAGAAAACATATTGTGATTCGAAAAGTGTTTTCATACAATTTTGGATGACAAAATGTAGTGGACTAAGAGACTACATAGCGCCTTATTACTAGATGTTTATTTCATAGAAACCATATTTTAGAAGAGAATGATGGCGATTTCCAAAATTTATTTATGAGTCAAGTTAATTTGAATTTTTTTTAATCCATTTGCTCGGTCATAAGTAAAAGTAGTGCACCTTTAGCTAACATAAGCACTATTGGGTTTGTCATGTATGACTTTTGTCGCTTCAAATATTCCATTTCTTATGAACTTCGAATTACGTGACCTCACATGATTTTGTTTTCTTTCATAATTATCTATATATATACTTATTAAGGAAAAATATGATTTGATGTAATACTTTTTTGGCGTTACATTGAGGATCATTCTGGTACATATAAGTGTCCCTAGAGATATTATTTTCCTGAATTGTCCATTCTCTTGACAACAGTAGAGAGAACCATCTGGGCCAAAACGTCAACAAACACTACCGAGTTTCTAATTTCAGTTATAAGATAACCTCTCCATTCACCTTACGTAGCTTTCCATCAGCAGCTACTTCTCCCCTTCTCCCTTCCTCCTCTTCCATTACGGACTGCAATCCACAAAGACCAGCGTAAAGTTCTGCTCTTCAATTGTCCACCGGTAAGGTTCTTTCATCTGCATTCTTTTTTTGAAATTTTCAATGTATTTTCATGTCTGCTACTAATTTGACACGCAAAATTAATATACGTACATATAAATCATTTCACTATGCACAATGCACACAACCATTTCTATGAAAGTCGTTGGGTTAGAAGGTAGCCTTTTTTTTACTGCCTTTGGTTTTTTGTTCCTAAAAGTTGTCGTCTTTGTGTAGATTGGAGAGATGGTGGCCGAGTACGGTGGGTTGTGGTGATGGAGTGATGGGGTCTTAGTGGTGGGCATGGGGTGTGTCTGGTAGTTGTTCGTTGGCTGTGGGTGAGCGATATGGTCAATTGTGGCAGAGGCGACGGTCATCCAACGGTCGGCGTTGGTGGCCGCGATTCAATTAGAGGCGGTGGTTGTGGGTTTGGAGATTAGTGGTTATGCGTGTGCCGGCAGGTGATTATGGGTGGTCGTGGGTGAGCGACAGTGGTGGATCGTGGTGATGGGGAGACTAGTAGCTGCAGTGGTTCCTGTTCGGGCAGTGGGTTTAGTTGAGGGCAGTGGCCATGGATTTCGGGATTGGTGGGCATGGTGGTTGCGGGAGTGCCGATAGGTGGTTGTAAGTGGTCGTGGGTGGCCGGCGGTGGTGGGTAGTGGTGATGGGGAGTGGTGGCTGTGGTGGTGGCCCATTCGGCAGTGGGTTCGGTTGGAGGCAGTTTGCCGTGGGTTTCGGGATTGGTGGTTGTGAGTGTGCCGATCAGGTGGTTGTGGGTGGCCGGCGGTGGTGGGTCGTGGTGATGGGGAGAATGGTGGCTGCTATGGTTGCTCGTCGGGCAGTGGGTGTGGTGGTAGTACAAAAGGTGTTGCTGGCTATGTGCTTTTTTTTTTCTCTAAGCAAGTTGCATTAATAAAATTAACCATTACAACTTAAAGACAACACCCAAATGGACATTCTTGGAAAGACTGAGACATCGCATCCGAACGGATGGTCCCGGAAATGGCTAACATGGCCTTGGAGGAAAACAACGAAAAACATAAGGGCTACCCGTATTTGGGAGTACCAAATTAAGGGGTAGCCAGATCGGGAAGATGCAACACGCATCAGATCCCTCGCTCTCACTGAAACAGAGGTGAGAGCCTTGGGCCGCTTAGAGTGACAGTTTACATTACTGCCGCGGTCAACATCGGAACCATAGATGGTGGAGGGGGGTCCTCCCAAGGCCGAATCGAAGCGATCCGCAGCTCGAAGGGAATATGCATCTTCCAAATCTAGTAGATTCGGTATCTTCAAGCCACAATCCCACCTTTTCGGACCCGCATCGGAGATTTTGAACCAAACACGCTGGAATAGCAATCTGGAGACAACGACGGATGTGCTTGTTGGTGGGAAATAGAAGTAGCTCTGTCAATGCGCGTTGGTGACTTGCTGCCAACACATATTGGTTGTATTATTGGTTATAAAGCATTCATTAATTGTTGTAATATTCAATCTTTCCAAATTATTATTTGAATCTTATTCATATTGTTTGTTGTTTCAAGTTTATATAGTTCGCTCGATCAAAAAAAGTTTATACAGTTCATTATTTTACAAAAGAAGTCAAAATATAAATGTAACATTTAAAGAAAGATAGATATAAATAAAATATAGTAATTGAATCGGAAAAAAAAGATAAATGATAATAGTAGGATGAATAAATCTATAAAATAAATACTAAAGTATTGCTAAAGATCTCCAGATAATTCTCTATATAAAAGCAAAAATCCTTCTAGAAGAAAAATAAAAAAATAGTGATGTTGCAGTTAATTAAATTTTACTTTGTTCTAATACGTAATTTACTATAATTGGCGCAAAAAGTTATGTATAAAGTATTCATCTTTTACAATATTTTTGGTAACCAAAATATAGGCCATTTTTGTTGGATGGGGATCTCAACCAAAAAAATTATCCCTCGTAAAAGATCTTAAGTAAAAGTATTCCTTAACTCAAAATATTAGTATAGCTCGTTTTAATAGTAGTGACTTAAGTACAAGTTTTCCATTTTTAAAGATTTTTTTTTCCTATATAAATCAAATGAGGGGACATGTGGGCAATATGTCAAACATGTGGCTTTGCAAACACCTGACTTTGCTACCATTAACTTTTTCAATGAGCTTTTAAGGAGGTAATAGCCTTTTTTTCGATTAGCGTTTTTAAAGAGAACAATAGACCAAATTTATATCACAATAGTAACTTTTTCAATTAGCATATAAGAAGGACAATAGCCTTTTTAACACATCATATTGCGCTAGAATGTAACATAGATATCTTTTTTTGGGAGAAAATTTTATCAACTATATCATTAATTAGCAAGCAGTACACAAAGCATTAACAGAACTGCAGAGAAATAGTGAAAAATAGCCAAACCTCCTTGAATATTTGAGAACGACGAGAACCACGGCGGCTTTACAACCAATGAATTTTTATGGGAGGCTACTGCATAATATATTAGTTTTTTTTATACAAACATAATATATTAGTGCGCTCTTACTCAAGCACCAAACTAGCTATAGACAAATAATATTCCTGTTCTCATAAATTGACTTAAGTAAAAGTTATCCCTCAACTAAAGAAGTAGTATCTCTCATTTTAAATTAATGACTTAAGTAAAAGTCATCCCTTTTTCGGAAAAAAGAAAATGATGGAACATGTGGGCTATCCGTCAAACATCTAGCTTTGCAACACTTGGCTTTGCTACCATTAAAAAAGAAAACAAAACCTTAAATGTCATAAACGCATTTCAATTTTTAGATATGGATTATAATTTAAAAAAGACTAGACCCTTAAATGTCACAAACGTACTTTAATTTTTAGGTATGGATTATAATAATGACTCAAATAAAAGTTATCCCTCTTTCAGAAAAAAATAATAAATTTATGTATATGAACTGAAGGGACATCCGGGCTATCTGCTAAACGTCTAGCTTTGCAAGCACCCAACTATGCTAAACACTAAAAAAAGATCAAAACTTTTAGTGTCACTAATATATTTCAATCTTTAGATATGGAAATAGGTTGCACACTTGAACCAACTCATTCAGTGCTAAAGAGAACGTAGGTAGATTTACAGAGATTTGATACTCAGTCGGCATACTCATCCAAGAAGAATGTTAATTGTTGGGAACGAACATCTTCAATCACAATCAAGAAGTGAACAAATTACAAAAAAAGTGATCTGTCGCGACGCCCTGTGCCAACGGCCACATGAAAGTGTTGTTGTAAGTGGACTACGCCGGCGCCACCACGACGACCGTTGCTATAGGGTCTACAACGACGATTTTACCCGGCAGTCGCATGTTTGGCGCTGCCATTGACCATATTTTCACCTCAAAATATGAGCGCCAAACTTTAGCATCCAAAGGTATCCTATGCCAGCAGTTTTAAGTGTTTTTGCCGACTCATTGATCGTTGGCATAGAACATGCTTGTTTATATCCCATTGTTCTTCTTTTGTTTTTCTTTTCTTTTTGTGTTTTCTTCCTCTGAACACACTGGACTTGAGGTTCGTCTCTCTCTTCTCCGTTCTCCTTTCTCACTGAATCCGTCCCTTTTGCTCAATCCCTCTTCTCTTCCATTTTCCAGATTTGAAGTTTCTACTCTTTTCTCTATCGATTCTACAATTTTTTGCAGGATCGAACAGCTTTTGAATTTATGTAATCAGGTAACTGTTTCTTTCAACCAAACAATGATAAAGTAAGAATTGATTGTTTGTATTTTAAATTGTCTTTTGATTTTATAAAAGTTTGTAAATTCTGATTTCTACGTTCAAACATTTGGGATTTGTGGGGTTGTCGTCGGCGCCGGCGGCGAGGCAACGCTTCTCACTTTTCCGACCGTTGCTGTTAAAAACGCTACCCGTATTGATTGGTGGTGAGAAGGGAACTTTTAAAAGGACGATGTATGTGTGAGCTTCGTTCCCTTTTCTTTTCTGGTACTTTTGGGGTGGTGGGACGTGAAGAGGCTGGGGCTGGGCTGGGGATTAAGTAGAAGAAGAAGTAGGGAAGGGGAAATCAAACCTCTAATATCTCTATGTTAGAAATTTTGAACTTAGAATGTTTATTATTTTGCGTCCAATTTATTTATTTTTGTTTTTTAATCAGTGCAATCTCCATATACAGTGTTCAAACTGATTGGTGGGAATGATGATGGCACGATACAGCTATCCTAGTATGATTTTTGTTTAACTGTGTTTCAAGTTCAAGCATGTTATGTTACCAAGGTTGCTATGCAACTTCAGTGGACATGATAACTGTTTCCCCCTCTTTCAAACTCAATTAACACAACCAGTTTTTCCACCCATCCAATTTAAGTTTATTGAACTAAGTAGACATGCAGAACTTATCGTCATCCAGTTGAAAGAAGTTTTATTTGCGAAAAATATTGCGGATGTTTCTATATGCGTATATATATAGATAATGATTGTGGACTTAGGATGACCTTGAGTTCAACCCTGTGGTGGTTCAGAAGAAGGTACAAAGGAGATTGAGTGCATCGTAATGAGTTTGTTTGTGACTATGTGTAACTGGAAGAGGACATGACTCCAGACTATATTGAGATTTGCATATCATAGATTTGATTTCTTGATCGTTTGAGCCAATCAATATGACTCTCGTTCCTTGAAGAAAAGGGTTGCACCAAGTGAGTTTAGTTTGGGAGCCTTATTCCAGAGACAGTTGGCTTCTGCCTTCAGTACAACCTTGTGCATGTAGAAACAACTAGGGCAATCATTTAACATCTTTCGGCCTTAGATGTTTACATTTTTCTGTTTGACCTGATATTCTTTTGGGCTTAGCTCATCATCCTTTGCAATAAGCATCTGATTTTATTTTTAGACATGCTTAGGAGGACAAGTTTGTGTTTATGTATATTTATGCAATTGATTTAACTTGAGCTTGTAGGATGAGATATAAAGACTCCAACAAGCCTCACCACCCGAAGATGGCACCGGTGAATTTGATATCCTTTCTCAAGTTTTGGGTAAAGAGCAACATGGAAAGTGAGGGGTCGATGGCAACTTGTGTGAACACATTGGCCTTTCGTCAGCAGACAAAGTGCAACAAATGGCCTAGGAAATCACTTCTCTTTAAACACGATTGCAAGAGATGAGTGAAGTCAAGGCAAAAATGCTGAAATGCAAGAAGCTATTAATCAACTCGTCCATCAGAATCAAGGACAACCCTAGTTCTCTAGCTCTCGGGTAATTTTTTTGCAAAACCTAATTTTAACTTCCTTTTAACTTGCTGATCAATTGGTAGCTTTTTCAAGATTTGATGTGTGAAAGTGACAGTTATGCAAGTGTGACAACATACACCAAGAGCTTCTGCCTAACAACTGGAAAATAACAAGCACAAAATGAGGTTGAAAGATGGGCTATTTTTGTTTAATATGTGAACACTCTTTGTTTGAGATATTTAAAGTGCAAGGAAGACTTCTTTGCTTTACGTGACACCTTTGCTACTTGTTTAGACAGCTTCTGCTGCTTGAGTGTGTTTGTATACGGGCCACGCCCCTTTCTGGCATTATTTTGTCAATTAAATTTACTCTACTAGAAAATTGTTTGAACAGTGCTAATGCAGTTCAGTTTTGTTGCAAGTATAATGAACAATTTTTTTTTTTGTTTGTAAGAGGTTGTCATGGACGTGAATGCAAATGAGCCTAGAGATGCCCGACTTGGGAGTTAACATTGATGACGTGCAAGATCCTGTAATTTTGTGAATGCATGTGATTTGTCTAGTTTTGAAGACTTCTACAGGGTTAATGATGGTTTTCTTAAACAAATTGAAGTTGAGAGTCTATGATGCTTTTTAACAATGTGTATTAGATTTCTTGAATTATGAACGTGGATCTTGATCATTTTGTTAATGGTTTTATCAATGTGATTTATTCTTTTACTTTCTTGGTTTTGCGTGGGCCTTGTTCTATATAAATTGCCAAAAAAGAAAATAAATACTTATATAGGTGGTCGGTGTCGCTGGCATAAGTCTATTTATTTAAGAAATTAAAAATCCAAAAAAAAACCTATAACGACGGTCAGTGTCGTTGCCTATAATCTTCAAATTTATTTTTAAAATTAAAAAATGTTTAGCTACGGCAGCATATGTCTAGCGCAACGCGACTAAAGGCATCGTTGCCCTAGCGCCGTCTAAATCTATGCCGGCGTTTTTTTTGCTTACGGCGGCGTTTTCCGGCCGCCGACGTAGGTGATTTTTCTAGTAGTGAAATGACACGGAGAAGACAAAGTATTAGTGCTGAGCAAAGAAAAGTACACCATACAACACAAAGGGATAACCATGGGCGACACACATTGCAAATCTCAAATGTCAATGTTCTAACTAAATTAAGAAATGAACAAATGAGACGGAAAAGACAAAAGTATGAGTGCTGAGCAATGAGAAGTATACCTCAAAGCACGACGGGACAACTATCGGCTATGCACATTGTGAATCTCAAATGTCTATGTTCTAACTGGAGAAAATATAGATGCACTTCCGTTGGTGTGAAACGGAGCATCCACAAGTGTACAACATGCGCCCCAATGTGTATCCAATGTAGAACAACAGAGGGAACGGCGAAGAAATTATCAAATAGAACGAGGACAGAGGGAACGATGAAGAAATTATCAAATACGAGCAATGAGATGCACACTTACAAAGATGTCGTGGAAATTATCAGTAGTGAGAATCGACATTTGTACAAGGTAAGATTGGTGATGAAATAGAATTGTATGCATTTAGAATTACTAAATTCTTCAAAATACTGTCACACTTGCTCATTTGGAGTCTATTACTGCACAAATAATACACGATACTGTTCAGAATTTGCCTTAAACATGCACAAACCGTAAAAGTACCCCTTTCTTTTTTTATAATTATTCATTCACCACCCCTTTTCTTTTTTTATAATTAGTCAAAGTTATGACAGGACACCATAAGGGCACAAGGGCAGTCTTGAGAATAACTGATAGTACAAATCTTCCATTTGAGATAGTTTGTTACCAGTTTTTAGTGCGCCACATTTTTGCTTTCACGATCAACAAAGCACAGGGTCAAACAATACCAAATGTAGGGATCCACCTTCCGGATTATGTATTCAGTCATGGGCAACTATACATGGCATTGTCTAGGAACATCAAAGGAAGCGACAAAGATATTGGTTAAGAAATGAAGGATTGACAACATGGATACAATATACACAAAGAACTTTATTTACAAGGAAATGTTATTAGCGTCGCGTCTATGATTAAAGACCCAAATAAGCTTCACGGGATTTTTACTTCCATCTATTATACGCATATTATAGTTTCAAGAGATATTCTGTCTCTACATTGAACTTAAGTAAAAATAAAGCTTCTGCATGTTTAACATTATAAATGAAATTGCAAGAAATAATGTCGAATGTGACATGTACAGTGAGCTAATAAAGACAACTTAAATAATCTTCTTAATCAATTGGATCTCTGTTACCCGTGGATAGGATGCGACAATGGAAGCATAGTGAATAAGCCTAAGGTATGCAAAGAGACTTTAAGTCTAATACCATATAACATCTTACAAAAAGAAATGTCTAGTTGTATGAAACTAAACTTATAAGAAATAAAAAAAAGATCAGATGCCCTAGGTTGCCCATCACAGTTAGAATGTTTAGATTTGACTTGGGACGAATGGTGTAACGAGAGCTAAGAAACGCAGGAGCAAGAGCGATATGTTTATTATCTCTTACGACATTATCTATTTTACATATACGTTATTGCCATTGATATTGTTTCTACGTCTACAGGAATAAGGTAGCACAAAAAATTGAGTGAGACTTAACAAAGGTGATAAATGAGATGATATAACGTAACTTTCACACAATCCAAAGAAACACTTCTAACAACACGTTTATATAGGTAGGAATATAGTATCGAAGAATCAAAGATATGAGTGAGACGAAAATAAAAGTTTCAGTGCACAAATTTGTGTAGAATTTGAGGTTGAGAAAACTTTTGTGAAATAATTGCAGGGACCTACTATGAAAGAGATGTAGGAGTGGTAATTACACTCTTCTTAATGACAGTACTTACCATTGTAATACGTTTTTTTAATCTTAGCCGTTGTTATTTACAAAATCAAACTCACTACACTACTTTTCGTAATTTTTTCGATGAGTACTTGCGAAAAAAGAAGATGCACATTGCTGAATATAAAATGATACGTCGTTCTTTGACGAGGTAAGAAATATATGTTTTTTGTCAAAATTAAAACTTCTATGTGTGAGTAACGTAGTAACGTTGTGATGCATATACCATATTTTGCAGAGCCATTTATGAAATTTTAGGAAAACAATTAGAAGACGTAGAGGAGAAGAAATAGAGCCTAATTGTTTCTTTACACAAATCTTTGGTACTACTTAACGGAAAGTGTTTAGATTTGATATGTGAATTAAAATTGGCTCCCTTGGACTCCATGACGTTATATCTACTTTTCTAACTTTGATCAAATGTCACTTAAACAGATCTTTTACGACTAATACAGTAAATGAGTTGCACACGCATTGCGTACGCACGATGCCTTATCAAATATAAGATCCAATCGACAAGATAATCAAGGTAGTAATGGATCAAGCCCATGTCGTCTGACTTCATGGAAAAGTTATTGAACTAAGCTTAGTAGGCCCAAAAGAAACGAGCCCAGCATTCATGTTACCAAAATCCAAGGCCCAACTTGCAATACAGACCCAACATCAATCAATAGATAAACCCAAGAAATGGTCCAATTTCAAACTAGGGCCGGCCGAACTCTTCTGTCCAAAGTTTAAAATGCCCATGTCAAGGGTGGTGAACAATTTAAATTGCATAATTTATTCGACTGTCAAACAGTCGAAACGACTTTATATAATACTCATTCCCTCCCTAAAAAATTGATTATATTTCTTTTTTGAACAGACCCCAAAAAAATTGATCACTTTGCAAATTAAAAAAGATTTTGGAGATATTTTTTATGTCTATCTTTCTTACACTTTTTTTATTCTATTTTTCTCTCTATATTCCATCAACTCATTTTTCTCTCCTGATCCATTTTCATTTTCTCCTATCTTAAATAAACGTACAAATCAAATAATAACAAAGGGAGTATATATTACGGTACATGCTGTTTATCAAAAGAATAAGAGTGATTTCCAGGTGAGATAGAAGCCCAAGCTAAGCTCCCATTGAACCAATTAATATAATTATAATTATAATAATACCGGTCAGGCTCAAAGTACAAAAAGTTGACACACTTTCTCCTCTGACTGGCACTGCACTGCAAGCTTTTCCAATAAAAAAAGAGAGTCGAATGGGACACATGTTGTCCACAGCACACCGACTGACTGGCAAACTCCGTAATTCCAACCAAACTGCGAGCCCAGTCTTCACCCTCCAATTATCCATCCACATCCACCCGACTAGTTAGTGTCAACGGACGCCAACCCAAATTCAAATCCAGCCGTATAAACCCAAACAGAGAGAGAGAGAGAGAAATATGAGAGAGAGAACCTGTTGAGTGGAAGGAAGTCTGGAAGAGAGAGATAAGAGAAAACAAAGGCATCTCTCTCTCTCTTTCTATTCAATAATTCCCCCTGTTGTTTACGCTCTTTCTTCTTTTCCCTCCAATCATGGACCACAGTGCGTGTGGGTGTTTGTAGTGTGTGTGACTCTCTCTCTCTCTCTGTGTGTGCGTGTGTTTCACTTTCTCTCTCTGTCTCACTAGTCTCCCGCCGGGAGAGAAGGAAAGAAGTAGAAGAGTAGAAGTAATTACTTCCCCTGCTTCTACGAAAACTGTTGCTGTTGTTTAATAACCTCTCTTCTCCACTAAGTCTTTGATTTTCTTTTCTTCCCAATCTTCCAAGGCGATCCACCCTCCATTTTTATTCCTCCCTCTCCGTCTTCGTATGAGGTAACCTCTCTCTTTCTCTGTCTTGTTACATTTTCCCTCTCTTGAGCTTTGGTGGGTATGCAGATTATCTTGTTAGTTTAGTGTTTTCCTTTTCTGGGTTTGTTTCTTTTTTTTTATGATTGCGGTTGATTGAGTTCATAAAGGCGTAATTTGGTTGGATTCTTTAGGTGTTTGTCATGAATGAGGTAGTGGACTTTCTTTCTTTTCTTCTCTTTATAATCGAAGTTCGATGGTTTTGGGACTTAAGTGAAATTCCGTTTGAGTTTCTATGAGGGTTTCGAAGTATGCAGCTGCGCTTAGTCGAATTCAAGAAAGGGCATTCCTATTTGCACATAAATGTGCTCATGTTATTAGGTTGTAGTTGCAATCACGAGTTAAGTTGATAAGTATGTGGGGTATTAATGTCTCGTGCAGTAATGACTAGTGATAGTACTTGGTTAGTTTTTGAGCTTTAGTAGCTTGCCTTTTACCTATTCTGCCACCCATTAGGTTGATGCAGTCCTTTTCTTTTGTTGAGTACTAAAATGATTAGGTTTCTGTTTTATGTAATACCACAGTATGATTGATAGATAGTTGATTATAAGTTACCATAACAGATTTCTGAGCTACTGCTAATAAAGATAACTAGATGACAATGAAAGGATTACCGGAGCATGATGAGAAAAAGAACCCCATACAAAAAGAATTCACCAGTTGTTTCTGAATCATTGTCTGACATGGGCAAAATCCACACTTTTAAGCCAGAATTGTCTATGGCTTGAGTTTATTGCTTCCTGGGACTTTCTTCCCCCGACACTTTTTTGAATTGCTTTGGTTGGACTAGTTTTGCTTTACCTTCGTCTCTACTTTTATTTTTTATTTTTTATGTTCAACATGATAACAAGAACTGGTAACGTAGTTTATCTATATTTGGAAATCAGAGTAGTGCATTCCCTCTTTCCTTCTCGTTTGGTTTGTTCAATTTAATATCCCTGTAGAGAAGTCTGTAATTCAAGGTCTTGATACTTTTCTTTAGAGCCTGCTGACATGAACCGTTGCCTTTGATCCCTTTATGGTTTGCCTCGTGACTTCTCCTGCCATAGCCATGTGATATAGGGCTTGCATGGCCGCCCTTGGCCACATATATGGGAGCTCCTTTTTATGTTGCTTTTGTAAATTTTTTTACGTTGGCCAGAGTAATTTTTCTTTTTTGTGTTACCAGTATATATTTAGTTGAAGTATTGTATTCTTTCTGCTTTGAATTTGCAATTGAGAGCCAACACAATAACAAAGTTCATAGTAGTTGGCAGACTAGAGGTTTCTTTGATATGCTCAGAAAATCTCCAAAGTTTGGAACTTCAAAATAGATGACCTGAACTTTCTTAAGTGTGTTTCAGGAAGTTATTTGATGGAGCAGCATTTGAAGAACTCTATTTCAGGTGATTATGAGGGTGTCATCCTCCTTCTCTGCCCCCACTTCCCACCCTTCCAAAACTGTTAGAATGTAGACATGAACATGTACGAGTTGCTTATACATGCATAAATGGACCCTTTCTTAATGCCTATTAACCAGTTATTCATATTTTTTTTATAGGTCCATCACTGGATGTTTCGAGACAAGTGGGAAACGCTTGGGGGATCCGACGAAATACTGATTCATTTCATGCATCAAGTGATGCTAGCTTGTTTTCTAGCTCCCTGCCTGTTCTTCCGCATGAAAAACGTATGTTTGGCATTTTTCTTATCACATTTTATTCTCAATCAATTGAAAATGATGCCTGAGAGACCTGTTTTCCCTGTAGTGAACTTTACTGACTCTGGGCATGGTGGTCAATCTGTCGACGATGGCTGGCCAACCTTAAATAAACTTCGTCAAGACGATGGAAGTAAGGATTCACTTGGAGATATTGAGCCAAACATAATTGGAAGCTTACTTCCCGGTGACGAAGACGAACTATTATCTGGAATAATGGATGATTTTGACCTTAGTGGCTTGCCTACTCAATTGGAGGATCTGGAAGATGATCTGTTTGACAGTGGAGGGGGGATGGAAATGGATATCGAACTTCAAGAGAGCATACTTAATGGTGTATCAAATATGAGCATGTCTGATGGTGTTCCTGGAAATGGCATTGGCCAATATGGTCTTCCAAATGGTGGGGGAACAGTCGCTGGAGAACATCCATATGGTGAACATCCTTCAAGGACGCTATTTGTTCGTAATATCAATAGTAACGTTGAGGACTCTGAGTTGAGATCCTTATTTGAGGTGATTTACGTTATCCAGGTTCATCTTATTCAAATTTGCTAGTGTCTATCAGGGAATCTTACTTAACTGCACCTTTTTTTGCTGTAGTTTATATGTTTTTCTAGTAATTAATTTGGTATATTATGCAGACTGAGATTGTACATACTGAATATGATATAACAATATATTCTTAGAAATAGGGGAAAGCGTATCTACAGCTCACTTTAGATAGGTTATCTGCAGCTTGGGATAAAATCGACACCGTCTAAGCAAAAAACCTGTAGATGGTGGTCTCTCTCTCTCTCTCTCTCCCCCTCCCTCCCCCTGAAACTGAAGCCCGTCCTTCTCAACCCTTACACTTGGCTTTGCAATCTCTGGCCATCCATTGACTACTTTAATTAACCACCGCTAGTGTTGGGTCATGGCAGTTAGTTGTTTATTACTTTTATGAAGGCTTTCTTAAACTTCTAAAGAGAGCCATAACCCTCATGAATTCCTACTCCTTGAAAGAAACAACTGTTTTCAGAAACTGAGTGAAGTAACATTTTGGTAATTGAAAAATAACCAAATCATGTCTAAGTGTGTACATCTTAATGTTCGAGGAGAGAGAATCGCCATCAGGTTTTCTACTGATCTCGATGTGATGGAGGGACGGAGGTTGATTAGGTAGGTGAGCATTGTTTGGAGAGTCTTTGACTGGAATTGTTCTGGCTACAGGAGCTCCAGATTGCATCCATGGCAGCTAGGGTTTATCCTAGCAGCTACACGCTACAAAACTGATAACTTTGATGAGATAAGACTTATCCGTTGACCAATCCCGGCTGCTTCTACCTCGTGGACTGCATGGAGATTCTTGCTGGTGTCATTGTCCAAAAGTTTCAACCGAAAAGGACGGTTTACGTCCAGCCGAGAGAGAAGGAGGCAATCCGCCTTCTTGAGGGTTTTTAGCTAAGTGGTTGTTTTACCCTGAGCTGCAGATAGCCTATCTAAAGTGACCTATAGACCTGCTTTTCCATTTAAGGTTATAACTTCCATCCTCTTGTTCTGTTAATGCTTAATATAACTATATCTTGGGATGATGGGTGCTGAGGGGAGGAGGAGGGGAGTTTGGGGGGGGGGGGGGTGTGTTCGTGGTGGTGGTGGTGACACTCTACTTGGATATTGGTTACATCGTTATTGCTTTTTATTCACAAATTAAAAATGTATAAGTAGTTTGTAACTTTACAAAATGTGCTTTAAACCTAGAAGCTATTGTGATAAAGTAAGTGAACTGTTCAAAAGTAAGTGTATTTTGTATTAGTCTTGTTTAGTTTTTGTACCAAGAGTAAGTTTCTAATCCTAGTTGAATGGAAAATGAAGGTATTTACTTAACATGGCTTATGAGTTGTACTTTCTGACCATATAACTTGATGACCTTTTCTTCATTGACGGTGATGGGAGGTTTCTTAATCCTCTTTCAGTGGTAAATTGACCTTTTAAGGTTTATCTTATCTGGAGTTGGATATTTATACCTAACATGTTTAACTTGTCCTCGCTAACTAAACAATTGTCTCAGAATCATGAGCTGTAAGAAATGAATAACTCATGTCGCAAGTAATTGATCATCATCCAGACTCCCTCCATTGATGGGCCCACCACAACATTGAGTATAGTGTGTGAGAGACGTGGCATTACTATGCAAATATACCTGCTTGTATAACACTTAAGTTACTTGTTATATTTGATTTACTCATCAACGCCTCTACTTGAAGTTGGCTTATAAGATGGTGTTGAATGATGTGCTTTCCTCAAAGCGACTCTTTCCAAACATTCAAGGGGTTGGCTATGATAAGCTGCCATACCTTTTTTTTTTTCCCGCTTGTTTGTCCTTGAAGTTGACTATTGAGAACTCACCAAAAGAAGGGAAACAAAAGTGTTTTAAAAGCTTTTAGTAACCCTATCACTCTTATCGACTTGTCAAATAACACAAGGTAAGCAAATTAATTAGGTTCATTCGGGTTCAACCAAATACTGTGCACCGTAGTGAATTTCAGTTCTCAAACATGGGAGAGAATGGATTAAGAGTAGTCCTGCTATTTGTAATTACTACTTCTGGTTCTTGAAGGTTAGACTCCTTGGAGTCATTATTGAGATGTATTTGTACTGCTGGTTATGTGATGAGACCTCAATACGGGCCATGAGGCATGTGTGGACCATACAAGTCCAGTGGTTCAAGACATAATGATTTTTTGACTATCAACTCTTGAACCATTAACTACTTGGTTGGACTGAGATTGATCCGGTATACGGTTTTTTCTTCTGATCTTTTGCGCCCACATGAAGATTATATATTTCTTGATTTTGATATTCTCAGACTAAGAACTTTAAACTCTTGCGAAGCTGTTTTTTTCCTTTCATTTTTTTCTGTAGCAATATGGAGATGTCAGAACCCTATATACTGCTTGCAAGCACAGGGGCTTTGTGATGATATCTTACTACGATATCCGCGCTGCTCGGACTGCAATGCGTGCTCTTCAAAACAAGCCCTTAAGACGAAGAAAACTTGACATTCACTTTTCAATTCCCAAGGTTTGACATAAGATATATGCTATGACATAGTTTTCCACCGTTAATGCTACTAATGTCTGAATCATGTGTGATCGTTTTCAATATGTCCAGGATAACCCATCAGAAAAGGATATTAATCAAGGAACTCTTGTAGTGTTCAATTTGGATGCATCTGTATCAAATGATGACCTTCGCCAAATATTTGGGACTTATGGAGAAGTCAAAGAGGTACCTTTCCCCTTACTAGATATCAATTAATACAGTTGTATTTGCATTCAAATTATGTGAACACCTTCCTCAGCGTACTGGTAACCTACATATGATGAATTTTGTGTACTAAATGCAGATCAGGGAAACACCACACAAACGACACCATAAGTTTGTAGAATATTATGACGTTAGAGCTGCAGAGGCAGCTCTCAAGTCTTTGAATAGGAGTGACATAGCTGGGAAACGTATAAAGCTTGAACCTAGCCGGCCTGGTGGCGCCCGTCGCAAGTACGTATTGTTTTGATTGCATGTACATATTTTTGGGATTCCCAGTGAAAATAGCTTCCTTGTACATTAAACTTCTTATCAGATTCTATTTTCCGACCCCCGTCCTAACTCGCATCAACTTCTTCTTTCTTCGTAAAGAGACTGAGATGGAAGAGTTCAAACTTTAACCAGCTTTAATTTTCGAAACCTGTTAAGCTTCTGAAGGTGTATCTAGGTTCTGTGGTTCCTTTTGTTCATATACTATTTTTTTGTGGGCACCTTAGTGCTGGGAAAACTTAGATGTACTCGTGTTCTGGGACGGTTTCGTATTTTTCCTTATGATTTGTGATTTGTTTGGTATATACTGTAAAAAGCAGTGGCATCCCTCTTTTGGCTTACATTTGCTTGAGAGAAGGTCGGGGCTGCTGGAGCTGTAATTTAGTTCTGAGAGCGCGAATCATGACTATATTAAGTAGGTCGATTTTCCGAAATTCTTTGATAGATCTCTACTAACTACTGCACATTGTTTAGCTGTGCCAAGAGTTTTTCCGGACAACTTACTGATGACTAACTGCAAATCGTAGCTTCAGATAATTCCAAAATATATGCCAATTTGATATGAGTGCAGACAGTTCTCATAATTTGACATCAGGACCTAAGGCAACAGTAAATTCCGTCAAGATAGTTGTTATATGTCATTTAGCAGAGATAAGAACGTCAGAAGTCTAGCCTGAGCATAAACCTGACTTACCTAGCATGAAGAACCTTATATAAGACTAAGACTTTACAAAGAAGAAAGCTCAAGATGATCGATTTTAAGTGTTTTGTGGACTGTTGTAACTCGCATTTCTTCTAACTGTCAAGTTATTTGATACATATACCTGCAGCCTTACGATCCCTCATATATATTATTGTCACGTTCCAACTACTCTGCTCTTTTTGTGTTGTGAGCCTGAGATCAGAGTTGTACATATTGATTTCGATTGGTATCATGATTTAGTATGAGTGAAACAAAATGAAAAGGAAAACAAATGAAATGTCGTCGTTTCTATCTTAAAGCTTGATGCAGCAATTGAGTCATGAGCTGGAACAAGATGAAACTCGCACATTTCGACATCAAGTAGGTTCACCACTGACCAACTCTCCTCCAGGTAAGTGCATCCTCAGATAACACAAGTGAATATGGGACTAAAAGTTACTGTGCTCATTCTCATAAAGATCATTGGTCCTGTTTGTGAATGCTTCTTCGTTTGTCATCATAGGTAATTGGACAAACTTTAGCAGTTCAGCTGAGCATAGTCCAGTACAAAGTTTTAGTCGGACCCCGGGATTGGAAACACTCAGCCCTATTAACAACAACCATTTACCTGGGCTGGCCTCTATCTTGTCAAACCATGTTTCAAACCCATTGAAGGTTGCTCCGATTGGTAAAGATCAAGGGAGGGGCGGCCATCTTAATCTGGTAATTCCTAATACCAAGGCAACGCAAGGAGCATCTTATCAGCATTCTCATTCCTTTTCTGAGCAGAAGTTAAGCGTGAGCCCTGGACCCATTTCACCTTTTGGTGAATCAAGTACTAATCCATCTGGAATTGGAACACTGTCTGGCCCACAATTTCTATGGGGAAGTCCCACTCCTTACTCGGAGGGCACCAATTCTTCTGGGTGGCCAACATCCTCAGTAGGGCTCCCATTTGCATCCAATGGACAGAGACAAGGTTACCCATACGCCAATCAGCATAAGTCATTTCTTGGCTCACATCATCACCATCACGTGGGATCTGCTCCAACCGGTGTTCCTCTTGATAGGCATTTTGGTTACTTCCCAGAGTCCCCAGAAACTTCATTCATGAGCCCAGTTGCATTTGGCGGTGTGGGTTTAAGTCGCACCAATGCGAGCTATCTGACAAATATGGGTGTCCGTGGGCCTATGAGTGTTAGTGTTGCAGCTTCTGGAATTGAAAGTGGTTCTCCTAGTTCCACAATGATGTCAATGCCGAGGAATAGTCCCGTCTTTTTCGGTAATGCTTCTTATCAGGGACAAGGGGCAATAAGCGACGGATTAACTGAGCGAGGTCGGAGTCGGCGGGTTGATTACACTGGGAACCAGATAGAGAACAAAAAGCAGTATCAGCTTGATTTGGATAAGATTATTAATGGGGAAGATACTAGGACTACTTTGATGATAAAGAACATCCCCAATAAGTAAGAGCACTCTAAAAATAATCCATGACCAGTGCAGGATGTTATTAGTATTGAGATTACTGATTTTTTGATGCTTTTGCTCCTTTGATCTTGCTCCAAGGTACACCTCAAAGATGCTGCTGGCCGCTATTGATGAAAATCATATGGGTGCTTATGATTTTCTGTATTTGCCGATTGATTTTAAGGTAATTAGGTGCTAACCATTGATAAGTTACACTGATATTCCCTCATATAGTATGACACTAAATGATATCTCCTTCCTGGTTTGCAGAATAAATGCAATGTGGGTTACGCCTTCATTAATATGGTGTCTCCGTCTCACATTATCTCCTTCTATCAGGTTCACTTATGTCTGCTGATTATACATCTTTTTTGTTCCAAACTTAATTATGCGTAACTTGATTAAATTACTTCAGGCTGGTATTTGTGTATGCAACTGTACCTCTTTAGCTGCTTGTTTTTCCCTCAGTGGCTGGTTACAGTAGCTAGTCCCAAGTGTTCATGTCTGATTAGCAAGCCACTCTGAAGCACGGACACCTCTCCTAGGTGGAGGTTTGGTGTCCCAAACGGACGGACACCCCGACACCCTCCGGACACCGCCCGACACGTGTCGGACACCGCCGATCGGTGTCGGGAATTTTTTATTTTTTTTTTAATTTTCCGACACCGTGTCGGACACTTCACCGAGGAGTGTCGGACACGGCGTGGAGCAGTGTCGGACCATTTGCGTCTCTTACCTCACGGCCGATTCCTTCTCCCTCACCTCACAGGTGCCCTTCTGAGCCATTACCGACTCGGAGCTGTCGCCGGAGCTCAGTCGCCAACAGATCCAGTCGCCGGAGCTTAGTCACCAACAGATCCAGTCGCCGGAGAAGCCGAGACCGACAGATCCAGTCGCCGTCGCCAGATATCGAAGCAGCAGTCGCAGTCGCCGTCGCAGTCGCAGTCGCCATCGCCGGAGCTCACTTGATCGTCGCCTGATCGTCGCCGGAGGTCCTCCGACACAGATCCTTCTTCCTCATCCCTTCTCCTTTTTCTTCTATTCCCCGTCGTTTCTTTCTCTGTGAAGTGTGAACCCGTGAAGAAAGAAAGTCTCCCTTTCTTTCTTTCTTTCTTTCTTTCTTTTTATTCCGTCAATAGTCATTTGACTCATTTCTTTCTTTCTTTCTTTTTATTTTTTCTCCCTCTGTTTCTTGCATTAATACTACTATTAAGGGAAGAAAGTTTCTCTTTCTTTTTTGTTTTTTTTTCTTTTTACTTATTTAGTTATTTTATCCAGAACATTTCAGAAATATTTTTTTGACTTAGTTATTATTTTAGATTGTGAAATATATTTGATATATATATAAAATAAAAATATATTAAAAAACAGCGGTGTCCTGCGGTGTCCAAAATCTGATTTTTTGAAAATTGCGGTGTCCGGTGTCCCCGTCGGTGTCGGACACCGACACCGTGTCCGTGTCCGTGCTACCTAGGCAAGCCATATATTGATTAGCTTCCTCTGCAAAACTGATGCTTTGTAGGGTTTTTTGTACTTCTCTAAAGTACTCTCCGCACTAAAATTTGTTCAGGTCTTTAGTGGAAAAAAGTGGGAGAAGTTCAATAGTGAAAAAGTTGCTTCTTTAGCATATGCAAGAATACAGGGGAAAGGAGCCCTTGTTACACATTTCCAGAATTCAAGCTTAATGAATGAAGATAAGCGGTGTCGGCCAATTCTCTTCCAGTCAGAGGGCCAAGGGGCTGGTGATCAGGTAACAAAATGAGGTTAATGTTAATACTGCTTAGTACGTAGGGGGAACTCTTGGATTTAAAATAGATTTGGTATCTGCTATGCATGCCTCCTCTTGTTTAGTGTATAAGAAACTATATGACAATTTAAGCTCTGGTCCAGCACCTTTTATAGTTGCCAATCGTGGATGCACCTTCTAAATGGGGGAAAAAGAAAGATGAGTTTAGGCTGTTACTGTTACTTTTATACTCCATTTATAGGCCCCTGGATCAAATGGAGTTTTCACAGAAAACTGGGGCCTCCATGATTTGCATCACTGCTAGATGTCTATGTAAGGGGGAGCTAATATTTTGAACTTCTTTTACTCTGTAGGGTGCAATTCTGAGTTCAATTATTCAGGAACCTACCTTGAATTATTACAACTGATTGGAACCCTAAATTAGGCTGGAATCTTGGCAACGCATTGAATGACTTCTTCACCTTTTAACTTCTTCTTTTCTTATTTATTTATTTTTATAATTTGGTTTTGGGGGGATGGATGGGAGGTTTGAATACTCTAGTAGTCCTTTTTTAAAAACATCGATGCTTGATGATAGGTTCTTTTAGGAATATCACTTGGAACTCTTGAAACCATATTCTCCATCACTTTTTCTTCTGGATATGCTAATCTGAAGTTATCTGCTGACTTATTTTCTTTGCGGAGTATCATCTTCTTACCTACTATTTGGGTCTTTTGGATCACACAGGAGTGTTTTCCCTACAACAATTTAAACATATGTATTCGGCAGCCAGATGGGTCTTACTCTGGGGATTCGCTAGAAAGCCCAACAGGTACCCCGTAGGGAAGGCGGAGAGGAACTAAGACATTCGCTGAAAGTAGGTGACTCTCGGCATTGAAATTGGAGTAAGAGTGCTAATTGTTCCTAGGTTCTAAGTGTATAAAATTAAGACAAACAAGAATGTGCATATAATTGCTTGTTTGTACGCGAGGATGTGTCCGCTTATCGGTGATGGATACGCCCGGTTTTTCACAGTAAAGCTACCAATGGAAGAGACAGATGGAGTTTTTTTTTTCTATATAGAGGAACCATTTGATTTCGACAAGGGATGGGAGCGTAGCATCTTAACGCAAGCATCTCTCCTTTTGGATTTGCTGCCTGTTCTGTTTTCCCTTTTCTCTTGCTCCTCTGGGCTGGGTTCCCTTTGTCTATTTGTGAATGTAATCAGTGAATATCTGTTCATATGAATGTTCCACTGGAGTCGCAAAAGTATAGAGCTAGGTGCTGTTTTCGGAAGTGTATAGAAGGAAAAGCAGAGCCTGGATGTGTTCAATGTGTTGCCCCCTGATGTGTGTAAAAGAACTGTCTTTAATACATGATGTACAGTTGGTTCACTATTAGCTGTATGCCTCTGTTCATGAGATGTATAAACGATTTTCTTCAGCATGTACGTTATGAAATGTACAGCCATTCAGTTTCTCATTTCCATTGTTTTGCTTAACTATTCTTCAGCATGTTTAGGTGGAGAATGCTGTTTTCCTTTTTTGTCAGTCACAACAATAGATTCTCCTTAACCCAAATATCCCGTACTCCCATAAGACTTGAACATGCGACCTTGTAGGAGAGACCTCTAATTTACCATTAGGCTATCATTTTGGTTTCAGTATTATGAGTTTTAGTCTATTCCGAGGTTCGAAATAGCAAGGTGTGGTAAGTGCCTTGTGTTTGTGAGAAAATTTGGATCCCTTGAATAAGTTCAAAAATCCGCTTCATCAATGGCCGACTTATCCAATAACCAATGGTTAATTCTTAAGATAATCAATGCTCCATTTGCAATAATGATTCATGTTTCTCAAGACTTGCGTGGGTGTTGTCACCAGAATTTTCACAAATAGCATATAAACACGCGGCATGATGATAACCACAAAGAAGTGCATTAATGAAGAAAGTTGAAGAGGCACGACTGTATGATTATCATTGGTTACCGAGTTATAAGGAAGGGAAGAGATAAGCAACGCGGGAAACAAAATATTTGAATAACCCGCACAATAAGGAAGAAATCACCAAAAAACAACCAGATCGATGGTGTCAAGACAACGTGAAGAGATAACAAATGCATCAACGACAGCAGTTAATATAGGAAGTTTATGGAAAAGGCCATAATCAGCACGATTGAGAAGACTTTGGGAGAAACGACCGATCGTGGGACTTGGGAAGTTATTCCTGATGAAGATAAGGAAGTGCAATTACAGGAGAAAACGGTTATGAATGATGCAAGTATAAAAGAGATGCAAGGCAACAGAAAAAAGGGTCGTCAATCCATAAACAAAACTAGAATAGGAAGATAGTCTGCTTAGATTTCCTTAGGCTACTCATTAGATGATCTGTTTAGTATCGATAGAGAAGCCCGTACGTTATAGGAAATGTATTTGTTGTACTGTAAGAATTGTCTTTGTAATTTCAGTGGGCGCATCGTTTTTAGATCAATTCAGCATATTATCATCAGTTAGTTTTCCTTTTTAGTGAAGTCCTCAGGCCCGAGAGGCAAAAAAGATCCCGCACTGTTCATCGGTTGTGTCGCAGGCGCACGATCGATAGTGAGTTTGCTCAGTAGCACAAACATTGGCACGCCCGGTGGGGGCACTGGTAGCTAAAAAAGAAAACTATGCCAAGCACACGCAGTAATGTCGCGAGGCAAATTGGTACCACTAATGGTACCAAAATTCCAAACACCAACAACAACGGTGATAACTTGGAAGAAACAAGAAATACTCAAGCCACTAATGGCATGAACATGATTGAAAGTGTGAACGCCAACGTTCAAAACTCAGAAAATACCAATGGGGGAAGCTCTAGTAACGATGGGAATCCTAACATGGGGATGTCGACTATCGGCTACAATGGCCAAACATTGGCACAGATGATGGACCATGTTAGTTCATCAACCCAAGAGTTTAAAAACACGGTGTCTCGATTTTTGACTGTTTTGGAGAATCAAAATGTGTCTTTGAATAAATTGGTTAATGAGCATAATCAGTTTGGCTCCAAGATAGTAGAAGAAATGAGGCGAGTATCAGAGGGAAGAGATACCTCTGAAAGAGAAATGATCAAAGGTCTGTCGAGAGAAATTCAAAAAACAGACTTCTTCTATTGCTAGGGTAGTAAATCTAAACCTGCAAAAGGGGAAAGCCCATGTTAACAGTCATGCTGATCCATTAGAGATCGATAGTTCTCCTATAAGGATCGAAAATGCTATAAAACAACCAAATGGTTTGAGTTCAAATCAGCCGCACGAGTTTGGCTGGTGACTGGGGGGGGGGGGGGGGGGACCAAATAGAAAAGAAGCAGGAGTAAGTGGGACTAAAAACCCTGCTACATAGCCTAATAATATTAGGGTTCCTAGAAATAGAAATGGCCAGTATCATGCTGCCCAGGGAGTCTAGGGTACATATGCTCTTCCTCATAGAAGGAACGAAGAAAGGATTAATAGGTGTGAGAATCCCATATTCGAAGAGGCGACCGGTAATGGTCAAATAAACGATAGGGAAATGTTTGGTTGCAGATTTTTACCACAACTACCTCATGAATTCCACCAAGTTGGAATGGGCCAGGGATATAGACCTATCAATAGGGCTTTATACCGAAAACCATACCCTGATGATATTGACCAGATGGAAATACCTAAAAGGGTAAAGGTCCCAGAATTCAGCCTGTTTCATGGTGAAGGAAATCAATCGACCATCGAACACATTGCTAGGTTTACCTTCCAGTGTGGGGATTTAGGTCAATTTGACTGGGTTAAGTTAAAGTGGTTTCAGTATTCATTGACTGGGGTGGCATTTTCGTGGTTTGCAAATTTGCTACCCAATTCAGTGTTTTCTTTTAGGGACATGGAAGCTTTATTCCATTCTTAGTTCTTCAAAATGGAACCTGAGATTTCTCTGGCCAATTTGGCTAGATTGAAACAATATTCAGGGGAAAGTGCAGAGCAGTTTTTAGAAAGATTTAAAGCCTCAAAAAAACAAATGTCATTTTCAAATGCCAGAGTCTGAGTTGGCGAATCTAGCTCTCAATGGTTTAGATTTAGAAATTAGGAAAAAGTTTGAGGGAATGGAATTCAGAAATGTGTTCGAGTTATCTTCTAGGGTAACCCGATACGAAACTCTGTTGAGGGATGAACATATTAGGAGGAATTCCTCGATAGGAACTTATTATCAAGATCCTGTCGATTTAGAAGTAGATGCTGCATAAATGGTTGGGAAAAAACCAATTACCTGTGAAACTCTAGTTAAAGTTAAAAGTCTTATTAGCTTACCTTCGAGAAAACCTAATAAGTTGAATCCCTCACCCCATTTGAGGAAATATTCGTTCGATATCAACCAAGCAGATCAAATCTTCGACCATCTCTTGAAGATAAAGTTTATTCAGCTTTAGGGTCCTTTCAGGGCCCCAAAGGATAAGAAAACTAAGTTTTACAAATGGCATAACACCATTAGTCATAACACTATCAACTGTGTCATTTTTTGAAATGCGGTGTAGGATCAAATTGAGGCTGGACTCCTCAAGTTCGTTGACAAAGACAAAGAAGTGATGGAGGTAAACATCGATCCCTTCCCAGAAATGGCGCTTGATATCAATATGGTGTCAGTAGACTACGATCCGATCGATTGTTCAAGCGAAGATGGAAGTTCAGAAGGCGATAATTTCAAGACAAGGAGACCTTTAGAGAGAGATCATAATCGGAGAGGAATCAAAGAAAAGGTAAGTTCTGACTATGATATGGATGGGAATCTTGGGTACGGTAGCAAGAAAAGAGAAAGTATCTTGTGGGCCGATGAAGAAAATAGCTCCAACAAAGGGAGTTTGATTTTAAAACTAGGCACTTCTGTGTCTAAGATTGGACCGATAGGAGAACCGGTGTGTCAAAGTTGCGGTTCCTCCAAAGAGTGGTAAAAAAATATGTGGCAAAAAGAGCGAGCGATAGAGAATAAAACTCGCAGAGGAAATATACAAGAAGACAAGCCAAGAAGGTCAGAAATGTTTCAGTCGGGGATGAGTTTCAAGCAGTCAAACATGGCTAACCAAGTCATTTATCAAAATAATTTAGGACCAGGACACTTCGGTTCGAAAATGGTACGGCCAAGGTTTGGACCATTTGACCCGACGTATGTGTCAAAAAATTATAAAGGAAATTTTTTTCCTATAATGGCTGTGCAGCGAGATGAATTTCGGATGATACGAAAAATATCGAGGGGAACCACGAATGTTAAAGCCAAAGGTTCCGCCCGATGATTATTGGCATACGGTTGGTCAGGAAAAAGTCTCATTTCCAGAAACGTATCAAGATTTAAGCAGAACACAAAAGGAGAGTGCAGAGGAAATTCGCAGCTATAATGCAAAGGGAGTTGGAAATCAAGCAAGCCCAACTTGAAAGGAAAAATTGGATCTGGACGAGAGAGGTAGAAGGTCAAAGTACAGTTGGAATTCAACAGAAGAAACAAACAGAAGAAGAAGTTCTTCGAGAAATGGTTGCGAAAGGGAGATTTCAACCACTTGAAAAGCTATCAGTTAGCAAAGAAATAAAGACGATTGTTCCCGATAAGAAAGAAGATAAGAAAGGGGGCAGAGTAGTTTTCGAAGACAAAAAATTGGAAACAAAAAGGAAGTTGCTCTTTGGAGAGCATGAAGTGAACATTGATTGCAACATGGTGTTTATTCTTCCTCTCACGTTTGAGGCAAAAGAAGAACAAGTAATTCAGAATGAAGAAGAAGATGTGGAGGATGACAGAGTACCGACACCAAATAGCTTTGCAATCAGAGAAACGATTGATACGATAGGAGAGGTAAGTCAAAACCATTCAAACAAAGGAATTATAATCGATCGTGGAAATCGGGTCATAGTAACTAAACCAGACCCTCAAAGAACAAGGCATTTGAAGCCTTTGTTTATTTCTACACTGATGGATGGCCAGCCAGTGGCCAGAGTCTTGGTTGATAACGAAGCCGCAGTGAACATTTTACCCACAAGAATGTTAAAAAAGTTGTGTACGGATGGAAGGGATCTGATACCCTTCGAAATTATGGTATGCAATTTTGCAGGAGGCGTTTCGAAGCCAAAAGGTGTAGTCTCGACAGAGCTTACGGTCGGGAAGAAGACAAAGATGTCTCCGTTCTTTGTGATCGATTCTTCTTCGAGCTTCAATGCTTTGCTTGGGAGGGATTGGATACACGTTAACAGTTGCATTCCATCTTCTTTTCATTAGGTTCTAATATTTTGGAGAGAGGAAAAAGATGGTAAAAAGGTGGTTGAGTTGGTTTGGGCCGATGACAAACCATTTTTGGCAGACTTAAATTGCATTGAAGCAAATTTTATCGACATGACATAGAACCGATAGTCTTGGATGAAGAAGGAATATTAGTGAGTGGTCGAGAGATCGATTCTATGGTGGGACCTGACATCAGAAGGTCCTTGCCAAGTACATGTGAAAATAGTTGTTAATGATTAGGCACCCACAAAAGGGATGTGGAGTGCAACGGAAGCTAGAGGATGCTTCCGTAGTTGAAAGTTTGGAAAGTGAAGAGAGTTGTAAAAATTTCGAAAGTGAGCCGATAACGGTTCAAGATGTGGATAAAGTTAAAGAAGCACAAGAGGCAATAAGAAAGACCTTCAAGAAATTGATGATCTATACCATGGAGAAACGATTGGCGAGGTTGTCACCTATCGACTGGGCAGAATACGTTGAGGATGGTGAAAAAGATCGATTTGATGGAGTTCGGTTGCAAGATCTTAGATTGACGCCAGCCAAACTGGATGATTTGAAGATAGAAACACAAGATCCACTAATAGAGGTGAATTTGGGAACAGAGGCCGATCCACAACCTATTTATGTTAGTGCTCAATTATCGACTGAGGTTAGAGAAAAAAATCATCGATTTGGTCAGGAAATATATAAGGACTGCTTTGCGTGGAGTTACGAAGAGATGCCCGATTTAGACAGAAAACTGGTGGAGCACAGATTGCCAATCAAACAAGGGTTCAAGCCATTCATGCAGGCTCCCAGGAAAATGTCGAATGAAGTAACACTGCTGGTTAAGGAGGAAATCGAGCGACTCCTTAAGGCAAAATTCCTTCGGCCAGCCAGGTATGTTGAATGGATGTCAAATATTGTTCATGCATTGAAAAAAATGGTAAATTGAGAGTATGCATTGATTTTAGGAACTTAAATTCTGCTACTCCTAAAGACCAATATGCCATGCCCATCGTAGACATGCTAGTTGATTAAGCATCTAAACATACTATCATGTCATTTATGGATAGAAATGCTGGATATAATCAGATTTTTATCAAAGATGAAGATATCCATAAAACAACATTTAGATGTCCAGGTGCAATCAACACGTTTGAATGGTTAGTCATGCCTTTTGGTTTAAAAAATGCTGGGGCAACATATCAAAGGCGAAGAATTTAATCTTTCATGATATGGTTGGCAAATTTTTAGAAGTATATATTGATGATGTGGTCGTTAAGTCGGATGACCATCAAGAACATGTTAAACATTTAGAAAATGCTTTTATAAGAATGAGAAAACATAATCTGAAAATGAATCCTTTGAAATGTGCTTTTGGAGTTACTGCGCGAAATTTTCTAGGATTTTTGGTCTACCAAAAGGGGATCGAAATTGATAAGAACAAGGCAAAAGCCATTATAAACGTCAAACCTCATTCGAATAAGAAGGAGCTCCAGCATTTTTTAGGAGAAGTTAATTTCTTACGCCGATTCATTGCCAATTTAGCAGGAAAAACAAAGGCATTTTCAGCCTAATTAGGGATGAAATGAGATATTGAGTATCGATGGGAAGCGGAGCATCAACGTGCTTTTTAGTCGATAAAAGAGTATCTAGCCAAACCCCTTGTATTGATGCCACCGAGGATCGGGAGGCCGCTAAAGTTGTATGTATCGGTAGCAGAATCATCGCTTGGAAGCTTGCTAGCTCAAGAAAATAGTTAGGGCTTTGAACAAGCCATTTACTATTTCAGTTGAGGATTAAATGTAACGGAACAAAAGTATTCCATTGTAGAAAAGTTGTGCCTAACTTTATATTCTACTGCAGTCAAACTTTGACATTACATGTTGCCTTTTGACATATTAGTAATTGCACAAAAGGACTTGACAAAGTACATGCTATCAAGGCCAGTATTAAGGGGGGAAATGTGTTCTTGCATTGATAGAGTACAGTTTAACCTATATTCCCCAGAAAGCTATGAAAGGCCAAGCTCTGGCTGATTTCTTGGCAAATCATCCGAGTGACGACACTGAAAATGGAATAATCTATGTTGGCATCACTCCTTGGAAAATGATGTTTGATGGGTCAAAAACTAGTCAAGAAGCTGGTGCAGGAATATTGTTAATTTCTCCCAAAGGAAATACACATAAATTTTCTTTTCAAATTGAGAAAGATTGTTCAAACAATCAGGCAGAATACGAAGCCTTGATCATTGGTTTAGAGATATTGTTGGACATGCGTGTGACAACAATGCAAATATCTGGGGATTCCCAACTGGTTATAAAACAGTTGAATGGAGAATTCAAATGCAATGCTCTAGGTTTGGAGATGTATTTTAGCATCGCGTCATATTTGCTAACAAAATTTGATGACGTAACAATAACTCACGTCCCTAAGATAGATAATGGGAACGCCAATGTAATGGCTCAGCTGGCCTCAGGGTTAAAAGTCCTTGATGGAATCAATGAACAATGGGTAAATGTATCCAAACAGTTGCCACTAATCGGTGACATATATGGGTAATTAGAAATGGTTAACCCAGTCGATACAATTCAAGATGACTGGAGAACACCCACTATCCAATATCTACAAAACCCTCAACTAAGAGTAGACGCAAAAATGAAATTGCAAGCAATTAAATATTTCCTATTAGATGGCGATCTGTTTAAACGATCACCGGAAGGACTGGCACTTAGGTGTTTGGGACAGCAAGAGGCTATGCAGGTAATAGCTGGAGTGCACGAAGGTGTTTGTGGTGCTCATCAAGCAAGTATAAAAATGAGATGACTGATTAGACGACATGGCCATTATTGGCCTACCATAATGGAAGATTGCGTCCGATATGCAAAGGGATGTCACGTTTGTCAAAAACATGGTGACATTCATCGTGCACCATGCATAGAATTACAATCGATAGTGAAACCATGGCCTTTTAGAGGTTGGAACATGGACTTGTTAGGCCAAATACATCCTTCTTCATCCAAAAAGCATAGGTTTATAATTGTAGCCACTGACTACTTTACAAAATGGACAGAGGCCAGGCCGATGAAGACAGTTACGCAAGAAAGTGTAATCACATTTATTAAAGAGAATATAATCCACCGATTTGGATAACCTCAAACAATCACGGCTGATAGAGGTACTGTTTTCACCGGGGGGCAAATACGTGAGTTTGCTAAAGAATACAAGTTTGAAATAATAAACTCCACCCCCTATTACTCATAAGCAAATAGCCAAGCTAAAGCGACGAATAAGTCTATTAAGCACATCATGGAAAGGGCTATTGAAGATACCCCAAATGATTGGCATCGATTGCTATCAGAAGTTCTTTGGGCATTCCGAACTTCCCCGAAGTCTAGCACAGGGGTAACTCCATATGCTTTGACATACGGGCATGATCTTGTATTACCTATGGAAATAATAGTAAGATCCTTTCGAGTAGCTATACAAAATAACGTTTCGGTGACAGAATACAATAAGGCTATGGTAATTGAGTTGGAAGATCTAGACGACCATCGATTGGACGTGTTAGATAGATTGCATGCTCAAAAGCTAAAGGTAAGTAGATCTTACAATCAGAGAGTTTTGCCAAAAACATTTGAAGAAAAAAAGAGTTAGTATGGAAAACTATATTACCTATAGGATCAAAGGATCCAAAATTTGGAAATTGGTCACCAAATTGGGAAGGACCTTTCCTAATCCATAAAGTTTTAAGAGGCGGAGCATATCGGTTAAAATCGTTGGAAGGACAATTGCATGCCAAGCCTATAACGACGACACTTAAAAAAATACATCCCTTCCATGTGGGAAGGAGTCAAACCAATCGATAGAGATAGTTTGCATTAGCCTGATAAAGGCCAAGGAGGTTGAGATATAAACAAAAAACTGCAAATAAAATCTAAGAGAAATAGTCTGATTACAAATAGTAGTCTAAAAGCAAAAGTTTGACTAAGAAAAATGACTGTTTACACAACGAGAAGTTAAACATCGAAAGTAGTTTGAATTTCTTTTCATTGGTTTTCCGCCCTGGAAATAACTTGGACTGGAAAGACGAGTTGGGAATGAGTCCTAGCTCGTTTCTTCAAAGGCTCTTCCATAGCTGTTGCCAAATTGATAGCCTCTTGATAAGCTTCACTTTGCCGTTCAAGCAGACCTTTCTACTTCTGATTCAGGGTGACTATCTTCATCTCCAGTTCCTTTCTCTCGACCTCAATCTCCTTGGAAATTTGTAAGCAAACTTGATGTTTCTCTTGGATTTGAGTGTTTAAAGCATCAATATCTTAGTCCACTACTTGGGCATTAGATTTAATACCCGTGCCTTGCTTCCAAGAAGCAGATATAAGTGAAATTTGAATTTTCAAAGTGGAGATTAGGCCTGATTGGACATCATTCAGAGCTGATGCATTGTCGGCAAGAGTGTCAATCAGACTGTTCATCTTCGATAAGGCATCATCATTAGCCAAAACATCAGAAATGCGATGGCTGAGCAAGCTTTTAAAAACATTAAAAACTGCAGCCACGTCAATACTAGAAGGTGAAACCACTGCACCTATCCAAGGCCAAGAAAAGGCATTGATGGCCGTCTGAAGTTGTAGAAATTTCTGATTAATGTCATCAACAACATGCATAGAAGGAATTGTTTGTCGATGGGGAACTAGAAGCGATTTGGAAAGTTGATGACATAGGCATCGATGGAATATCAGTGGTATGGCTAGATGGTGCGGTGGTAGTTTCAGAAATTTTGACTGGATCTGCAGTAGGAGGAGAATGACTTTCAGCTGGAAGACAAATTTCAGCTATTGAAGGGACATGAGAGGAGTATTGCTCGATTGATTGGAATGTTGACTGCTAGGGTGGTCGTCAAAATCTTCCTCATGCTGAACATTCCAAGGCTCATCGACTTGCTGTATAGACAACAATAATGTATGAGTTGCTTAATATAGTGATAATGTTGAAAACATTCAAAGTCCACAAACCTGTTGAAGTGAAGATACTGATCGATGAGTAGCAGCAATTGGAAGGACTCCGCCACTAATAGCTTCTATATCAATTGCATCGTCAACAAGAGCATCAAAGGAAACATTGTCATTGGAAGGATCATCATCCTTACTGGCACTTTCCTGAGTCAAATCGATGGTAATACCACCCAAATCCTAATAAGAAGGTAAGCAATGAAATTTAACAATAAATACAAAAATCAACAAGAGGAGGAATTTACCTTCAGAGACATGGTTCGTGCACTGAAACGAGTCTTGCGTGCAATACTTTTCCTCCAGGCAGACTTAGGCTTAGGCATGTCAGAATCAACCTTGATCAACTGTACAAAGTAAGATCACAATCAAATACTCTTCAAAAGTTTGTCATCACAACGTAGTATAATAACGAAAGAGTTCGTACCTGGATTCAAAGGATTGGAAACGGACAATAGCTGAAACAGTCTGAATTGGAGGAGCAACGTTTAGAGGAACAACCGATATCGGTTCGTTTAATTGAGGATTAGAAGGAAGATCATCGGTGACATGTACTGATTGCTTTCTCCTTCCTCGAATTGCTGCTCTCTTTTGAATAAGAGGATTGTCACCATCTTCCTCCATATCTTCAACCTCTTCCCTTTCCTCTATGGACATATCTTCAGAAGATTCATCTGACTCTTCATCGACATCGTGCTCTTCTAAAGAAGATTCAGCGACATACTCTTTTCTTTTCCTGCCTTGCGCTAATTGAGAAGTTCCCACAGAAGGAGATCGATTCCTTTTTTGGGAAACAGTAGGTTGGCTGCTACCTCCTACATTGATAAACCAAGACATGGTAAATAAGTTGATATCAGCAGTAAAAGCAGCATCAGAACAAAGACAAGTACCTGGACGATGGGGATTGTCTGGAGCTAGACGGACCATGCAGTCAACATATTTGATGCCATCATATAACTTGGAAACATTCTCTTGCTACGAATAATCAAAGGGACTAACTGATATGGCAGTACAAAATTTAAAATTGGACATAAAGAAATTGTCCATCGATTCGTCAACAACTTTATCAATCTTCTTGATATGGTTTCTTGTGATATGTTTTATCCTTTCTTTAGCTTCCAAGAAACCGTTATCTATGAAGAAAGGGGCTATAATCCCTTGTACTAATCCAAATTGTTGGCCAAATTGAGAGGGGGTATATCGCTCATATCCACAGATTCCTGAAGGACTTGTAGTGACTTGACCACCCACATGAAGAAATCGTCCACAAAGAAAGCTGGCCCATATCCTCTAAACGCGATCTTGAAACTCTATAAACATAGCATTGTTTATATGAGTGGGAATGGTTATAAACCAATCAGGCCCGAATACTCTAGCAAGGAAGGGATGTGAACGTTTGAGGTAAGCAAACTCAAAGAAGAAGTGAAAACAGGATACGAAGGAGTGAAGCTTGATTTCACCCAAAGAAAGGCGATGCCCATAGGTCAAGAAAAAAATATTCGGTTGAGTAGGGATAAAAGGGGCAAACTCTGGGAAGTAAGCTTGCAACCACAATTGGACCAACCAGAATAGACCACCGATACTCCAATGAATCTTTTTTCCTACCATAGTACACATTGATCTATACAAGCTGCCCAACAATAAAGGTGCAAGTGCATATTCCCAATCGTGAGCTAAGTTGATAGCTAAATTCATATACTCTTTGGTCAGAGAGAGACTTGAAACACAGAAAACATGGCGGGAAAGCCACATCCAGAGAAAAATAGCTAATTCTTTCAAATAGGATGAAGTGTTAGCATTTCTTGATCTGAGGAAAAATCTTTCAAAAGTATCAGAGTATTTTGAAGAAGAAAGATGAAAAGTTAAGTTGGTAGGGTTATGAAAGGTCAAAGCATTGGCATGATTGCCAATCGGCAGAAGGCCTGTTAAAGCACATACATAAAAAAGGGTAGCAGACATCATTTTGGTCTTCAACATAAAGGCATGGGTGGTAGTCGACCAGAAGCAAAAATAAGTAGAAAGAAACCATCGATCCACTTTAGGAGGAGTTTTGGACATATGAATTAGTTTGAAAATACCTTGCCGCCTCCACTGATCGGTGAAAGAAGCTGACAAACGGTCAACCCAAAGAGCCCAATCAGCATGAATGAGAGTTGGCCAAGATCTAATTGGCAAACCAGTATGCTCCAGCCTTTCCAATCCAGAAAAGGCGAACTGAGTAACAATTTCTCTGAATCGTCAATCGGGTATCCCTTTAATGGTTGGAGACGAACCCTAAAAGATGGGCCTAAGATGTGAGGGCTGATAGGTTTTGGGCATTTCTTGTAAGGAATCAGAACACGAGAGTCGATAGGATCAACATGGGCCATAAGGGCACCAACACTCCATCAAGGATTAGGGGGACATTCGACTCCTTCACCCTCGTCGCCTCGCGGAATAGCTATTTTCTTCACCATGATTTTGAAAAGTGCAAGAAAGGAGTAAGCAGAAATTCTAGGGTTTACTGCGATCAAAGAAATATAAAATACTCTGATAAAAAGAGCAAATAGAGTTCAATTGAAGCTCAGCCTCGATAAAACGGTTAAAAATTAAAGTGTTAGAAGTTGAGGTGAATAGGATTAACTCGCACGACTGTATACGTCGCACGAATTAAGGGAGGCAATGTTGTCACCAGCATTTTCACAAATAGCATATAGACACATAGCATGATGATAACCACAAAGAAGTGCATTAATGAAGAAAGTTGAAGAGGCACGACCGTATGGTTATCATCGGTTACCGAGTTACAAGGAAGAGATAAGCAACGCGGGAAACTGAATATTTGAATAACCCGCACAATAAGGAAGAAACCACCAAAAACAACCAGATCGATGGTGTCAAGACAACGGGAAGACAAAACAAATGCATCAACGACAACAATTAATAGAAAGTTTCTGGAAAAGGCCATTATCAGCATAATTGAGAAGACTACAGGAAAAACGACCGATCGTGGGACTTGGGAAGTTATTCCTGATGAAGATAAGGAAGTGCAGTTACAGGGAGAAAACGATTATGAATGATGCAAGTATAAAAGAGATGCAAGACAACAGAAAAAGGGTCGTCAATCCATCAACAAAACTAGAATAGGAAGATAGTCTGCTTAGATTTCTTTAGGCTACTCATTAGATGATATGTTTAGTATCGATAGAGAACCCCGTATGTTATATGAACTGTATTCGTTGTACTGTAAGAATTGTCTTTGTAAATTCAGTGGGCGCATCGTTTTTAGATCAATTCAGCATATTATCATCAGTTAGTTTTCCTTTTTAGTGAAGTCCTCAGGCCTGACAGGCAAAAAAGATCCCGCACTGTTCATCGGTTGTGTCGCAGGTGCACGATCGATAGTGAGTTTGCCCAGCAACACAAACAGTGTGTTTGGTGCTTTTTGCTGCTAAAACATTATTAGGGAAATACAGCTTAGAATGATTACCTGCAAGACTGAAAAAGAGTGACCACCAGGTAAGGTTCCTGATGGAAAACTTCTTAATGCTTAGGTGGGAGCATAGCTACATGATAAAACTCTGAACAAGCAATGAAATAAGGTGGTATTTGTGTATGAATGGTTGCCCACATACCTGGGGAGGCCCTTTTACATAGTTATAGGTGTAAAACTCTAGTAGAATTAGGAGTGACGGCTTGGCCTTGGGCTTGATCCTTGGAGATCATGTCAGAGTCATTCATCCAAAGGCAACTACAAATATCATATTTGACTGGGAATGATAGGTATCATCCGATGATTGAGAGTTTTTTTTTGTCTAGCTTTATTATAAGTTTCCCCTCTTTTTTTTATCCAAGATGTTTGGATGAGAAAGTGTATACTGGGCGCCTTAAGACAAGCATTGAATTTTCAATAGACTTTTCACCCGCTTGTAGTGATAAATAATTTTTGGACAGCTATAAAAAACGTCCTTAAACTATAAGGGTTTCGCTAGCATCATCCCTAGGCTATTTAATTTAGCCAAATTCATCCCTGAACTATCATAAGTGTGTCCATTAGATCCTTCTATCAATCGGGGTTAAAAAATGGCCGTTAGATGTCTAAAAACGAGGGGCAAAATCGTTAATCACTGTTCATGATAGTCTAGGGACAAACCTGGCCAAACCTGGCCAAACACATATAGTTTACGTATATTTTTTGTCGTAGTTTTTTTTTTCTTCTTATTCTCTTCATATTCTTCTCCTTTTCTTCTTCCCTTCAAAATTCCACCCCCACCACCAGTTACTGTATACTTCCTACCACCTCCGATACGACTCTGCACCACCCTAATCATCACTATTACCACCACCACCACCATCAAGCCTGCTGTAGTAGATTGAATCTACCATTAAGCCCACCACTGCAAAATGATCTACTTGTCGTTGCGAGTAGATTGAATATGAGCCTTGTTTTCTACAATAATCACATTTGATAATGGTGGTAAGGTGGGGCATTTTTTTTTATGATGGCGGTCGGTGGTTCTAAAGTTGGGTTGTGCTCATACTGTGGTGGTAAGGAACGGTGGTGGTGGGTTTGATGGTCCATGGTGGTGGCTTCACCATTGGTTGTTGTGGTGGCTGCAACGGGTGACTGTGGTAGTAATGGGCAATCACGGTGGTGGTGGTAAGTTCAATGGTGTGGTGCTGTTCTTGATGGTAGGCTGGCTGTGGTGGTTGGTAACAGTGGTTATGGGTTTGACGGGTTAATTATCGTGGTGGTGTTATTGTTAATGGGTAGTGGGTGGGTGCGGTTATGCTAGCTCGGGTGGTGTGGAACCATGGTTGTGTTGTGTGATAGGGTTGTTGCCGAGGTGGTGGTTTAATAGTGTGGTGGATGGGTGGGTGATGTGCTGACTATGGTTGTGGGTTTGATGGTATGGTTGTTGTGGTGGCAGTTTAATGTTGTGTGGTGATGTTGTTAATGATTGGTGGGCTGCCTGTGGTGGTAGGGAACGATGGTTGTGGATCTGTTGGAGTGGTTGATGTGGTGGAGGTTTAAACCCAAAATGGAGGTGGTAGTGGTGATATGTAACTGATTTGTTTTTTTTTGGGGGCGGGGGAGTTGTTGAAAGGAAGAAGAATGGACAAAAAGGACGAAGAAAAGAAGAAAATAAAAGAACAACTGCCAAAAAAAATCTATAAACTATATGCATTATGTTAGCATTATCTAAACTATTATGAAGAGTGATTATTCAGTTTTCCCATCGTTTTGGGGATCTAACGGCCATTTTCTGACCCCGACTAACAGAAGAACCTAATGGACAAATTCATGATAGTTTAGGGACGAATTGGCTGAAATGATAGTTGAGGGATGATGCTGGCAAAACGCTAATAGTTTAGGGATGTTTTAGATAGTTATCCCATATTTTTTTTCCATCATTGTTCTCAGACTTAAACTCTTGGGAGCTTAAAGCACAGAACTTTGCCTAAGTACGTTGTTCGGACTATTAGCTCTTAAGAGTTAAGTCTTAGAATTTTGCCTAAGCAGGTTGCTCAGACTTGTCTCTAGGAAGACGTATCCTTCAATCTTGAGATCATTAAAGGGAATTCCCTATTGTAGCCTCTTTTTGAAGAGCATGCAAAGATTTGTGCATGCAAGTTGTTTCATGTGCTTGTACATGTTAACATACTCGAACTCCCATCATCAGCTGAGAGTTGGTAATTCCCATCTAGCATATCACTAGGAAGTTTTGGAGAATGATTGATTGATGAATTCCCAGAAAATGCCTTCTCTTATTGAGGCTTGGAGCAAGGCCAAGCCTTTTTTAAGCTTGGGTTCGTGAGATCAACCTTTGAGGGAAAATAAAACATAAAGTTCATGTAAACGCCCTTGGGGACTAATGGAAGATACAATTTATGTAAATGCCCATGAGGGTTTTGTCACGCTCCTCAGCAACTTGATAGGTTGCGATCGAAGTAACAAGTATTTGTTACTGTGAGGCTAAGCAAGAAGGCACAAGGCATTGAGCCTTGAATATCCCATGGTCATATACATAAGAAGCATCTTGACTGAGAAGGCGTAATTGCAATGATGGATTTTCAGTCTTTGTTTAGGGCTTGTTCGTAAAACAACTTGCATGAGCAAAAAAATGTCAAGGACCATAATTTGTTTTCTTGGCTGGACGAGCATATAAAGCTAGAGGATGTGGATTCTGACAGAGCAAGTAAAGGATGCGGTGTCCAGCTGAGCAAGTTGTCCACAAATGAGAAACAAAGATTTTGCCGCATTTTGTCGATATGCTGTCCAGCAATGTGCAAAAGTCTCTGGCAAGCAAGAATTGGCTTTGATTTGCTGGCTGCATGGGCATGAACTCTCAGATTTAACAGACTTATTGACGATGCTATCAACATAGGCTGGCGATGTGCTCTAATTTACTTGATGCATTAATAATGTGCAAGCATGCATTATTGTAATCAGCTCATCAATATGTAAGGTGTGAATGTCTCACAATTGATAGATGTTAACGTATGACTGAACAATATCACAAGTCAACATGTAATGCCAAGCAGGCAGGATGCTGCAGTAGAGGGTATAGGCCTGACTAAAGTCACAGGGGACTATAAACTTCTTCTTGTGCCCATAGACTTTAAGAGTGGGAAGCAGTTTGATTCCCACTCTTGAAGTTCGTGGGCACAATTTAAGTCCTTGCAACATGTGACATGAAAGTATCCTTTGTAGCAATAAAATTGAGCTGACAAGTGCAACTACATTTTAAGCATAGAAATAAGAGCAATAATCATATTCTGTGGCCCCACTAGTATCTTAACGGTTAGACAGTAGGGGTGTGTCGCATTGCACGATGCAAATGGAGCTTAACCAGGTCTAGGTGCACTACAAGAAAACAGGTTTTTAGTGACGGAATTTGGCTCCGTCACTAAAATTCCGTCACCTAAAAGGCTTTTAGTGACGGAATTTGCTCCATCACTAAAATTCCGTTACCTAAAACTAATCAATGTTAAGAAAACAGGTTTTTAGTGACGGAATTTGGCTCCGTCACTAAAATTCCGCCACCTAAAACTAACCAATGTTAAGATGTAAAAACTAATATAAATTTAGTGATCAAATAATTCGTTGCTAGAAGTTTTAGCGACTAAAACTTCCAAATGTATAATTTAGTGACCAAATAATTCTAATTCTAATTTTGATTATTGTTTTTTTTAGCTTTGGAGAAAACCCCCAAATGTACAATTTAGGGCTTTTTTTCTTTTCATTTCCCTCTCCCTCTTTGAGCTCCCGCCGCCATCTCCCAAAGCTCTCACCGCCGCCCCCTCCCTTTCTCCTCATTCCGTCACCGCCGGCCAAGTTCCCTCGGTGTTTCCCTTCGAGCCACGCAACGCTTGAGCGCTCCTGCCCGCACGCCCTGCACGCCGCGCAGCGCCTGTGCGCTCCTTCCCCGCAAGCCCCCGCACGCCTGTGCGCTCCTGCCCCGCACGCCCCCACATGCCGCGCCTGTGCAAGCACAGTTGCTGTTCCTACTGCTCCTCACCGGAAATTGCTGCCGTCCATTTTGCTGTCGCCGTTTCCCCCTCTGATTTGCTGCCGCGGTAAGGTCACGGTCCTGTTTTCCTCTCTTTATATTTTCTCTTTCCTTTTCTTTAGTCCATTTTGCAATTACATGTTATAATTTGCTATATTGTGTTATTCATTGTTGGGATTGAACTAGTAGAGATCTAGGTCTTGGAATTTTATGTTATTCATTTACCGATGTAGCTCAATTATATGCTTGTGATCAACATGCTCTTCACAGTTAGTGTTTCATCACTCACCCTTGATAGACATCCTTTGACATGCGGTTCAGCAAAATTACCGTGTCTGACCTAAGTAGTTAACTAGAGCCTTTTAGAAACCACAAGATGGCTCTTGAATTAGGATGGTCTAATTAAGAAGTTGTGTTCTCTTTCTTTCCTTAAAGATAAACCAAGTAGGGTGCATATATTAACCGATATGATGGAACTGTGGTGCAAAGGGCATCCTTCTTCATGTATTTACCCTGCTTGTTTTTCCCTTTGCGTAGTGGCAAAAATTACGTTCACATAAGTTTGTAATGTCACCCCTTTCGTCACAGTATCTAGTCAATACTGAGAATGTTCTTAGGAGGGACCCTATATATGTTGAAATTGATCTCCTTGATACGTCATTGGAATCCTTTAGAACCATTGCAAAAGTTCAAGTATAAATTTGGAGCAAATTTGGCTTGGGGATTGTATTTAACGAGTAGTAAATAACACCTAATTCTGGTTCTTTGGGGGTTGGATATTATTCTCACACTCAGACATTATGAAGGGTGTGCCGGTTCGTGATGTTTGGTGTTTAGTTGTAATTCTTGTGTGCGTGACTTTCAGCATCTGCCATATATGTGTGTGCATGTGTGTGTATTTTTTGAATCCAGAAAAGAACGGCAGTGAATCTCTGTTATAATTTGGTAATTAGTATCAGAGCTATATTATGTTATTCATTGTAGGGATTGAACTAGCAGCGATATTGGAATTTTTTATCTAGGTCTATGGGTATTGTGAGCATTACTATATTGTGGATATTATTACGAGTTATCATGTTGGTTGTAGGTTATTTCTATACAAGTGATCATGTCAGTTGATAGAAACAGTGCCTCTCATACTGGTGGTTCCGTACCACACCCTGTTCTCGAGCATAGGAAGCGTTTACAACATCCAACGATGACTAAAGCACAAGCCAAGCTGGTAGTTTACGAGGACACCCACCGTCTGAAGAATAAGCAAGGCAAGCCATATGTGACCGAGAAAGCGAAGAAAATCAGGGTAAGATCCAAACCGTTTCACTTTATATATTAGTTAATGCCTAAGATCATTTTTGCCCTCTTCACCTATCTTACATTCAAAGTGATATTTTTAATTGTATAATTGTCTCAACACATGTATTGCATTGTCCGTAGGATGCCTTTAAGTCTAAGGTAGAAGGTGCTCAGCCAATGAACTCTGAGAATGATGTTGAGGAACTGTGGCTCATTGTACCGGAGGTCCTTGACAAGAAGGGACGTGCAGTTGGTCTTGGAACACGGGGACCACCACCACGGTCGAGGTTGAGCAGCATGGGAGGACCATCTAGACGGATCACAGCCACACAAAATGTGACTAAGGATATGCCCGATCACTGGAAGCTACAACGACGTAGCTTGTTTGAAGAATTTATGCAAAAACATAAGGAACCAGAGGCATGTCATGTGGAGGGACATCTGGCTGAGGTACATATTCATGTATGTGTGTGTATGTGTGCGTGGAAGGGATTTTGGGTGGGTTCTATCACCGTGGTAATGGAAATAGTGAGCTTGCTTAGATAATGACTTAAGTGTAGTCTAATTAGATTATGTGCGGACATATATGATTCATGATTTTTCACCATATCAATTATGATGTGAATTTTTAGTAATTGTTAGTTAAATTTATCTTTATATGATTGTGCAGCCATCCAGAAATACTGAGGATGATGATGACAATGATGGTTTGGATGCCAATGAGGAGTATGACCTTGATGAGGATAGAAATTGAGTGACCAACTAATCCCCTCTCTTTAATTTGAAATGTTCAAACATCAACTTACTTTCATGTTTAAGGATGATCGCTACTGTATGATAGTTTAGGATTTGTGTTGGACTTGGTATTTTATGTGTTTGTGGACTTGTGGAGTTTGTATTAATGGTTTTGTGGAGTTTGTGTTGATGGAAATTGTGGAGGTTGATATGGTAATGGATATTGTGTTAATGGATTTTGTGGAGATTGATGTAGTAATGGATTTTGCGTGCTTGATGAGTTGATGGATTTGTTGTATACAGGTTTGAGAAAAAAATGGGATTTGAAAAAAATAGGCGGAACTATACTTCTTTTGTTTTATAATTTTAGCGACGATTATGATTTGTCGCTAAAAGCATAAAACAAAAGATAAAATACCTTTAGTGACGGAATTTTTCCGTCACCATTTATTTTAGTGACGTATTTCATGTGACGGAATTTTCCGTCACCAATTATTTTTAGTGACGTATTTATGTGACGGAATTTTCCGTCACCAATTATTTTTAGTGACGTATTTATGTGACGGAATTTTCCGTCACCAATTGTTTTATACGAAATTTAAAAAAAATATTTGAAATATAAAATACTATTAGTGACGGAAATTTTCCGTCACTAAATGTCTCCGTTCCGTCACTAAAGTTAGTGACGGAATCGTTAATTCCGTCACTAACTTTTTAGTGACGAGGTTTTACGCGACGGAATTTTTCGTCACTAAAACTTTTTGTGACGGAAATTGCTTTTTTAGTGACGGAAATTTGCGTCACTAAAAACATGTTTTCTTGTAGTGGTGAAAGCGCTATCTGATACATAAGCGCACAAAAAAACAGCCTTTTAAATCTTGCTAGAGCCTAAAATCATAGTCCCTTATTAGTACAATACATAAACATTAATTGGCTACACGTGTAGGCTTTAAAGAATTCAAGGCTCATGTTAAGTAATTGAGACTTTGTTGGTCTCAAGTGTAAACATGTATAGACATCATAGAGGCAGTGTAGAATAGAAGGAATGCGCCTATATTTGAGGTTGTATTTGATACTCATTTCAGTTTTTATTTAAAAAAAAGTAAAACTAAAACCTCTTTGAGTTTTCTTTTTTTTACAGAACTGATGGATTTTCTGATACAGTTTTGTATAATTGGTTTTTTACTTTTGTTTTATTTCTTTATATTTTTTCCTCTCTTCTCTTTTCTATTTTCCTCTCTTCTCTTCTCTTTTTTATTTTTCAATACTTGAGAGCTTCTATGTTCAACAACCAAAAGCGCCCAACCACGACCAACACATGCATCTCATTTGCCACCGTCCAACTACTGCTATGGCAATAACACGCAAACTTGCGAGTTAGTGCTTCGTTGGTTTGATTGGGTGAATGGGTTTATTTAGCTTGGAAGTTACCTTAAAAAATCGAAGATACTAGGGCTAATTAATGGATGAAATCTCTTGGTAGTGTTTGTTGTAGGGACAATGGTTGTCGGTATGATGGCGATTTGGATTTGAAGGAATGATGGTGCCATGGTGGTGACCAATGTTAGAGGATTTGGTGTTCGATGACGTTGTTCAGTGATAGTGGTGGTGATAAGATGCTATTGTGATTAATGGTGTTCAAGGGTGTTGGTCAATGGTAGTAGTGGTGACGGTCAGTGGCTTTGTGCTCGGCGGTGTTAGTAAGTTTGCTATTCGGGTGTGTTGATTAGTGATGGTGGCATATCGGTGATTAGTGGTTGTGGTGGTCGATGGGTATGGCGGTTGGTAATGTTGGTGGTTTGGTATTCTTGGGTGATATGTGTTGGCGATGAAGATTGAAGGAAATAAGAGTCATGAAATGCTTCAAACAAAGTTGAAAAGTTGATCTAAAAAAAAAAATTTTAAGTTGAAAACACCAAAATAGAGTTTTAAAAAACAGTCTCATTTTGAAAACTGATTTATAAAATTGAAGGGAGAAAAAAACTAAAACTGTCAGTCAAACATCGGTCTTTTTTCTAGTTTTTAAAGCTGAGCAAAAACCAAAAATAAAAAATGTTTCAAACTCTACTTAAGTCTACCCATTTCTCTTTGACGACTGAATGGCCTCCACCTTATATTTTGTTTTGACCCAGGACTCTCCTCCACAAGAAGGGTAGCCACAGCATCGCCGGTAGCTAATTTGACCATGACCTTCGTGGCAACATCGAAGCAAAGGAATGCTAGTCATGGGGGACTGGATTTGGATAGGAAAGCAGAGGTCAGCTGCCGGTTGGCTATGACGGTGTTGCTCATCGCAACATTAGCGATTTGGACGGCGAGGTGGTGGCCAACAAAGGAGCTTCTGTGGCTGCGGTGGCAACCTCGTTATGGAGTTTGGCCAGTGGCGGCGACCTACCTTGTTAGATTTTTAACCAGTGGCGGTCATGGCCATACTTCATAGTAGTGATGCGGTAACAGCCTCGTTCGGGCAATAGCTTGTGGACGGTTTGAAGTGCCCCATTTTGTGTCTTGCAGACCCACGGGGTGAGACTTGGGTGGTAGTTTTGACGCTGCTCCAATGGCAGGAGCGTTTTCAGTCGGAAGCGCTGATCCTTGTGCCGTAGGCTGGATCTCGGCAGAGGCCCGTGTCTACTAGTCAACGCTTCACCAGACGGGAGCGTCATTGGCGGTTTAGTGTATCTGGTGTCGTAGACGCAAGTAGACAAACTGGACGATGCACGGAGTAACGAGACGGCTTGTAGCTGGACAAAATGGCGATTACGGGCAGTGACGAAGCCAAAAATGTTGAGCGTGGTGGGCATTTGAAATTGTATTTATGATTCAACGATAATGATATTCCTATATTTATACCCTAATATGTTTGTCCACATTGTTTCATAGACAAATGTTAATTCTCAATGAATTAGGTCAACTGCCTAAATTACTGGAATAAAGGATTTCAATGTTGGTTCTGTCAAGTTGGCTCAAGCTGAAGCTCAACATGAAATTCGGGTTATTACAGACCCAATTGGTATTAATATTAAACATGCAGACTATAATTACAAATTTTCAATTGCCAAATTCTCAATTTGAAATTGAAAATCCCCAAATTCCCAATTCATAAAATCTGAAATTAGAAGTTATTAACATCATAATTCTAAATTGAAACAAAAAATTGTACTTACTACTAAGAAAAGTTAAAAGAAATCAACTGTGTAAGCGTCAAACAAGGATCTTACTGTAAAAATCCTTGTTGTGATCTTGTGATGTTAAAAAACAAACAAAGAGTCTATAGTAAAATCGCAGCCGGCCGCCGGCCAACAAGCAACACTTCAAGTCGATTGAGAACATCTAAAATACAAAGAAAAAAAAAAAAAAAAAAAACCTCATTCCTTTTGCAATACCAATCGACTAAAGCAATTTTTACCCTAAAGCCATTAGATGGTTAGCTCGAGTGATTGAATCTTACGCTAGACATGAATCGGCCAGAGGATGGGAGGAGAAAACAGGTAAGGCCAAAGGCGGAGAATGCGGCGTAGCAGTCAGAGCTCAAAGGTGGTGTGCTTTGTACCCTTGCAAATTGTAAACTGTGTGGTTCAATATGTTGACTTTATGTCTTTATTTATTTGGTGTTCGAACTTTTTTTTTTTTTATATATATGTTTGTGTAAGTTTAGCTTTTAAAATGACTAAAATGACATTTCTTTTACATATCCCTCAAATTTTTAATTACATTAACATGTAAAATATCTAAAAAATATGTCTTTTAAGTATTTTTAAAATTTTTTAGGCGGACACTTTTATTAGATATATGATATATAAGCTAAAAAAGTTTTGGAAGAGCAGGGGCACCGGCCCACTTGTGCCAACCACTAGCTCCGCCGCTGGTTACGCAGTAGCTTGTTTGTGCATCTTGACCAGTGGCGGGGTCTCAGCTATGACAGTCCCACTGGTCATGATGGCTGCAGTCTTGGTAGTGCCACTATGAGGAGTTACTGTGGTTGATCAGAGATTGTGGCGGCGACAGTCAGGTTTAATGGCCGACAAAAAACATATAGCGGTGGATAGACCCGTCGCTATGCGAGGTGTCGTCCCATTGGCCAGAGCACTGCCGTCAATAGTTGTACAACCATGTTAAAAACCATTCTTCTTTCTCTTTTCTTTTGCAGTGATAGCAGCCAAATGGATAGTAAGGATTGCTTCACGGCGACAGTGGTGCGGTGGTAGCTTTGCGTGGCTAGATAAAGCATCGCAGCACGATGACGCTGCTGACGACCAACGATCAACGACGGCCGCTGACCGTCGCATGTGCCATCGGGGATGTCGATGGTCACGATCTTGGTGTCAGTTGTCGTGAGGTTTGGCTTGAAGCTTGCCGCAAAGTGTTCCGAGCCATTGACCGGCACATGCGCCATTGGTGCTGTGGATGATTCCCCGACTCGAGTTCTAAACTCCTTCTTTTCTTTTTCTTTGCTACAACATCGGCTGGGTAGTTTGCTTTGAGATCTATTGGCTATACGGTCGTTCGATCCATATGACAGGTGGCTATCGCGCGCCAATGATGATAACACTTGGTTTGACGAGTTTGGCTTGAGTTGAGACTTGTTAGAGGTTGTGCTATTGGCCATGATTACGGTCGGGGTCCCACAGATAACGCAAATATGTTATTGCTAAAATGTTGATCAAGAAGCATAACCTGAACGATGACCTGCAAGATAAAAAGAGTGACGTGGGGTTCTGGTAAATGAACTTTCTGATGCTTAAGTCGGAGCACATCTATACAATAGAACTATAACGAGCAATGAAATATGTTGGTTTTTGTATGTGAATAGTCACTCATGTACCAAGGGGAGTCCCCTTTATATAGGCACATGGCTACAACAATAATAGAGCTAGGAGTGATAGTTGAGCCTTGGGGTCTTGATCCTTGAGAATCATGTTAGAGTCATTCAAAAATCTTAATTCATTCAGAAAGTAACTACTAATCTCGTAGTTGACTAAATTCGACTCGAAATGCCAGATATCTTATGATGATTGAAATTTTATCTTTTAGCTGTATCACTAGGAATTCTCGGTGCTTCCTTCTTCGAGGAATAGTTAATTGATTACTTCCTTCTTCAAGGACTCTAATTGCGAAATGTAGTCCCTGCCGAAGCCGGAGTTTACTCAGGAGGTGGTGGTTAAATTTGAGATTCGGTTGGTGATTTTAGTTCTAGTTCTTATCCCGGCTCAGATATAGACAAATAGGCGAAAGTAACATGGTTGGCTTGAGATCTTGAGCACTCAAACCGGTGATTAGCAAAGCCATGACATCATATATCTTGACCTTTTGATCTCCGAGCATGCCAATTTGGAAACGAAATCGTATACTATATTCTTATTATTATCTACTACAAGACTCCATGTGTTGACCATACTATCAGCTTAATTAACGACAGAAACCAAATACAACACTGAACAAAAATGAACAAGGTAGAGCTCGTCTTCATCCCTTCTGCCGGCGTTGGTCACCTTGTCTCCACGGTGGAGATCGCGAAGCTGCTCATCAGTCGAAATGAGCGTCTCTCCATCACTGTCCTCACCATGAAGCTGCCTTCCGACTTCGGTGCCAGCCCCTCCACAAAACCACCACCACCCCAGGAAGCAGAAGCAGAAGTAGAAGCCGAAACGAGTCGCATACGGTTTCTGGAACTCAAGCCTGACGGCGACGTTCCGACGGTCCCATCCCCTACCTTCCTCTTCAGCTTCATCAGCATGCATAAGACCCATGTCCGAGACATAGTCCAGAATATTGTCCGCTGCGAGTCAACCCGACTCGCTGGGTTCGTCATCGACATGTTCTGCACCAGCATGATAGACGTGGCCAACGAGTTTGGCCTTCCCACGTACGTGTTCTTCACCTCGGGTGCCGGTTTTCTCGGCCTCATGCTCCATCTGCAAACCCTCAGGGACCAGCATAACCAGGACATCACCGAGTACAAGGACTCGGACGCCGAGTTGGCCGTCCCGAGTTTCGAGAACCCAGTTCCTGCTAAGGTGTTGCCTTCGGTGGTGCTGGATAAGGAAGGTGGGTCCACCGCTTCCATCTCTATCTTCGGACGGCTGAGAGAGGCTAAGGGCATAATGGTCAATACCTTCACGGAGCTGGAACCTTATGCGGTCAAGTCCCTCTCTGACGCAAATGACGTCCCGCCGGTCTATACCGTGGGGCCCATTCTCGACATCAACAGCGACAAACGTGCTGACGACGCCGTTTTAGATTGGCTGGACGACCAGCCAAAATTGTCGGTGGTGTTCCTCTGCTTCGGGAGCAGGGGAAGCTTCGACGGTGACCAAGTTAAGGAGATAGCGTACGCGCTGGAGCGGAGTGGGCACCGGTTCCTGTGGTCCTTACGGCGGCCCCAGCCCAAGGGCAAGATGGGTTCCCCAAGCGAGTACTCTGACTTCAACGAAGTGCTGCCGGAAGGGTTCAGTGAACGAACGGCTGGGGTGGGGAAGGTGATAGGGTGGGCGCCACAGGTGGCGGTGCTGTCGCACCCCGCGGTGGGAGGGTTCGTGTCGCACTGCGGGTGGAACTCGACGCTGGAGAGCGTGTGGTGCGGGGTACCGGTGGCGGCGTGGCCGTTGTACGCGGAGCAGCAGATGAACGCGTTCGAGCTGGTGAGAGAGCTGGGCATGGCGGTGGAGATTAAGATGGATTACCGGAAGGATTTCAGGACGGCGGAGGCGGTTGTGGTGACAGCAGAGGTGATTGAGAGCGGGATAAAGAAGCTTATGGACAGCGATGGCGAGATTAGGAAGAAGGTGGAAGAGATGAAAGAGAGGAGCAGGATGGCGGTGGCGGAGGGTGGCTCGTCGTACGTATCAGTGGGACGTTTTATTGAGGACGTGATGGGTAATATAGATTGAAATGAAGTCAATGCTCCTTCTTATATATCGATTATTTCTGCAGGCTTCAAATAAAAATTTTCACGACAATCTGTTGAGATTTTAATCATAAATCTCATTGGTTGTTTGATTATTTAATCAATACGAGAGCTTAAGTAATTACATAAGAACCATGTCTTCATCTTCTTTGGCAGAAACTGGTTTGAGTTGGTCACTTAAATCAAAATGCAAACTCATATGTCAGTCTTTGCATTTGAAGCGGTGGCTTGTCCATGAGTGTATTGCCAACTTTTGGCAGCATACCGCTGGAACATTAACGGTTTAATTACCATTGTGTCATGGAATGGTACCATGCCATTTCATTTGAGTTCCAGAGGGGAGAAGCCGAAGGAGGGTCTGTGACCCTTGTGATCTGCCCCTTTCTTGAAGAGGTGTTATCAGTTGCTGTGGCTTCTACATATATATACCCTGTTTTTTGGCCGAGAATATATATATATATATATGGGAGCCGATCCCTGTCTATCGGTGGAAAAAAAACCCAACCGCAACAAAGTGTTGCGGTTGGAAATATTGCCGAAAAAGCTGCGGTTGAAAATATTGCCGAAAAAGTCCAACCGTAACAAAGTGTTACGGTTGGCATCATTTGCTCCAAAAAGCCAACCGCAACACTTGTTGCCCCAAGAAGTCAAAAAACACGGCTGCCCTTGTCCTTTCCACCCCCGGCCCCTACCCCATTGTCCTTTCCCCATTCCTTTGTCGCCAAAGGTGAAAACTTAATTAGACAGTTTTTCACGAATTTATAAAAAATATCTAGAGCTAGATTTTGCCAAAGTACAAAAAGTAGACCCTAGTTATTCTTAAAAGATCTATATGAGGGAAAACAATCAGATTTTTCCAAAGACTGGAAATGGGTCAACTGATATGGGGAACCTTATAACTTTGCAGTGTAATTTAAAATATCAAGCTAGCGCGATTTCCCGCGAAACTTTTATAAGAACCCTAGGATGTTGGGAAGTTCCATTCCCCAGGAATTCGGGCCATTCCAAATTCGTTAGCTATTTTTTTAGCCGAACGGGCTTTTAAGCTCTCGATCCGTACACTGGTTCGGGATTTTTGGGCGAAAAGTCCGTAAAATACTTTTTAGATCAAGAATGAATTCAGGAAGCCTAAAATAGCATTTCAAAGCACTTTTGAGATTTTCTGATGCCAGGGGGGCATTTTGGTAATTTGCCACCCCGAGAGGGGTATTTTGGTAATTTTACGGTGTTAAGTTTTTCAAAGGGCTTTTTAGTTCAGAAATGTAAGCAAAACACCTGAAAGGTTGTTTTGAAGCTGATTTGGGGGCGTTAGGGTGATAATGAACCCCTGTGGGCATTTCGGTAATTTGCCGCCCATCGGGGGTATTTTCGTAATTGAACATTGTCAAAATTTTCTGAAACTGGAGGAAATAATTTTTATTTTTATTTTGTTTAATTCTACGACTTGTTGAGAATGATATAATTTTTATTTTTGCCAATCCGTGCTCTTCGTCGGCTCCGAAGAACATAAGACATTTTACCATAACAGTGTGTATGGAGACTGAGTTTGTTAATTGCAACTGTTTGAGCATAAATGTATACTCTGTCGACACGCTTTGAGGTATTTTAGTGCCAAGAATGCTCGTGAAATCCCTTCAGAGTATATCTTGGATCGGTGGACGAAGGAAGCCAATAGAGTACATGGTCACATTCCTTACGTGCCCAATGTTTCAGTTGATTTCGAGCAATCTGAGACGCTGCGATATAATCACCTTTGTAACATCATGCATGGTTTATCATTGGATGCAGCGTCAACATTTGATGGGTACATGTATCAAGTTGAAGCAGCCGCACGGGATAAGGCTAACCTTGCATAGTTTAGGATGGCATTACCAGAAAGACGGGACACTCCGACATCTCGGGCGACTCCAGCCGGTAGATTCAATCGAGCTTCACAGCCAGTCATTGACAGCACTAGCCTGCAAGGTGAGGAGGACGATATTTTTGATCCAATTCTGTCTCAAACAAAAGGGCGAAAACGAGCACTACGTATGAAGGGTCCGATTGAAGAATCAACGGGTTAAAAAAAACTGCGGAAGTGTGCGTTATGTAATAAAATGACTGATCATGACAAGATAAACCATTATAAAGTTTTAGGTATTGAATCTGGCAGCATCGTCGAGGAGGATGATGATGAGGAAGAATGTTAGGGTTAATGTTTCAGTTGTTTAAATTGAACTTTTATAATGTTTAGGTTTGTGGAATCTTTAATTTGTGATTAGGTTTGTGGAATCTTTAATTTGTCACTTTTTCTTTCGTTCATTGCACCTTAGGCACGCTAGGTAGCCCAATTCTATGAATTTTGGCGAAAATCGAGACAAATAATTTTTTTGATTTTCCTATGAAATGTCTATTCGCGCACATTTTATCGCTCAATTCATAACTTCCGAAAAATGTTGTAATTTTTTTGTCATTTATTTTTTGCTCATTGCCCCTTAGGCACGCTAATTAACCCATTTTTATGAATTTTGGCGAAAATCGAGACAAATAATTTTTTTTGGTTTTCCTATGAAAGCCTATTCGCGCATACTTTATCGCCCAATTCATAGCTTTCGAAAAATGTCGTAATTTTTTTTGTTATTTCTTTTTTGCTCATTGCCCCTTCGGCACGCTAATTAGCCCATTTCTATGAATTTCGGCGAAAATCGAGACAAATATTTTTTTTTTTGGTTTTCCTATGAAATGCCTATTCGCGCACACTTTATCGCCCAATTCATAGCTTCCGAAAAATGTTGTAATTTTTTTTGACACTTCTTTTTTGCTCATTGTCCCTTAGGCACGCTAATTAGCCAATTTCTATGAATTTTGGCGAAAATCGAGACAAATAATTTTTTTGATTTTCCTATGAAAGGCATATTCGCGTACACTTTAGTGCCCAATTCATAATTTCCGAAAAATGTTGTAATTTTTTTTGTCACTTCTTTTTTGCTCAATATACCTTAGGCACGCTAATTAGCCAATTTCTATGAATTTCGGCGAAAATCAAGACTTAATTTTTTTTTTGGTTTTCTTACGACGCGCCTATTCGCGCACACTTTAGCGCCCAGTTCATAACTTTCGAAAAATGTTGTAATGTTTTTTGTCACTTCTTTTTGGCTCATTGCACCTTAGGCACGCTAGTTAGCCCATTTGTATGAATTTTGGCAAAAATCGAGCCACGTAATTTTTTTGGGTTTTCCTATGAAAGGCCTGAGTGCGCACACTTTATCGCCAAATTCATAGCTTGCGAAAAATTATGTACATTTTTTTAAGGGGTTCTTTGCTCATTGCACCTTAGCCACACTAGTTAGGATAATGGCAATGAATGCATCTAGCTTCATTCTTGTTCAGCTCCCAGGCTATCCTATACTTAAACGTCAAGGCATCCTTCCTAGTCCACGACGTATATTTGAGCACCTCCGAGTGAGAAATGTAGTCCATGTACTTGAGGACGTAAATCCCGCAATCGTGACTGTTATATTGCTTTGGTCGGTCCTGTATCATCACGACCGTCCAAGGCTCTACCGTCGAATTCCTAGTGATGGATTCCCCCGAATAATCTCGGCACGCTAGCGAGAGGATAGTAGTCTGCATCCAACAATAAAAAAAGGTCATCAAGCCTATGTAACAAGAAGAATATACTATAAGCCAAGGTCAACAGATAAAAACTAACCACTGCAGTGATGTACTCACTGTACATCTGTGCCAGCGACCGCCCAGGTCCGTCCTCCCTTAGGCTATCGTATATGTGGACCTCTGTTCGCTGGATGGAGAACTAATATGAACCAGTGATTTTCATGATGACAAGGTATCATGATAAGGTTCGCATGAGAAGCGTGACATTGATAGTCTGAGTTCAACATGCCTAATACGTTTTCAGCTGGTTTCCACTTACCCCTGCCTGCCCCTTGCCTCCTCCATTCTGTGAACTCCCTCATGCTGGTCACCATTAATGTGACAAAATAAGTGGGATACATGTTAAGCTTCAAATCTTCGCACTGGTTATAACGTAGCTCTCTAATCCGGAGCAGATCTATATAAGCGTTCATGAAAAAATTTGAAATATCTGTCTCCGGTGCCAACATTCTCATATCCGCATGACCTAGGAATGTTTCAAGAGGAAAGTCTGAGGTATCGACGGTGTCCAGATCGAGCGCTTAAAAGCCCGTTCGGCCAAAAAAATAGCTAACGAATTCGGAATGGCCCGAATTCCTGGGGAATGGAACTTCCCAACATCCTAGGGTTCTCATAAAAGTTTCGCGGGAGATCAGGCTAGCTTGATAGTTTAAATTACACTGCAAAGTTACAAGGTTCTCCGTATCAGTTAACCCATTTCCAGTCTTTGGAAAAAGCTGAATTTTTTCGCTCATATAGATCGTTTAAAAATAACTAGGGTCTATTTTTTGCACTTTGGCGAGATCTAGCTATAGCTATTTTTTAGAAAGTCGTGAAAAACTGTCTAATTAAGTTGTGACCTTTAGCGACAAACGAGGGGGAAAGGACAATGGGGGGGGGGAAGGGTGGGGGCCACCAGGGGGGGGGGGGGGGAGGACAAGGGCAGCCGCATTTTTTGACTTCTGGGGGGCAACAACAACCGCAACTAAGTGTTGCGGTTGGCTTTTTGGAGCAAATGATGCCAACCGCAACACTTTGTTGCGGTTGGGCTTTTTCGGCAATAATTTCAACCGCAACACTTTGTTGCGGTTGGGTTTTTTCTCTGAGGGATCGGCTCCATATATATATATATATATATGCTCGGGAATTTATACATAATATACACAAAATATTTTACTAAAAAAAATATTTCAGATTGCTCTCATAATCTCCCAAAATCTATCTGCTACTGTTTCACAAAGATTTTTGGAGATCTTCGATATTGCAATCGCAGTTCTTCTCAGGCTTTGTTGTATCCTGGGAACGAATTTGTCTGCAACCCATTAGCAAACTCAATCTTGAGTGTGGGCAAATAATGTTCTAAAGAAAGTGTCTTTAGATACGGCTCAAAGCCTTTTTCGTTTTCATTTCCCGATAATTTTTCCCAACAAGTTTAGAACGTTATTTGAAGAGAAAATGGAAGAGGAAACTAGTGCCTCTATCAAGATGATGAATCAAGACCTCATCAAGTCAGATCAATTTGATGGTAGCAATTTTGGTCGTTGGCAAGACAAAGTCAAATTTTTGCTCACGGCATTAAAGATCGTCTACATTTTAAATTGCGAGCTACTTTCGGAGCCCGGTGATAATGCTAGTGAAAATGAAAAGAAGGAATGGCAAAGGAGGAACGATGATGAAGTCATGTGTCGTGGCCATATGCTCAATGCACTTTCGGATCGTCTTTACAACTATTACAAGTCATTTGATTCGGCAAAAGAAATCTGAAAAGCGTTGGAGTACAAATATAAAGTTCAAGAAGAAGGTACGAATAAGTTCTTAATTTATGAGTATAATGATTTTACCATGTTAGACGGCATACCTATTCTCCACCAAGTTCACGAATTGCAAGATATTTCAAATAAAATTTGCGAACTTGATGGAAAACTTCCGGAATCTTTTCAAGTTGGTATAATAATCGCAAAATTACCACCATCTTGGAAAGATTGTAGGAAGAAATTGTTGCATAGAGAGAAGAAGTTTACTTTGGAGAAAATTCAGAAACATCTTCGTATAGAAGAGAAATCTCGTAATAAAGATAAAAAGGGAGAAGCTGAATTTAATTCCAAAGTGAATTACGTTGATGCCGTTAGTGGAAAATCATTTCATGCTCTTCAAGTTAAGAAAGAAGACAACATGTTTAAGAGGAACACCAATCACAATAAGAACAAAAAGAAGAGTAAATGTCATGTTTGCAGAAAGAAGAGGCATTATGCACGAGAATGCCGACATCGAAAGAGTGGAAAAAGAGCCACCGGTGAGTCCGCAAACATGATCGAGGTGAATCTAGTAGCCATGGTTACCAAAATCAATATGGCCGATTCATCTTCTAGTTCCGGATGGTGGTTTGATTCGGGAGCCACAGCCCACATTTGCAAGGACATGTCTCTTTTCAAGATCTATGAAGAATTGCCTAATAATCAAGAGGTCCAAATGGGAAATCTGGCAAGGGCAAAGGTTGTTGGCAACGACAACGTGGAGTTAAACTTCACATCCGGAAAGACATTGACTCTTCTTAATGTTCTACATGTCCCTGATATTAGAAAGAATTTAGTTTCCGTTAACCTTGTTTGTAAGAAAGGTTTTCGTGTTCTTTTTTAGTCTGACAAGTTAATTCTGTCTACGAACGGAAACTTTGTTGGAAATGGCTATGGTTGTGATGGGATGTTCAAACTCAGTCCTAATGAAATAAATGTTGCTTCTTCTTATACTGTTGAGCCTTTTAATCTTTGGCATAGTAGATTGTCACATTTAAATTACAAGTACATTAGAAACATGATGAATCTAGGTTTAATTTCTTGTTCTCATGTTAGTACTGATAAATGCGAAGTATGTATTAAATCTAAAATGACGAAGAAACCTTTTAAAAGTGTAGAAAGAAAATCCGAACTTTTAGATTTGGTACATTAAGATATATGTGAATTAAATGGGTTAGTGACTAGAGGTGGTAAGAGGTATTTCATCATTTTTATTGATGATTGCTCTAGATATACTTACGTGTATCTTATGAGAACTAAAGATGAGGCTTTTAGTATGTTCAAAACCTATAAGTCGGAGGTAGAAAATCAACTCAATAAAAAGATTA